>CM053784.1:205544731-206142231 GCA_028749045.1 Cupressus sempervirens
CAAGGTATGAAGTAAGAGATGACTAAACCTATGATACTCTACTGTGATAACACAAGTTCCTTCAACATATCAAAGAATCCTATGATGCATGCCAAAACAAAGCACATTGCAATTAAGTATCACTATGTAAGAGAACTGGTGGAAGACATGCAAGTGAAGATGGTATATGTCAACTCTAAGGAGCAAATTGCTAACATCTTCACAAAACCATTACCTAAAGATGCATTTGAATATCTTAGAGGTAAGATAGGGGTAATAACCCTATCCAAGGCTATTTAAAAAACAAAAAGATTGCCCTACATCAAATGAGTTGATTACTGAAATCTTATAAATTGATGCAGAGGATACTTACTTTAGGTATTGCCTAAAGTAATTAAAGTACTCAAATTCCAAATCAGTCACAAGCAAGGTGACAGAGATAGAAATTGGATTTCTTGCAAATGCTACACTTGCATGACAAGATGCTAAAATAGTATATCTTTGGCACTGTTGTCAAAGATGGAGAACCAGAAAAAATTGATCAAATCTACAAAATCAAATGTGTAAATGGAGAAATGGTAGCTAAGAGGGAGAGAAAAATTGATCAAAGTGGTAAGCTATAGAAAAGAGGGAATCATACAGAAATTTATTAGTCACAAAGATGGAGAAATAGTAGAAGAACGATAGAAAGGAAGGAGAAAGGAAATAGAAGTTAAGAGGGAGAAGTATAAGAAAAGAAATTAGGATAGCAGAGAAGACAATGTATTAACAAAGAGGGAGATATGAAAGCTAATGACAATAACAATGGTAACAAATTTCCTTTTGGCATTTGGCTTACTGTTTTAACCTAGTTAGAATTTTGATAACTTGGTTGATAAGTTTGGTTTCCCATCAATGCCAAAGAGGGGGATTGTTGAGAAGAAGGAAGATTGTTGATAAAAAATGTTTTCAATCATTGTTTTGTCACTGATGTCAAACTTGTGATTTGTTGGAATGAAAACTACTTATAAGATCTAAGTACTATCACTTAGTTGATTGATGAAGATAATTTGATCAATAAGATGTAACAAAAGCACTAAAGGGAAAAGTTGAGTTATGGTTTTGTAATAAAATACAAGGATCAGTTAAGACAATGGTAAAATGATGTATTGACAATACACTTGAAGATACAGAGGTTGGCCACACTTAGAAACTCTAGAAGAATAAGTTCTAATAAAGTTCTCTACAAAGCTTGACTAACTTCATAAATGAGTGTTGAGCAAGCTAGTTCATGCCGAGTAGATTTTCAGTAAGTGCTGAGGAAATGTAGATTCTAGTGTGTGCTGAGTGAAATAGAAGGAGCCAAGAAAGTTTAGGTGCCAAGTGAGTAATAGCTACTGAGCATCAGTAAAACTTAGTTGATTCCAAGTGAATCCACAATAAGTGCCAAGCATTAGTAAAACATAGTTTGTGTTGAGTAACATAGTATGTGTTGAGCATCAAAAAATCAATATTGTCAAGCTTCTACATTATTTAAAAAGTCAAAGATTCACCAGATCTGAGCTAACAAGTTTGTTACCTTGAAGTTTATGAACTAGTTGGAAGATAAGGATGATGAGCTAGTGACACAAAATTTTAGGAAAACTATATTTGGGCGAATAAAGGAGGATTCTTCAGGATGTTTCTGGAAGAAAAAAGATAAGGGGTAGATTCATTGAATCCTACCTAATACATTTGAACTAAAAAGAAGAGTAGGAAGACTAAGAGTGTAAAAAGTATTCAAAACTTCTATTTAGGGAATTATAGGTCAAGAAGCAAGAGTTTCCAAGTGGTTGGTTGGAGATAATATGCAATGTCAAGGAGAAGGCATCATGTAATGCCCTACTAAGGGATCCAAAAGAAATAACCTAAAGTTTTACTAAGTTTGTTAGTATTTTTTTTTTTTTTTACACATGAAAGATAAACCAATCACATCAAACACATAGTAGTAGAAGCAATAACATACATTCAACTAAAATCATACATAACAGGTTATATTCCTTAAGGATCCCAAGACATTGAATTACATTTAAATCTAATTAATACTAAGTCCATCACATACCACATCTATATAAAAGAATAATGAAAAGTCGAATGTCCTTTAAATAATATGCATTTCTTCTTAATGCCTCTTGGCAAATTAAATTCATAATGCCCAATTATCCACTATACATGTCACAGGGTATGAAATGCCTAAAAGAATATACATATGTAAAAATAGAAATACTTCATCCTCTTTGGATCCATGGTACAAGTACAATAAAGTAAATGAAACCATCCACGATACATGATACGTCCATACATCAATAAGATATAACACCCATCATAAAATGATACAACATCCATCATAAAATGTAACCATCCATCATAATGACCCATAAACATAATGAAGGTAAATACCAACAAAGAATGCTCCAGCCATAGTGAGTACAGAGAATCTCAATGGTAAGAGTGAAAAGCACTACAACCCAACCATGTGGAACCCAAATGACCTACTCCCACCACACTAAGGAGATAGTCTCAAGTCCCAAACAGGATAGCAAATCACATAAAAAAAATACTATCTAAGTCTAGGAATATAAAAGAATACTAACTCAAAGGTTCCGACATAGATCAACATCTAGCCCCAGAGGCACACAAGACATGTAGGAATCTACTATGTAAGCGGAAAAGTGTCATCGCAGAAATCACATTCAGAGTTAATGAACCCCAAAATTGTGATAAGGAGTTCTCTCCTTAAAATCGAGGTGCTAATTGTGCATTCACCCAAAAGAACTCTTTTCTCACATCTTTTTAACTATTTATTAACTTTTATTTGTCTTTCTTTTATCTTTCCTATGCACATTCATTAATTAATTAAGTCACTTTATTTAAATTTTACTTGACCTCTTTTAAATTAATTAATTTAATTTAGTCTCATGCATGTATCATGCAATCATGAAACTCTTAATAAATTAATTTCTTTTCCCACTTCTAAATTTATTTTTGAACATTAATTTTGATAACTATTTCTTAACTTAAATAATAATATCATTTAGCATTTATCTAGAAATGAACTCTAAATATATTATTATTAAACTAACTAAATATTATTACGTTCCAAATTTAAACTTATAAATTTATCCTCAAATTTAATTCTTTTTATTTGATTAATTTCTCAATTTATAAAATAAAATAAAATATTAACATATCATATAAATTTTCCATTAAATTAAATCACTAATTAAATCTTTTAATTAGACATTATTTTATTTAAAATAAAATTCAATTAAATTAACATGAGTATTAATTAGTAAGATAGGAAATCTTTTAAGATTGTTAATTTTACTTTAGTAGAATTATGAATCAATGAGAATCTTACCTTAGCAACTTAAAAAAAATATAATATTTACACTTAGTAAATATAGAAAATTGATTTTCAAATTGTGGGGTAAATCTTTATTTTACTTAAACAAATACTTGAGTTAATTATAAGATAATGAAGGATATATCTTACTTGATAACAACTCTAAAAAGAAAATTAAAACCTCATATTTGGCTGAACCACATGACTATAAAAGCAAACCCAAACATGTATTTGTATCTTGTTTTCTTTATGCTGTCTGTGTTTTGGGGTTTTGGGGTTGACTAGATTATTGACCAATTATAGAATGTCTACCAAAGGCTTAGAGGTTTTATGAGTGTGGTATCATGTTGGCTCAATCTTGATCATTTTTGCTCAACCATGTATGTGATGGTATGCTTATGATGAGTATGCTTATATTGTTGGTTACTATGTTTCAGTGTCTTTGTGGGATAGTAAGATATATACTACGAGATACCTGATTTAACCATTCTAAGTCATTAATTAGTATTGTTGGGATACTTTCTAGTTGCTTGTTGAGAACTGATGGATACTGTGATTTATGTTTGTTACTTTCTAGTTGCTTGTTAAGAACCGATGGTTATTGTGACTTATCTTTGTTGCTGGTAGAGAACTGATGTGATTATTATGCTTATCTTTATGATGCCTTCCAGTCACTTGTATAGGACTGAGGTGATTTTTCTATGATTCTATGATTTTTGATTTCATGAGCTTAGGGTAGGTTATCTATATGCAGTGTCAGGAAGTGGCTTACAATGGGGGCCAAGGACCCTAAGTGGTCTTGGGGGTAACCCATTCTAATTTGTTTAATAAGTGATAAATTTACACTAAATACTAACTTAAATGAACCTAATAAGAGATAATTATATGTTCTCACCCATGCCTTGAGTGCTAGTATAGACTAGGATGGGAGTAGAGAGAATGCTTGGTTATGACCTTGAATTCCATAGTATACCTTGTCAGTACGAGAGGATACTAGTGGCCACAAGGATCACTAGGGGCTCAAGAGTCTTAAGGGGCTGCTCGGGTAACTCCAAATGTGATTTGTGTGATGACACTTTCCAACTTACATAGTAGATTCCTATCTATCTTGTGTTCCTCTGGGTCTAGATGTCAATCTATGTTGGAACCTTTGAGTTAGTATAATTTTAGATTCCTATACTTAGAGAGTATTTGTATTATGTGTTTTTCTATCCTATTTGGGACTTGAGACTATCTCCTCGGCATAGTGGGAGTGGGCCATTTAGGTTCCATGCGGTCAGGTGGTAGTGCTTTTCACTCTTACCATTGAGATCCATCCATAGTCACCATGGCTAGAGCATTCTTTGTTGGCATTTACCTTCATTCTATTCATGGATCATTATGATGGATGTTATATCTTATTGATGTATGGATGTATCATGTATGGTGGATGGTTTCATTTAATTTATTGTACTTGTATCATGGATTTGAAGAGGATGAAGTATTTCTATTTTTAAATATGTATATTCCTTTAAGCCTTTCATACCCTGTGACATGTACAGTGGATGATTGAGCATTTCAAATTTAATTTTCCAAGAGGCATTCAGAATAAATGTATATTATTTAAAGGACATTGGACTTTTCATTATTCTTTCATATGGATGTAGGATGTGATGGACTTAGTATTAATTAGATTTAAATGTGATTCAATGTCATGGGATCCTTAAGGAATGTAACTTTTTATGTATTCTTTTAGTTGAATGTATGTTATTGCTACAAGTACTATGTGTTTGATGTGATTGGTTTATCTTTCATGTTTTAAAAAAAAATTCTACCAAACTTTGTAAAACTTTAAGTTATTTCTTTTGAATCCCTTGGTGGGGCATTACACATTGAGAAGAAGGAAACGAGTAGAGAGACTCTACTTCAATAAGTGACGACAAAGGTGATTGCATTGGTACAATGAGTATGGAGACTCATGGAGACAAAGCTTGAAAGGAGGAGAAGTTGTTAGAGCTGCAAAGACTGAAAGTCAAGAAAATTTTGTGAGCTGAATCAAGATCTAAAATCTACAAGTTAAGTTGTGGACAGTATTAGGTCAAAAGCCCTTATTGTTACTTTCTTGCAATTGTATTAGTTAGGGTAAAATCGTATGGACTTGAGTTGGTTTAATAGCCATTTGTAAATCCTTTAATAGGGTGTCATTCCAAGTGAATGTTATAAATTCCTTTAACCATGCCCACTTCTAATAGGGTGGATTGAAATCCTTTAACCAGGTCACATTTAACAGTGTGTTGTAGCCTTTAATAGGGCATGCCTTTCATAGGGCATCACTTTAGAAGAGTGAGAATTGAGTAGCATGTTACTGGTGGTTTTTCCCAAATAGGGTTTCCACATAAATCATTGTTTTATGTGTTGATTCTTCATGTGTTATTCTTGCATGTTGATTTATCAATAAGTTTCTAAGTAGAATGTTTAGCTTGGATGCATGATTAGTTAAATGGGCACACTATATTTGATGAAAAAAAATTTATTAGGACATTTGGACCTTAAATAACTAATTCACCCCCCTCTTACTTGTTCTGAAGCATTTCTAATAATACATATACATGAATATTGAAAACATACATGTCTACATTCAACATGAATGTATATATATATATATATATATATATATATATATATATATATATATATATATATATATATATATATGAGGTAAAATATGCACATTTTAATCTACATTCTTATGTAAATTTTAGGATCTCCCCTTAAGACATGTAATTAAATATAGTTAATTACACTTAGATTAAGGCATTATGATGAATAACATATATAGAAACATCAATAACAAATACATAAACATAAAAGATTAAGACATTAAAAGATAACTAACATGTACATAAACATTAATAAAAATATGAATACTGAAAACATGCGTGCACATTCGACATGAACATATGTACATATACATCTATGAAATAACATCTGAGACATGTACATATAATAAAATATATTTATAGAATAATGTACCCATACAAAATGTATAAAAATATTATGTATCAAATGTCTCAAAATATAATATCAAGAATATATCCAAATTACATATATAAAACATCAAAGTCTCCATATAAATATGTATCCAAATAACATATAAAACATGAAAGTGTCGATATAAACATGTACATACAAAATACTATATCAAATGTCTCCAAAATAACATATAAAATAAAAGGCCATCTGATCAGCTACATCCCCCTCCTGATCCATGTCCCCAAAATAGTCTATCAGCTGCATCTGAACCCTGTGTCAAATGATGGTGGCAAATTATGTAGGGACAAATTATATCATAAATATAAATAAAATATATATTTAAATTTTAATGTACCTAAGACTCATGATATGTAGGATCTATCAGTGTCTACAGATCACCAAAATGTAACATACTATCACTCAGACCCTATAACACACACACACACACACACACACACACACACACACATATGTACACACAAGTTAGATTGTATCAAGAATATATGTTTGTTCCTATATATAAATTTTACCATAATTAAAATAAATTTAATCATATAGACATATTCACCATAGCATCATGTAATCCTCTACTGATCTAACTGATATCATAATCATGCAATGATAAAGCATTATTAGCATCCAAGTCAATAATGTCATCTGAAAGCATGGAGATAAATAGACCAAGCTATCTAGTAGTGGAATCTTGATTAGGGAGTGTTGACATATCAATCAAGTTTTTTATTAGTGACACACACTTATTCAAATTTTTTACATCTACCAAGCTCATTAAACAATCTATAGTGGTTTTAGTAGCCACTGAGTTCTATAGTTACTACCAAGCCTTTTGGACTAATCTTAATGGTTACCAAGCAGATTTAGTTAGTGTAAAGTCTAGTAGTTCAAACTAAGCATTTAATGTATACCAAGTTTATCAATGGTTATTGAGTTTTTAGTTTAGGTGATTCAAAGCCTATATTTACTAAGCATTGTAGTATCTAATAAGTTTGTAGTTTAGGTGATATGAAGCCAATGTTAACTGAGCTACATCATGGTAACCAAGTGGTTTAATACTTACTGAGTTGCACAATTTCTACTAAGTCACTAGTGCAAACTGAGTTCAAGGCTACTTGAAAGTGATTAGTATGACATGAGCTTCTACATCTATGAAGAGAATGATGATGTCAAGTAGTGATAGTGGATGTCAAGAATTAAAACCTCACCAATTCAATCTTCAAAACCTGAGTATCTTCATGTGGGATGGCTTTTTAATATTTGTGTTAACTTGTGTCATGGCCAACTTTATAATTTTGTAAATTAGATTGATGTGTGTGTGTGTGTGTGTGTGTGTGTGTGTGTGTGAGTCTGTGTGTCTGTGTGATGTATTGTATCATATCCAATGTATGTATGATAAAGTCAATAAGAGCAAGAAAGTGCAAGAATGCAAATGTGAAAGTATATGTATTATGAATACAGTAGATAAAGAATGACAAGGCCATATTAATACAAGGAGTAGTAGTGAAAAATATATCATAGAAAGGTGATTAGTATACTAAGGAATCTCTATTAGCAAACTCAGTTGTAAATGAGAGATCTACTGCTTCATCCTAATAGGTGAACCAATAAAAATCCTCTAACAAGGTAGACATAACAGTCTTTCTTAAATCTCTTTACTAAGTGCATACTTCATTGTATGTTTGTAAATCCTCTCACAAGGTGGACCTAGCAGTCCTATTTGCTCCTAACATGGTAGATCATTAGAAGTGATCAATGTAAGCCTTAATATGCCAACTTTATGCTTTAGAACTAAAGTTTGTGGGTATCATTTGCACCCCAGTTTTACTTTCTATTTGGAAGGTTTCTAGGTCACCAAATCTTTGTGTTCAAGTGTTATGGATGCTTTCATGTTTTTAGTTTTTATTGCATGCAATTAGATCATATGTGATGAATAAGTGTTAAATGATTTATTGGATTAAAAATTGAAATTGATAAAGTTTTAGAAGTTATTGATTCACCCCTCCCCTCTCAATAACTTAGCGTAGTCTTGAATATTTCCATCAATTTGTATCAGAGCATTGTGGCTCTCAAGGAGAAAGTTTAATAGCTTGAGCAAAGATCAAGGATATGGAGATGTTGAGACTTGACAAAGCTATTGACAATGAAAAGTTGGATCTGGAAATGGCCATTGCCCTACTCAAGAAAGCTAAGGAGCAACTTTCCCAATCCCTAAAAAGAAGAAAGGAACTTGCAAATCAAATGAATGATCATCTTTACATCAAAGAAATAATTGAAGAATTTCACCCTTGAAGAAGTTTAGATGAAGAAAATGATGCAATCAAAGAACTCCTAGAGAAGAATGGTTCCCTACAAGAAGAAGTAAGAAAGATGAAAAGAGAACAAGAAATTATGTCAAAAAGGTAATGTGAAGTCTTGGAATAGAGAAACAAGATAAAAGAAGAGATGGATGGAAGGAACAATTAAATCCAATACCAATCCCTTAAGCAAGTATACCTTAATGATTAGCTCTTGAATGTAAATGAGGAAATGATGAGCCTAAGACTTGAAAATGAAAGAATAAGGAATGATTTACATTTTGAAAGTTAAATGAATGAAAGAATAAAAAATGAGCTAAGATCTATAAAAAAAATTAGTGAAAGATTGAGAAATGACTTAAAAACTAAGAATAAAATCAATGAAAGAATGATAAAATCTCAAGCAGACATGGATCAACTAGATGATAAAAAAATCTATAGGAAAAGAGGAAAGTGAATCCTCCAAAAAAGGTGCTCAAAAGAATCAAAGACCTATTTGCAATCACTATAGTAAGATAGGTCATACATCAAACAAATGTTGGAGTCATGGAAAAGAAAAATTCAATGGAAAATGCTACAATTTCAATTAGCATGGTCACAAGGTTAATGAATGCAAATAGAAATCAAAATTTGAAGGCAACTATCATAAATGTAAGAAACATGGACACAAGGCAGTAGAATGCAAAACAAAGACACTGAATCCTATAGAATAAATTGTAAAAGCAATATTTGGTTGGGACTGCAATACCTGGTGTAGATGTCATTACTATGGAGAATTTGGACACATTGGTAGGAATTGTGTTAAAAATCATATGAGAAAAACATATACCACTAAATGATGTTTCATTTATGCAAAACTTGGTCATCTTGCCAAGGATTGTATGAATACTAGTTAAATTAAAGATGACAAGAAGGCAAAAGTTGATAACATTTGAAAGTAGATGAGACAGCAATGGATTCCTAAGTCTATTGAGGATACTAGTCTAAGTAATGATGGTCAAGTCACACAAGAATTAGGTGACTCTACCATTTCTAATTAAGTTCCCAAGGAAGAACTAGAACTAGGCTATCAAAGAAGACATTAGAATCAATTCTAGTTGAAAGGTAACAAAGATCCAAATATGTATGCAAGATACAAAGAGACTAGCAAGCAAGATTTGTATGACTTATTACCAAGTTACCTTCTCTACCAAGTAAGGTCAGGTCATAGACTCTACTAAGCAAGGTTGGGAGTAATGAATGCACGTATGGTTACCGAGTCACAAAAACTTCACTCACTGATCAATATAGAATAATGGATGATAGATTGTCAAGGATAATGTCAACTTATCTACCATTGTATTGAGCATTAATGGAAAAAATTCAACAAAGGCATGGAATCAAACTCATTTCTCACTCTTAATTTTTGAGTGCTATTGTGAAGGTCTATTTTGAGTGTGATCAAGCATCTTGAGTGAATTTTTTGCAAAAGAAATGAAAGTTCTCTTAAGCTACCAAATGAAAATGGCATCCAATAGTAGCAAGGTCAAGAAAGGTTCTAACATGTTGGTTCAAGGTGTTGAATGCAAAACACTAGATTTCAAGCTTGTACCCATGGTTGCTCAAACCCTAGATCCAAGTAGAGTTCAATCTCAAATCCCTCCCAAGAAACTTCTTGTTAATGATATTTGAACTCATTTTAAATGTACAATTCAAGAAATTGGTACTCTAGAGATGGATGATGCCCTAGATTAGTTATGTGTTGATGGAACTCTAAAATCCAAGCATCAACATTTGGAAGCAAAAGGATCAACACATTCCCCATATGCCTTGAGAGTTTCAAATTAAATGGATTAGGTATATCCTTAGCTGGGTGCATCCTAGACAATTGTGGTTAGAGTAGCCAATATTTATAAAAAAGAAAATAATTCATTGAATCGTTGGCCTTCCCATGCTCGCCAAAGGAAAAATAACTAAAACCCTAGGTCAAGAAGAGTTGGAGAAGAAAACCCTAGTCAAGTGGGATGGAAAAGGTATGAAAATAAGTAGTGTTATTAATGTAGAGATGAATTTTGGAATTCATATTTTAGCTCATAAGATATATAGTTCAAGCCATCTTAATAGTGCATCATGTGAAGCAGTGGATTTGGCATATAAAGTGGTGAAGAACAACTTATCTTATGACCTTACCAAGTTATAATTGATATAATTCAATAAGAATATGGAAAGTATTAGAATTTCCAAGAATAACCCATGCAAATTTGGTTCTCTATTAGCCTGTTTATTCTTTTATGTCCAAAATTTCTTCCCTTCCAAAGAAACTATAGTTAGGAGAAAAGATGTGCTTGTATTATACCAAATAAATGAATATGTTGCAGAAATGGGAGAGAATAGGTAGAGGAATTAAGAAGAATAGGTTCAAATTAAAGAATAGGTAGAGGAATAGGTAGGAATTAAGAAGAATAGCATCATGGACAACTACTTCAATGTGTTCAAAGATAAAATTAACAATAGGTTCAAAATTCTAAAGAAATTAGTTGAGGATTACAAGAATGATGTGTGCTTCATGGTGGACTATGATAAGGTATATATCCAAGTAGATAAGCCTAGAGTTGTGTGGGTCAAGCCTCTTGGCTATAAGGTGAGCATTGATGAGACCAAGGATATAATTGAAGCCCTTGTTAATGAACATGTTGATCCCAAGGCCCCTTACTTTGGTACTTATGATGAAGCTAAGGAAAGAATTGAGCTAGAAATAAAGCTCCCATAGGTGGTTAACAAAGGAAAGAGGAGGATAGCCAAATTGAAATCTAGTCCATCTTTCATGTTAACTAAAGGTAAAGGTGAAGTTGAGGAATAGGTAGAGGATTAAGAAGAATTAGAGAAAGAAGAAGAACCTTTGAAAAAAAAGGGCAAGGTGATCATGACCAAGCCTAGAAAATCATCCACTATAGTCTTCATAAGGAGGTCAAAGAAGAAAGGAAGTGACATTGTTTTTAGCAAGGCTCCACCCACCTTCCAAGAAAAATTGAAGCAAGTGGAAGAAGGATCTAGAATAAAAAATTTTAAATCTTTGAAATATGAGACTAGTATAGAGGTGGAGCAAAAACAAGTTGAAGAACTGGTGCTAAGAAAAATAGGTAAATGGAAGTACTCACTAGACTAGATTGCCTCTCAAGTCTCTAGTGAATTGCTAGAGAAGTTAAAGACAAGATGGGATTTTTCCATGCAAAGAGTAAAAGACATTAATATACAAACCCTCAGATAGTTACTATTGATAATATCAGATGCTGAGGTTAAAGAGTCTTTAAAGAAAAATGAAGAAAATTTGACTCTAAGATTTAATACTTGTTTAGTTTTGATCAAGGATATAGAACATGTTGTTAAGAATGCTACAAACACTTGGAAGAATATTCATCATCTTCATAAACCAAGTTAATTTCCAATTGAAGAAAAGGATGTTGATGAAGAAGAGGATAAGGAGAAAGATGAGGAGGAATATGTTGAAGAAGTTGTTGGAAATCTGATTGAAAAACTTATTATTGTTGAAGATCAAAGAGGGAGATTGTTGTAAATAAATTTTTTCAATCATTGTTTTTTCATTGATGTCAAACCTACTATCTGCAGGAATGATATTTTCTTATAAGATCCAAGTACTATCACTTAGTTGATTGATGAAGAGGTTTTGATCAACAAGATGTAACCAGAGAACCTAAGGGTGAGGTTGAGTTATAATGTTGTAATAAAGTGCAAAGATCAATTAAGATAATGGTTCAGTAATGTATTGATGAAATACTCATAGACACAGATGTTGGTCACACTTAGAAACATTAGAGGAAGAAGTTGTAAAAAGGTTGACTACAAATTTTAGACTAAAATATTTAGTAGGTGTCAAGAAAGTTAGTTGAAGCCAAGAAAATTCTCAGTAGAAGCTAAGTAAAAAAAAAAAAAAATAGTGTGTGTCGAGTAAATATCAGGTGCCAAGCATCAAAAAGTTTTCAGTTCATGCTGAGTGATCTTAAGGTGCCAAGTATTAGGAAAAACATAGTTGATGCCAAGTAACATGGTATGTGGTGAGCACCAGTATTTCAATAGTGTTGAGCTACTGCAATATTTCAAATGACAAAGATTCACCAAATCTAAGCTAACTTAGTGGTTACATTGAATTTTGTGAATGAGTCAGAGGATATGAATGATGAGTTGTCAGCATAGAATCCTATGTAAATCATTTTTTGGAAAATTCTAAAGGAGTATTGAAGAAGTTTCTAGAGGAAATAAAATATGGGTTAGATGCAATGAATCCTACCTAATCCATGCAAATTGAAATTGAAGAAAGGATGAATTGAGTGGGAAAAGGAATTCTAGGACTTATATTTAAGAATTCATAGACCAAGAAGCATAGAGCTACTGATACCATTACTATTGAAGAGCCAAATCTATGAAGTAGTTGAAAGGGTGTCAAGGAGGTGACATCTAGGAGAAGGAAGAACACAAAGGCTCTGCTTCTACAATTGGTCATGAAGAGATGACTAAATTGGTGTATGGAGACTCAAGAGGAAAAAGCTTGAAACATGGGTAAGCTATCAAGAGTTGTAGAGGTTGAAGGCTAGGCAAGGATATGAGCTGAGAAGTGATATGAGATCTGCAACATAAGTTGTATGTTGTAGTTAGGTAAAGATTTTCTAATACTCTCTAGGAATTGTATTAGATCTAAAAATCCTATAGACTTAGGTTGCTTTAATAGACATTTGTAAATCCTTTAATAGGGTGGCATTCCAAGTGAATTTTCGAAAGTCCTTTAACTAGGCCCACTTCTAATAGGGTGGTTAAATCCTCTAACAAAGTCACATTTAACAGTGTTTGTTAAGCCTTTAATAGGGCTCCACTTTGGAAGGGTGAGAATTGAGTAGCATGTTACTGGTGGTTTTTCCCAAATTAGGTTTCCACATAAATCATTGTGTCATGTGTTGATTTCTTATGTGTTAAGCTTGCATGTTTATTTATAGTAACTTCTGATTAGATAAGTCAATGTTTGGATGAATGAATGGTTGAATGGGTTCACTACAGTTAGTGAAAAGTTTGAATATGACATTTGGACCTTGAATAACTTATTCACCCCCCCTCTTAGTTATTCTAAAGAAATTTTAACAATTGGTATCAGAGCCATCTGCTAATTTAGTTTCAAGGTACTAGAAGTAGGAAGATCAAGATGTCCAAGAGAGGAGTTCACAAGGTCAACAAAGACAACTTTACTGCATGGAAAAGTCTGATGAAATTGCACCTTGGATCAATAGGTGACTATTCACAGACTTTAATTGGAACAAAACATGAAACTCTAGTAGGACCCCTCATTGCAGATGATTTGAACAATAAGAAGGAGTACAATCAAGCAATGTTGGAAATTGCCTCTATACTTAACTATGCTGAATATGATGATGTCAAAGACTGTGACACTGCATTGAAGATGTGGAAAACTTTTTCAGATATCTATGAAGGAGATTAGAATGTTTAGATAGAAAAAAGAGAACTCCTAAGGGGAAAGTTTGATGACATGAAGATGGAGGAAGGTGAAAATGCTGCCAAGTATGCTGCAAGAATGAAAGAAGTGGTGAGTGCAATAAGAAGTCTACATGGTCAATTGGAAGAAGAAACAACTATCAGCAAATACTTGAGAACTTTTCTCCCTATCTATGCTATAAGAGCTTCCGCCATCCAAGAGCTAAGGTGTGTAAAAGGGAACTCACTAACTTTTGAAGGAATAGTTGGAAGACTAACTACATTTGAGCTATCTAGTTTTGACAACTACAGACCTAAGAACCTTGAATCTACTTTCAAGGCCAAGATGACAATGAAAGACACTAAGGAGGACACATCAAGCAAAAGGAGAAGAAAAGGAAAACATGCATCCAGTGACAGCAACGCAAATGAGGAAGACGTGGAATAGTTAGAAGCACTAGTGGCTAGGAGATTTCATAGAGGAAAAGAAAAATTCAAAGGTAAGCTCCCTATCATATGCTTCAATTGTAATGAAGTAGGTGATATTGTTGCAAGATGTGCATAGAAGAAGAACTACAAAGAAGGAAGTAAGTATAGGAACATGAAAGAAGATGATAGTAAAGACCACAAGGAGAAAGGCAAAAGATGTTACATTGTTGAAGAAGATTCTGATGAAAATGATGATGAAGTAGTTTATGTAGCCATGAAGGATGAATCAAACAAAGATGAAGATGAAGCAACAACATTGACTACCTATTTGAACAAGAATGACAAGTGGATCATAGACAGTGGATGCTCACATCACATGATAGGAGATAAAAGTAAGTTCATTACCTTTACTCAATATCATGGAAATAGAGTTAGATTTGGTAATGATGCCCCATGTCAAATCAAAGGAAAAGGGTCTATTAAATTCATAGAGAAAATTTCATGTGATAATGCATACTATGTTGAAGGATTGAACTACAACTTGTTGAGTGTATCTTAGTTAGGCAATGTAGGTTGCAAAGGGGAATTTTGAAACAAAACTACCAAGATCTATGATATTGATGGAAATTTGATAGGAAAAGGTGAGAAAACTAGGATAAATCTATTTTATCTTGATATGGAAGATGCAACATGTCTTTTTGTTAGACTTTATGATGTGTGGTTGTGGCACAAAAGTTTGTGTCATGTTAATTTTGATAATCTGATCAGCATTAGTAAGAAGAACAAAGTCAGAGGGTTGCCCAAGTTGAAGAAACCTAAAAACACAATGTGTAAACAATTTTAACTAAGGAAGATGACTAAGTCTAGTTTCAAGAGAAAAATATACACTTCTAATGAAGTTCTAGAGTTCATACAGAGCTATGTGGCCCAATAGAAGTGCAAAGCTACCTAGGAGACAGATACATAATGCCATTTGTAGATGATCATTCCAAGATGATGAATGCTATGTGTATATGGGAAATATGTTAGCAATTAATAATAATCTATTAAAATAACAAAAGCATTAACTAGCATAAAACCATTACATATATGAGAGACAAAGTGAAACCCTCAAATGAGAATATGAACCATGGAATGGCTCTCCCAATGAGGATGGTCACTTGCTTTGGGGATGAGTCTATTATGTGGATGTGGGATGTATTCTCAAGGTTCTCAAAATAGCTTCAATGGAGATGGAAATGAAAAATTGGTAGCTTTGTGAGCTCTTAATTTGGCATTATAAGGATATGGTTAAGGCTTTTGCTTCTGAAACTAGCATTATAACTTTAGCTCAAAAGGTTGTGATTGAATGGCTTGGGAGCGGATTGAATTTATAGGCTAAGGGCTTGAGGGATGGAGGTTTAAGATGTAAGGATGGAGAAATGGTTAAGGAGGGTTGAGATTTGATAAGAGGAGAGCACATAGATTGTGCTTATTTAGCACCAATTAGGGAGTGACACATGTCATAGGGTGAGTGGATGGAAGAAAGGGGAAGGATGAGTCAAGAAAGGAGGCTCAAGGGATAAATATCTTAATAAAGACCCTTCATAATGGCTTATAAGAGTAATCAATGGGCTTGTAAGAGTCTTTATGGCCTTTGTAAGAGCATTCATTGTTGGGTGGTAGGGATATTTTGGAGGGAGTTGAGATTGTTGACTTTCCTTGGCTTAGGAAAGTCTTAAGCTTACTTAGGGAATGTGACAAGTTTAGGGGGTGGATTAGAGATGGTTTAGGATTAGATTAGGCTTGTTAGATATTTGTAAGTGAATGGAATTTAATGAGGGTGGGTGAGTTAGTGACTAAGCTTAGTTAGTATGGGTGGATGGGGTGGATTAGGCTAAATGAAGGGTTTAGGAATAGGTTAGGGGTTATTAGATTTGAGGGTTTTATTTATCAAATACATTTATTTAATAAATGGGGATTTTGGAATTAGATAGAAGAATAGGATTTAATTGATAAATGATAGGTTATTTGATTTATCAATTAGGACTATAGATGATTAATTAAAATTAATCAACTAGGGGATGACAAAGGATTAATTAAATAGGAATTTAATTAATGATGCCTTTAGAGATAACTAAATAGGATTACGAAAGTGACGTAATCAAATTTAGGTGTCTACATTTTGCTCGTCTTTGACATAATGTTGAGACAACACTATTTCAAAGAAGTTCGAATGAAGAAGACACGAGGAAGATGTTTTAGCAACAAGGTTGCCCAAGTCTCGGATAAGAAGAGGAGAGACTAGATGTAGAGATGCCCCCTCAAGAAGGCGGTAGGGAGAGAAAATGAGGCTCGACGAATTCTTGAAAAATACAAGAATCCGAGATGGGAGGATGAATAGTGGCTTAAGAGAAGAGGCCAAATTAGCTCATACCCTCACTACGGGAGAATGATAAAGGCAAAAATCAGAGGCACACGAGGAAGTAAGCTTGAGACTTTTTGGATTGGGGGGAGGATGAAGGAGTGGAGCGCTATAAAAAGGAATCTAGGATAGGGAGATGGATGATGGGATGATAAAGCTGATGCAATAGGATTTCAAAGAGTCAGATTGGTAGAAGATGGGTTTCAGAGATCCCTAGGACTAGGATTGTGGATCTCAAAAGATGAGGCTTGGTGGATTGATTTGGATTGGTGGATCCCTAAGACTAGGATTGTGGATCCCTAAAGCTAAAGGTGAGGAGTGATTCAAAGAGATATTGATGTATAAGCTAGGGGAGGACCAAAAAATGCTGGAGATGGATGGGGGATAATGGAGATGAAGGGAATCCATTGAAGCCTTTGAGCAGGGGGATACTTCAAAGAGAAGTACCACCATGTAGTTGAGCACTAGATTTGCTATAGGGCTGTTGGTTAATTGCCAAGGTTACCAAGAACATCAAGGCCTTTTCACCAATTGTCTAGAGGACTGACAGATTGACTCAAAAAACACACACAAGGATTTCCCCAGCATCACACATGAATCCTGAAAGAATCAGAGTGGAACCGATACTAGGTAATCCACAAGTAGAAAAGAAAAACAAACAAAAGACCTAATCGAGAACTTACACCCAGATTGCCCCATTCGCAGTATACCATGATATGGAAGATCATGGAAACTTTGAGGAGGGAACAAAAAAATTTCTTGGAAAAGATACTTCAAGACCCAAAAGGGAAGATTCTGAATCAAAATAAAGCGAAAATCCAAAAGAGAACTGTTTGCCAATGAGATGGGTAGGACGAGGTACTAACAGACCAAGATGAAACATGAGGAAAGTGATATCCTACAAGGATCTATTAGAGAGCACCTAAGCTGATGGATCTAGATGAGTGATGCATCTGGCAAGCTAAACTAAGAAGGCTAACACTTTGGTGACAGGCGATCTAGCTAAAGGATGCATTGGAATAGCTAACCAAGGGTCATGCGATGTGTGCAAGATGCTGATCAAGGAGGAACTGACACGAAAGCTCGATAGATACAATGGTACTAAGCTAAAGAGGATGTACAAGCTAACTAGCCAAGATATGTTACAAATGTACAAGGTTTGTTCATGTTTGGGGTTTGTGAGATGGAAATGTTTGTGAAGGGTGGGATGTCTGCAATAGTTGATAGGCAGAAAGGTAGATGGTTTGCGAGAAGCTTAAGTGAAAATGGGATTCTTTGTGTGCATGTGATAGGATACAAACTAGGATACAAGCTTTGGAAAAGATTTGGATATACAAGCGATGGTACAAGATTTACAAGGTATAATACAAGCTCCATTAGATTTTGGATATTTGGTTGGAACACCGAAGGAACAAGCAGGTGTGTTATGAGATGGTGGGTAAATGGATGAGGGATAGGATAGTGATAGATAATGGATTAGTCTTAGTACACAAGGTGCCTGAATTACCAGGTTTTCACCAAGGTACCTATCCAAGGCACTTGAATTGCCAAGTTTTCACCATTGGACGCTTATTTCTCTTTACTATTTTTTTGTTTTATTTTTTCAAAAGTTGGGTATACCAAGGATCTTCAAGCATAGAACTTCTTGAGATGAATGATGTTAGTAGGATCATTCAAGAGTTCTCCTTCTAGTGTAGATAGCTGATAGGAACCAGAGCCAAAGGATGCAGTGAGAACATAAGGACCAAGCCATGTAAGTTCAAACTTACCTTTCTTTTCTCGATCCACTTGGACTTTCATATTTTCTTTGAGGACCATGTCACCGGGCTAAAAGTGTTGTGGGAGCACCTTCTTGTTGAAATTCCTTTTGAGATGAGTTTGATATGCTATGAGATGATCATAGGCTTGTTGTCGCTTCTCATCTAAGAGATCTAGCTGGGTGACCCGAGCTACTCTATATTCTTCATCTGATATTTACCCTTGCAAAGATATGTGCAAGGAGGGAAGTTCAACCTCTATAGGTAGTACCACTTTGGTACCATAGACTAAGGAGTATGGAGTTGTTCCTATGGATGTACAGAAGGAAGTTTGATAGGCCCATAGGGCTGGATTTATTTGTAGGTGCCAATCACGGAAGAAATCATTGACAACTTTCTTTAGGATTTTGAGGAGGGTTTTGTTAGTTGCCTCTGCCTGGTCGTTACCTTGTGAGAAATATGGTCTAGAAAAGTGGTGATGGATGTTGAGGGAAGTGCATAATTCTTCCATGTTGAGATTTTCAAAGTTACCTCCGTGGTCGGTGAAGATGGTGGATGGGATGCCGAAGCGGCAAATAATGTGGTACAAGATGAACTTGGAGACCTGAACTCCTATAGTTGAGACTAGGGGGACTGCTTCCACCCACTTAGTGAAATAGTCTGTAGCTATTATTATCCATTTATGTCCATCAGATGAGAGGGGTGTGATAGTTCCAACTAGATCAGGGCCCCAACAAGCGAAAGGCTAAGGTGGTGCAATAGGCTATAGATCCTGTGCTAGAGCGTGCACACAACTTGTGTGCTACTGACATGGGAGACACTTTCTAAAAAAGTCATAGGAGTCTTCTTCAATGGTAGGACAATAGTAGCCTACTCTAAGGATTTTTCATGCTAGGACAATACCACTCATGTGGGCACTGCAAAGTCTAAAGTCTACTTCTTTTAACACCAGCACGACCTCATTTTGGTCTAAACATCGAGAGAAAGTATCGTGATAACCCCAATGATATAGGGTATTGGCTATGATAACATAGCAGGATGATTTTTGGATGAGGTTCTAGTATTGGGTACGTGTGAGGTGAGGGGATATGATACCATTGTTAAGGTAAGCATGAATCTCATGGTACCAAGGGGATTGGGGACCAACCAAGATACAAACACAGTTTGAATCCTCATTCGTATAGGTGGGTGTGAGGAGTTGCTTGACTAAAAACTCATACTGTGTAGTTGCTTTGAGAATTTCCAAGAGCGAGCCGATAGTAGCCATAGCATCTACTGCTTTGTTCTATATTTGAGGCACTTGTGTAAACTGAAGCCTTGTAAAATGCTAGGTTAGCTGATCAACTAGCTCTTTGTAGGGTAATAGCTTTTCATCTTTGGTTTGATATTCATTTAGGGCTTTCTTGATGATGAGTTGAGAATTGCCAAAGATTTGTAACTCAGTAATGTTCCATTCTATAGCTATCTTTAATCCTGCTATGAGGGCCTCATATTCAGCTATATTGTTGGTTCTAGGGAATTGCAACTTGAAGGCTTTTGGAATGTAATCTCCTTGAGGTGTGACCAACAATATTCCTACCCCTAATCCATGAGATGTGTATGAGCTATCAAAATAAAGTTTCCATGGAAGTTGTTCTTCAATTAGACAGATATGCTCATCTAGAAATTTTGTGATCAACAGATAAGCATCTATTAGAGGTGCATCAGCTAGGTGATCTGCTATAGCTTTCCCTTTGATTGCCTTTCTGTCCACATACTAGATGTCAAATTCGCTAAGGAGCATAACCCATTTGGCGAAACGGCCTGTAAGTTCTGTTCTGGAGAGCATATACTTGAGAGGGTCGATCTTGGAGACTAGTTGGATGGTATGACTTAGCATTTAATGGTGAAGCTTTTGAGTTGAGAAAACAACTACCAAATAAACTTTTTCAATAAGAGTGTAATTGAGTTCATAACCAACTAGGGTTCTACTGATGTAGTAGATGGCTCTTTCTTTGCCATAGTCATCAAGCTATGCTAGAAGTGCTCCTAGAGTAGTAGGTTTTTCTGATATGTACAAGATCAAGGGACAACCAAGAACTGGTGGAACCAAGATAGGGGGATTGGCGAGATACTGCTTGAGCTGATCGAAGCTGCACTAACATAAAGGATCCCACTTGAAGTTCTCATCCTTCTTCAGTAAATGTGAAAATGGTGTACACTTATTTGCAAGCTGGGAGATGAAGCGCTGGATAGATTGAAGCTTTCCTTGAAGAGAGCAAAGCTGTCATAGTGTCTGGGGAGGAGGCATGTCTAAGATAGCCTTGACCTTATTGAGGTCAATCTCTATACCTCATTTAGACACTATAAAGCCTAGAAGTTTTCCTGATGTGACCCCAAAGACACACTTCTTGGGATTCAGCATGAGATGATATTTGGCTAACCTATCAAAGACTTTCTCCAGGTTAGCAAGATGATCCATGAAGGTGTGAGATTTAACCAAGATGTCATCCACATAATCCTCCAAAATGCTATGGATGAGATCATGGAAAATGGCTGTCATAGCTCTTTGATAGGTAGCCCCAACATTCTTTAGGCCAAAAGGCATCATGCTGTAACAAAAGGTTCCCCAAGGGGTAGTGAATGCTGTCTTATGTTGATCCTCTTCTGGAATCTTGATTTGATTATACCCAAAAAATCCATCCATGAGGGACAAAATTTCATGTCCAGCTATAAGGTCTACAATCATATCTATGTTGGGCAAGGGAAAATCATCTTTTGGACAAGCTTTGTTAAGATCTCTGAAATCAGTGCAGATTCTGATGTCACTAGAGGGTTTAGTGATGGGGACCATGTTGGAAATCCACTCTAAGTAGTCGATAGGTCAGATAACCTTAGCAGCTAACATTCTTTCTAACTCAACTTTGACCAGTAATGCCACCTTGGGGTGCATTTTTCTAAGCTTTTGTCTGACGGGCTTGATCTTTTGATCGACTGCAAGATGATGAACTACAAGCTTTGGATCAAGCCTTGGCATGTCCTAATATGACCATGCAAATTGGCCAATGTTCTCTCTTAAGACCTCAAAGAGGAGATCGGCTTGGTCTTTTGATAGGGATGTAGCAATATGAACAAGTCTAGGGATCTTTGAAGAACCGATGTTGACTTCTCTAGCATCCTCAATTAGAATAGAAGACACCTCTGGTAGATTATCTTGAGGAGGTAATGCTAAATCCTCATGTTCTACTTGTGGCTTTGGATGTTCTTGCTGAGGGGTTCTCTTCACTGCCTTAGCTAGTCTCAAATTCACCTTAGTTCCAGTTTTGGGTGTATCGAAACTAGGTTGGGGATTTTCTCCAAAATACCCCTTGGGATCTAGCTTGTAGATATAGGCAAAATCTGGCTTTGTTTTCTTATGAGGAGTTTCAGCTCCCATGAATCTCATAAGAGCTTCCTCTGATGTGAACTCATCAATGTGTATGATGCTTGGTTGGTCCCAATCTATAAGTTGGGGATGGGCAAGTGGTAGGTCAATGAGGTGGATGGATAGTTCTTGGAGAACAGAGTCTCCAAGGGAGATTTGGTCTAAGATATCGTCGTAGGCTCTCTTTTCAACTTCCTCAAGAATTTCTTCAATTTTGACAAGGTCGCAGTGAATGTTCAAAAAAGTGTGATCGTCTGTATTGGTGCCCCTAGTTGTGGGTATGCCAAAGCTGAGACCTGACTTTGATTCCCACTTGTGTGCATCGATAGGGCACTGCATGCCTCTTTCTTCTGGTCCTAGACCACCAACTTGATAGTTCCATTTGTCAGTGATGAGCTTATGTTCTTGGGGATACTTCTGGCTAAAGTGATCAAGGCATGCTTGATTTCTTTGAGGTGCATCCTTATGTAACCAATTGTTGATATCTGGAGTGAGCTCCTCATGAAGAGGGATTTTTGAGGATACAAATGATGTTGGGCCAAACTGTTTGTATCAAGGAGGTAGAATCTCCTTAGCTTTGTGATATGTTGGTCATCCATGGGCATGTGGATCAAGTGGGAGTTCCCTAACAACAAATGCATCTGACAGACTATACTCTCCACAGCCTTTGTTATTGATCTTCATAGTCGACAGGGTGGAGGCAAGGATGGTTTCTGGGTCATTATAAGTGTGGGATGAGCTAGCAATGGATGTGTCAATATAAATTCTAGGGAAGTGGTTTGTATATGAAGCTTCAACTGCATTACAGTAAGCAAAGGGTTATGGATCGGCATGGATGGTTACCTCAGTGCCTTGATGTATAAATTTGGTGCACTGATGGTAAGTGGATGGAATAGCTTTCATGGCATGAATCCATGGGCGGCTGAGGAGGATGTTAAATGGTAGGTTTAGATCAATAACATGGCAGAGTGTCTCTTGGATGACTAGCCCAACCTTGATTGGCAGAAGAATAGTTCCTTCTATGGTTCTTTCCTAGTTGTCATAAGCTTTGATGGTGATAACCTCACTGATGATATATGCCTCGGTATACCCAACTTTTTTTATAATTTTTAGGGTGCAAATATTCAAGGCTGGTCCATTATCTATCATTACTCTTTTCAAAACAAAATTGGATACCATGATGGCTATGCGAAGTAGAAGGGTGTGATCTGGCTTGACCACGGGTATGTCGGTGGGTTTGAATGATAGGGCACATGAGGAGGATAGGTGTCCAAAAAGATTATGAAAATTAGTAGCGTTGATATCTGAAGGGACATGGGATTCTATAAGAGCACTGTCAAGGATGTTCTTGTATGCAGGACTAGTGCGAAGAAGGTCTAAAATGGAGATTTGAGCTAGCATGTTCCCAAGGTGTTCCAAGATATTGTACTGGCTTTTTGATGGAACTAATGGTGCTGGTGAAACTGGTGGGGCTAAGATGTTAAATCGCACTCTTCGAGTGGTGACTGCACACTCATTGTTTGGTCCTCAGATATTGATAACATTGACAGAAGGCTCTTTCTCGGATATAAAACCTATGAGGCTACCATAGTATATATAGGATGAAGTGTGGTCATTGTTCTTCCCATGCTATTGGTTTGGCTGGTGGTTGTTGGTGTTGTTGTTGTTGGCTTGGATAGGTGCTTTTCTAGGATTTTGGTTGTTGTGAGGAGAAAAAGCATTTTGATAGATCTGTAAGCTTGCATTGGGAGAGGTTTGGGCACCAACAATGATTTCTTTCTAATCAATGAGGTCCTTCACATAATCTTTCAGTTTCATGCATCTGAGGGTAGTGTGACCTTTTACCCTATGAAATTTACAGTACTCATTGTCTTTGTACCATGCAACTTTGGATTGGCTTGGGTTGATTTGTTGGGTAGGAGGAAATTTGATGATGTTTTCCTTGACTAATTTCTCAAAAATGACATCCAAAGGTTCACCAAGGGGTGTATAATTTCTAGGTGTAGGTTGGAATCTGGGATTTTGTCCTGCAGCTACATTGATAGCATTAGCTTGATTGCTAGACCCTTGAAAGTTGGGTCTTGGATTGTGATTTTGATAGCTTTGGTTATTCTGTTGTTGGTAGTTGATAGCTTGTTGATTGTTTGGTTGATATGGTGGGTTGGACTGGTTGTGAGAAGGACCAACAATATTCACATGCCTAGTTTCAGTGACGCCATTTGTTGCAACATGCTTGTTTTTGTTCCAATACCTAGACTTGTCATTGGAATGTGATTGATTTTGGTTGGCTTCCTTGTAAATCTTGACCACACCATCTTTAATGAGTCCTTGCTCAAGGATCATTCCTTTCTCTTTGATATCTTTGTAGGTTTGCAAATAGTTCATGGTCATGTGGTGAGCCAAGCTAGGATGGGCATTATTAATAAACATTTTCACCAAATGGCACTCTGGCAAGGTGCAAGATATGTAGGTGGTAAGGGTTTTCCATCTTTGCAGATATTTAGGAAGGCTTTCTCCACCTATTTTCTTGGTGTGGACAACATCAACTACTAATAGCTCTATTTCAACAAGATGGGCATATTGGGCTACAAATGCCTCAGACAATTCAGCAAAAATTTTAATTGTGCCATAGGGGATTCTATAAAACCATTCAAGAGCTGGTCCGACCAAGCTTTTGGGAAAGAGACGCAAGAGGAAGACTTTATCGTATGCCACTTCTTGGAAGTGCTTGTAAAATTCTTTGATATGTGTGATAGGGTCTCCTTTTCCTCTGAATTTGTCAAACTTGGGTGTCTCAAAATGCTTGGAAAATGGTGTCATGGTAATGGCTTTGTCAAATGGGTAAGGACACACATTCTCAAACTTGAAGGTTTTTGGATCATTTCCCTCTTGGATGTTCTTCAAAGCTATTTTCATGGCTTCCCATTCTAAATTAATGGGTGATGGCTAGGGTGCCCTAATGTAGGAGTGCCTTAAGGTAGGTATTTGCTAGATGGGGCAATGGAATATGGATGGCTTTGAGATATGGGCTAGTAGGGATTATACATGGCTTGGACAATTGAATGGTGGATGATGGTTTGCTGAGGTGGAGGTGGCACATATTGTTGCATGTGTTGTAAGGCTTGCTGTTGATATTGGATTTGAGGTTGGGATTAAGGAACATAAGCTGGCTATGGGATAAATGAATTGCTTTGTGGAGGTAAGGTATAAGATGGTTGTGAAGCTTGAGGAAAGGATCGGGGAGCTTGTGGAACCTGACTTTGGATTTGAGGAGTTTGACCAATATATGTGGGTTGCGCCCCCATTTGGGAAGGTATATGCATGGAAAAGGAGGCCAAGTAATTGGTGGTTGGTGGTGGTGGATTTCCTCCTAGAAGTGGCATAGAAAAATAGTTCGTAATAGGAGGTAATGGATTAGTTGGTGGTGGAGGTGGTGGGAATTGAAAGCTTGGAAATGGACTTGATGGGGTTTGATAGCTTGGTGGCTAGATTTGAAAGCTTGGTAGAGTGGTGGCAAGAGCTTGGGTCCCTTGAGAGCTGGGCAGAACATTGGTAGTAGCTTGTGGGGTTTGATAGCTTTGTGGAGTGAGGGTAGTAGCTTGTGGATTTGTGGCTGATGGCACTGAGCGCCAAGGACCTAGTGGAGGTGATGGAATTGTGTTCTGAGCTGAGGTAAACAAGTTGGGGGTGATGAAGGGTTGATTACTTTGCCCCATGGGTGGCATCTCGATTGTGTATTGCTAAGGTTGGCCAAAGATACTAGCACTGATCTGGGAGATGGGTGGGTTTGGAAGGCTAGGTTGCGGAGTAGCAACACCAATAGTGAAGGGATTGAATAATGAGGATTTTTGGTTAAAGGGAGTTTGGGATGGATTGGTATGGACCAATGGTGGATTGGTGGTGGCTGGATTGGCTTGTGGAAGGGAGATTTCAACTTGAGTGGAGGCTAGTATGGTTGGGTCTGTTGGACCATTTGGACTAGTTTGAGGCTCCTCTTTTGGCATATATTGAGGATAACTCGAATCATAAGAGCCTATGGGTGGTGGGAGTTGCTCAAACAAGGGGTGAGATGGATCTGATAAGGGGGGAGGTCTTCCAAAGTCGAAGGCTCCAATGTTGTCCCTTCGAAAGTTAGCCATGATTGTTTCCTTGTTTTTGTCTATAATGGTGTTCATGAATACTACATTTCCTAGTTGGTTCATGAAAGCTTCAATGTTAGTAGGTGATGGTATAGCATTCTCTGGGCTGAAAGATGGTTGAGTGCTCAAGGGGAGCGATGTTGTTGGATCCAAATGATAGGGTTCCATTGTTTCCTTCTTCTTCTTGCCTAAGCGAGTGATGGGTGGCATGAAAATGCAGAATGTTTCCTAGGGATGAGATGCAACAAATGATGATGGATGCAAAAGGGGAAGGCTTTTCTATGCAAATGATTTCCTAGGTTGAGGCAAAGCTATATGAAAAAACCTAAGGAGGATTGGGTTGGGGATTCTAACTTCAAAGATATGTTGCCAAAGCATGAAAGGTCTACTTTCCTATGTGCAAGCTTGGTGGTGATTATGTCAACTTAAGGATAGACTGATGATCCTTTAGGAAGAACACGAGATTGACCACTTGTGGATCCCAACCTTTAGCTCAAGGTGATGAGGGATAACAAGTGACAAAGCTAGATTACCCTAGACAAAGCTCTATCAAAGGGATAACCTTGGTGATGCTGGTGGATTTGGAAGATGTTAGGAATGGCAAACTTTTGGCAAAGTGACAACAATTTTGAAAGCTTAGATGTGAATCTTTTTTTGGATTGCTGGCTAGATGGTTTGGTTCTAAATGAGATGGATGAACTCAAATTCTTAAGGGGATGACTAAAGATGGTTGTCTTTCCTACAAAGATGACTCTAAAGTGAAGCTCATGCAAGAAGATGTAGAGAAACAAGGGGGTCTAATCATAGAAGTCATGCCTAGTTGGTAAGGCATAAGCATTGTTAACTCTTGGATGTTGGTTAAGTTGGATGGTGCAGTCTAACTAGGCATCTTGAAGGGCTTTGTCAGTAGCTTTGTCCTTTGCTTTGTGGAGTTTGGCAATTCAAGGGCTTGGTGTTAGTTCCTTTCTCTTGGTTGAAATTTCTTGGTATGCCTAAGATGGCTTGAGTTTAACTTTGTGAAACTTCTGTTTGGGTTTGGGTTGTTCTGACATAAATTTTTGAATCTACTTGGTTTTGAGAGATCTCGATTGTTTTGCTTCAACTTGTTCGACTTTTGGAATAGGCAGTGACTATGCTAAGTATGCCCTAAGCTAGGATTGACCAAGTTTGGCAAATATTCATTCAAAAAATAAAAAATCAAGCAATAGATAGAAACAACCAGATAGAAGATTTTGATTCTTAGAATGTGATACTTGCACCAAGGAGTGTGTATGTTTTACAAATGTTTTGATCAGTCACTTCAAACACATTAACATCCTAGATGGTTGTCTACAAGGCTGACAATTGGTTTAGCTAGGGAGTCCTCGATATATGCAAGGTACATGAGGCCCAAATCTATAGATGAAACCAGAAATATGTCACACAGCCGAGAGGAGCGGTAACCCACTTCTCCTCTTTCACTTCTCAAGGGTATAAAGTTCTCTAGGCTTAGCCTGAGTGACAAAATCTTGATTCCAAGAGAGGTGTTTTCGATTCACCTCCCGATTCTTATACTCCGTCAAAATGCTGGAGTTGAGGTCATCCCAAGGGGTGATGAAATCCCCAAGCAGGCCTCCTAAAAAGAGAAACAAGGTTTTGGATCCTAATCTTATGCACCCAAGATGGCCTCAAGAGACGACAAGGGGAGAGACGACTTGGATGAACTTGGGCTAAAAGATAGGATTCTTTTTCAACTGACGCTTAAGTTTTCTGATCTAGACTTTGCAAGCACTCATGTTTAAGAGACAATGTTCAATTCCAAGTTTTAAATGCGCCAACAAAGCAAAATCAATCGAAGAGTGCAAACAAGAAGAAGAGTTAGGGTCAACAAGAAAGTAAACCCACGCACCCGGAGGCCCTCCACGTCAAGTATCGATTAATTTTCTTTAAGGCATTCAAGAGTTGGTGTGATTTTTTTTTAAGCCCAAAAAGAAAGATGTGTAAAACTCAATTTCAAGCGCGTGCCTAGAGGCCCTCCACATCAATATTTGTTCAATTTTAGTGCCCAAACTTGAAGTGTGATCAATTTAATCTAGGTTTTTGTACATTGAAGAAATCTTATAAGTTTAAGACAAACCCTCAAAAAGCGAATTAAGTAGAATCTACTTATGGAACACTTAACACTCTCTTAGGTGGACCCATCCCCATAAATGGTGCTGAGATTGCAACCAATGGTTAAATTGATGGGTGATTAAAGAGGGTGAGTCCAATGAAGAAACTACTAAATTTGATTTTTGTTGTTTTTTTTTTAACTTAACAAATTTCTTAAGTGTTCAAAAAATAACTTTTTCTACGTTGCATGCAAAAGAGAGATTTGGTTATTCTTTTTAATGCACTAAAAATTGAAGTGTGAGATATTGCAATGGTTCATTGATCTTTTGCATTCAAGATTGAGTTGTTTGTTTTAAGCATGCATTCCAAGAAAAATGTGTTTAACCATTCAAGTTCATTCCATGAAAAATCTAAAAAATGTGATTAAATCTGTTGCTCCAACCTGCAATAAGACAAAAAAAAATTTTAACTTTTTTTGTTGTTTTTCCTAGGCGTAAAAATGCTTAGAATGGTCTAAATCCTACATAACCACTAAAAGTCAAAGTGCAAAAATAAAGATTTTAAAACAAAAATGCAACATAAATAGGCAGAGATGATAGTTCAATAGGCAGAGATGCCAAAATTCGGAGACGCTAATCTCCGGAGATGCCAATCTATGGAGACGACAGAGAAAGAAGCGAAGATGACAGGTCAGTTTTGCGATACAGAAAATAGGAGACAAATGTAGACATAGGTTTGCGGAGATGCTGATTTATAGAGACGACGGTTTGGGTTGGCGGCAGCGGAGATGACAGAACAAGAGAGGCAGTGATGGAGACTACAGAATAGGAGAGGCGGTGGTAGAGATGACAGAGTAGCTGGTGGAGACACTGATCTGTAGAGACATCAGTTTGGTTACACAGACAAAAAAGTAGCTGGCGGAGATGACAGTTTGTGGGGGCAGACACCAAACTGCGGAGACGACACTATGTGAAAAAAGCTGAAAAACGTGGATTTTTTCCAAAAATTTTTATATTTTTTGTTATTTTCAGATTTTTGAGGGTATGTCTTCTTCCCAAGTGTGCCCTTCAACCTGCAAAAACAAGTGAAACACCCTACAAATCACTCAAACAACAAGAAAAGTTAGATTGCTAGAAAAAACAACATATAGATTAAAAACGGATGATTAAATGACCCATGGTGGGGTCCCACCGGGTGTGCCAAAATGTATATGAGAAATATGTTAGCAAGTAATACTAATCTATTAAAAAAACAAAATTATTAACTAGCATAAAAACCATAACATATATGATAGACAAAGTGAAACCCTCAAATGAGAATATGAACCATGGAATGCCTCTCCCAATGAAGATGGTCACTTGCTTTGGGGATGAGTTTATTATGTGGATGTGGGATGTATGCTCAAGGTTCTCAAAATAGCTTCAATGGAGATGAAAATGGCAAATTGGTAGCTTTGTGAGCTCTCAATTTGGCATTATAAGGATATGGTTAAGGCTTTTGCTTCTCAAACTAGCATTATAACTTTAGCTCAAAAGGTTGTGATGAAATGGCTTGGGAGGGGATTCAATTTATAGGCTAAGGGCTTGAGGAATGGAGGGTTAAGATGTAAGGATGGAGAAATGGTTAAGGAGGGTTGAGATTGCATGGGAGGAGAGCACATGGATTGTTCTTGTTTAGCACCAATTAGGAAGTGACACATGTCACAGGGTGAGTGGATAGAAGAAAGGGGAAGGATGAGTCAAAAAAAGAGGCTCAAGGGATAAATATCTTCATAAAGGCCCTTCATAATGGCTTGTAAGAGCAATGAATGGGCTTGTAAGAGTCTTTATGGCCTTTGTAAGAGCATTCATTGTTGGGTGGTTGAGATATTTTGGAGGGAGTTGAGATTGTTGACTTTCCTTGGCTTAGGAAAGTCTTAAGATTACTTAGGGAATGTGACAAGTTTAGGGGGTGGATTAGAGATGGTTTAAGATTAGATTAGGCTTGTTAAAGATTTGCAAGTGGATGACATTTAATGAGGGTGGGTGAGTTAGTGACTAAGCTTAGTTAGTATGGGTGGATGGGGTGGATTAGGCTAAATGAAGGGTTTAGGAATAGGTTAGGGGTTATTAGATTTGAGGGTTTTATTTATCAAATAGATTTATTTAATAAATGGGGATTTTGGAATTAGATAGAAGAATAGGATTTAATTGATAAATGATAGGTTATTTGATTTATCAATTAGGACTATAGATGATTAATTAAATTAATCAGCTAGGGGATCGCAAAGGATTAATGAAATAGGAATTTAATTAATGATGCCTTTAGAGATAACTAAATAGGATTACGAAAGCAGTGTAATCAAATTTAGGTGTCTACACTATGTTCTTAAAGAAAAAATATAATGCATTTCAAATGTTCAACTGGTGTTTGGCTAGAGTTGAGAAGGAAATAGGAAAGAACCTTAAATGCCTAAGGTCAGACAAAGGAGGTGAGTTCATATTAGAGAATTTGAAATATTTTGCAATGATAGAGGTATCAAAAGGAAAAAATTAGCACCAAGAACTCCACCACAAAATGGTGTTTCTGAAAGGTGGAATAGGTCAGTGATTGATTGTGCTAGAAACTTTATGATGGAGAAAAATATTGCACTAAAGTACTGGAGAAAAGCTGTAAGTACTGCAATTTACACACTGAGTAGAGTTCAAGTCAAGAAAGGTACAAATGCAACATCTTTTGAATTGTGGTATGGTCATTCACTTAATGTTAAACATTTCAAAGTATTTGGTGGTAAATTTTATATTCTCAAAGATACTAGAAATGGTAAGTTTGATGCTAATAGTGATGAAGGCTTATTCATTGGATACTCTACTAGAAGTAAGGCATATAAGTGTTTGAATGCTAACACTAAAAAAATTGTGGAGAGTGCAAATGTAAATTTTGATGAGCATACAAAAGTTCAAGTTGATGAGTCAAAGCAAATAGAGGATTATAGATCCTTTGTATACTTCTACGAAGGAATGACTATTGAAAACAATGCTACAAATCAAGTTGGGAATCAACAACAAACTTTAGTATCTACCGAGTCTCAACCTATCAATGTCAAGTTGCATTCAGAAGCCAAGCAGAATGTAGAAAATGCAAATACTAGTTTTGAAAATAGTATACATGAATGGAATGATGAATTATGAAATGAAGAAGAACAAAATGACTCTGAAGTTGAAGGATCAAATGTGGAAAGTAGGACTAAACCTAGATTAGCCAAGTACGCGAGAAGATATCACCCTATAGATCAAATCATTGGTGACAAGGATGCCAAACCCATGACAAGGAATATGCTTAGAAGTAAATGATGTCTGCTAAGAAAGGTTGAACAAAAAATTGTAAAAGGTGCACTATAAATGATGATTGGTATAAAGCCATGAAAGAAGAAATAGATCAGATTGAGAAGAACAAAACATGGTCTCTAATTGCTAGACCAACTGATAAGAATGTGATTGGTACCAAGTGGGTGTTTGGAAAAAAACTTGATGAGAATGGTGAGATAACAAGAAATAAAGCTATACTAGTTTGCAAAGGCTATGCACAACAATAAGGACTATATTATGGGGAAACATTTTCCCCTATTGCAAGAATGGAAGGAATAAGAACATTACTTTCATATGTTGCATATAAAGGTTTCAAATTCTACCAAATGGATGTGAAGTCTTCTTTTTTGAATGCTATACTAGAAGAGAAAATTTACATAGAACAACCAGAGGGATTTGTTGATGAGAAGAACAAGGGCATGGTCTGCAAACTACATTAAGCACTTTGTGGATTGAAGCAAGCACCAAGAGCATGGTATGAGAGGTTGTACAAATATCTTGTGAAGATAGGATTTGAAAGAATAGATGATAAAAACAATTTATACATCAAAGCTGAAGAAGGTAAAGACATTTTGATTTTAGAAATCTTTGTTGATGATATAGAATTTGGAGGAAAAGATATTCTTTGCAAAGATTTTGCTAATCAAATGAAGCATGAATTTGAGATGTCAATGTTTCGAGAAATTAAATTATTTGTTGGATTACATGTACATCAATTGAAGCATGGCATATTTGTGACCCAATCCAAATACATCAAGGAAGTACCCAAAACGTTAGGGCTAGAAGACTCAAAACTAGTCAACACACCAATGGCAATTGGACATAAGCTATCCAAGAATGATGAATCTGCTAAAGTAAATTAGACATTGTACAGGTCAATGATTGGCAAGCTGCAATATGTTGTACATAGTAGACCAAACATTGTATTAGTTGTTGAAATAGTGGCTAGATTTTCTACAAATCCAAGAGAAAATCACTTAATGATAGTAAAAGGAATACTAAGATACTTGAAAGGAACTTATGACTTTGGTTTGTACTACAAGAGGAATGGAAAGTTTGAACTAAGAGCCTACACTGATGGAGATTGGGGAGGCATCATTGATGATAGAAAAAGCACTAGTGGAGGAGCACTTTTCTTAGGAAGAAGGTTGATTACATGGACAAGAAAAAAGGAAAGCTATACCTCACAGTCCACTGCTGAAGCTAAATATGTGGTAGCTACTATAAATTGCACCAATATTGTATGGATCAAACATTTGCTACAAGGTATGAAGGAAGAGATAACTAAGCTTGTGATACTCTAATATGATAATACAAGTGCTACTAACATATCAAAGAACCCTATAATGCATGACACAACCAAGCATATTGCAATCAAGTATCACTATATAAGAGAGTTGGTGGAAGACAAATAGGTGAAGATGGAATATGTTAGCACAAAGGAATAGATTGTTCATATCTCCACAAAGGCACTACCTAAAGATGCTTTTGAGTATCTTAGAGGTAATACCCCTAGCTAAGGCTACTTGAAGCAAAAGCAAGAATGCCCTACATCAAAAGAGCTGAATTTTAAAGATTTTACACATTGATGCAAAGGATGTTTACTTTGGGATGCATGCCTGAAGTAGTAAAAAGTCCTTAAATTTTAAATCAGTCACAAGAAAAGTGATAGAGGGTGAAATGTCCCTTTTCTGATTTTACATGATATTTCCAACCTTTAATCAGATCTTTAAGATCAAACAACTAATATCACAAAGATCCTCCAAATTTCTCAAGAAACCCCAAATCGGGTATGCCAGAAATTGTGCCAAAAGCTTCACAGCTTCACCAATTACTAATAAATCTGAAAATGGAAATTTTTACAGAACTTTCAGCAGCATAACAGCCTACAAATTGACATTTCCAGATCCGTATAGCCTTTACACAACAGCTCAAAAATGTAGGACCAAAACTATGCTCATCGGGCTCCCGAAATAGCACAAAATATGCCCGAAAACACCACAGGAACACTAATAATCTATCTCAGAAGTTTAATCACATCCCAATATATATATTCAGATCTATTTTAATAGCTTAAAGTCTAAAATACAGCAGCAACCAAAACTGATATGAAATACTCAACCGGAAACACCAAACTCTTACAAAAATACACCCGGAAACTCACAAATCTGCACTGTTCAGCACAAAGGCAAACTCTGTATGAGCATGCACATGGAATGGCTTCAAACTCCCGTCCTTAGCCTTCCTAGAAACCTACAAACTCCCATTCTTGGGTCTCCCTGGAAACCTGCAAACTCCCGTTCTTGGGTCTCCTTCTCCACAGGTTTGGCAGCCTCTGAAGAATAACAAAGAATGAGCGAAAATCAAGTCTGGAATCCCCCCCAAAATGCCTCCAAACCTCTTTAAAAAGGGCATAACTGTAACTCACGTCCAAGAGAGGTTAATGAAACATATTTTAATAATAATTATCATTTATTAGTCCAACGGTTTCCAAAGATTAACTCCCTTTTTCCGAAACTTCACTTTCTTGGGCCTGCCTGCCTTAGCAAAGATTTTCTTTTTTTTAAATTATTTGAAAAGGGGACATGACAAGTCCTCCCCTCCCAATCATTGCTTGTCCTCAAGCAATGGCTGAACAATAAACCAATCAATCCACCTGGATCCCAAATGTAGTCATGAACTATACTACTACCAATTAACATAGGCTCCTGCAATATCCTTTGCAATATGACCAAGAGGAATCCATAATCAAATTGACAATTATAGCTCAACCAAACTCCAAAATCGCCACTACCACAAACAAAAACCCATGAGGCACAAACTCTTAGAACATCAGAACCCAAGTAAAGTGGACAAATCAAACTACCAACACAGTAAATACCATCAACGCATCCCACTGGCCTATATGGAATGTACAATCCAACTCTGAAACAATGGTGAACCCTCTTGAATGAAACTGTACCAAGTATGGAGAATCCACACACTGTACAACTCCTGCAGTCAACACAACTCTGCAAATCATCAGCCACTATCTCATAACCATAACTCCCATACACTGCTGATGGTGAAAAGACATTACAAGATAAAGAGTAAGAAATGGAATCCAAACCAAATTTGTCTACCATCAACTCCTCAGCACAAGGATCAAATGCTAACTGATGTACATACCCTGCAATATAATGTTGATAAAAAAAACCAACCTCAGTCAACAGCTCACCATGAAGAAGTGATACAACCCACTGTGACTGATCACCAGCTAAGTCAAGAGATGTCATAGCCAAAGGAGTAGAATCAATAACAACACCTGTTGAAGCATCACTCTGAAACTCCTGCTCTAAGTCATGTATTATCAAGCTGTCAACTGTAGAACCTATCGCCATGTCATGCCCATCACAACTCTCATCTTGAGGCATCAAATTGTCCCATAACTGATGATAAGCACTAGGAACCAAAGTACATCTCTGTATCATCATCTCATCAACATGGTCATCAAAGGTAGATAGATGAGCATACCTCACAGTGTAATGCCGATAGAATGCACCAATCTCAGTCAGTGGCTCAGACTGCAATCCAGATGTAACTAACTGCAATCGATCATTAACCAAATTGGAACTGACTACTACCTCTGAAGACATTGCGAAGGGAGTAGTATTACTAGTAGGAACCATGCCAACTATCAGCTCACCAATGTCACACATGGTCTTTGATACAACATCTCTAGTCTTCGTGCCATTAGTACTAGAGGTCACCACCATGTCAGGCATACAACAATTTGCTACAACACCCAACTCAATTGAACCTAACTCTAGTGGGAATGAACCTGATATTCCAATGTTAGTATCAAGAATGGATGCATCCCCATCTCCACTGTCTCTGACAATCTCGTCCATGGACATCCTCGGATCACCAAACACCACTGCTTGTGACTGTATAGAATCAGGTGAAGACTGTAGTCGCTCTAACTCCATGGTCACCTTAGCCAAATGAAACTGTGACTCCTTGAAAGCCAACTGTGTACTCTCAAGAATCTCAGAAGTCACCACAAGCTGCTCAGTAATCTCACTCACCTCATCTTCCTTGGCCAACAATGCATCATATGCTGTACTGCCCCACTTCATAAGATAATCTCTGTCGGCTACCAACTGCATATAATCCTGTCTCAGAATCTGGATAGCCTCCCATAAAGAGTGGAACTCTGTCAAGGAAAGATAACTGCCTCCCTGCTCATCACTAGTAGGAGAACCCCATCCATAAACTGCTAACAACTGACGAGCAGCATCGAAATGCTGGCAAGTGATAGCAATGTCTTGGTCACTAACTCTCAACTGATTAGACACATGATGGCACTGGCTTGACTGTCTCCTACAAACCTCCTCTGATGCACTGTCTAAAGGAGTATCCTCAAAGTTACTAGTCTCTAGAGTATTACCATCCATATCCTGTGAATCAAATCTGAAACTCATATCAACATACAGAGTATCAAAAACATTAGCATTTCTGTCCAACTCCTCTATACCCAAGGAAACTAAGTCTTCAAAATTGCCCATTGCATCCTTCTGGATGTCATCAATGCCAATATGATCCTGGGACTCATCTATACACACTGCCAAATATGAAATATCATCAACACATTCCAACAAGTATGGCCGACTGGATATATGAACAAGGCCCAACATTGGTGTATAAAAACTAATACCAACATCAGACAAGATACTGGCACAAGAAAAGACAACACCATGTAATCTGCTAATCAAATCCATGATAGCACCCAAACAAACACTGCTACCAAAAAGTGTTAAAGATATCCAGTCAACTGAATCCCAAATGCCAATATAACAATCTCGAGTCCATATCCGTAAACTAGAATCAACTGGTAACTCAAGCAAACTCCTCACCTGAGTAATATGACCAATACCAACTAACTCCACATACCTGTCATGATGAGATAATGAAGTCACAATACTATCTTGGTTCACCTTCAGCTGGCTGGACAAATCATGTGAAGTACTACCAGCCTCAACCTCATGTGATGAAGCATCTAACTGTGCCTGGTACTCTTTCTCAGCAAAGTCATGAATGCTCAATGTCTGCTCATCTCTACCAGGTATCTCACCATCCTACACAACAACATCCTCATAATCATCATCTGAACCCACTACACTGTTGTCACTGCTTGTTGTAACTATACCATCCTGAATACCTGTGGCATCACCCTTTGACAACCTGTAAACAATTGTCTCAATTTGAGTATCAAGTTGACCGTTACTATCAATCTGTGTAATATCCTTTCCCACCACCTCCTATGGCAGAGTAGAATCTGAGACCTCTACCTGGCTATCAGCTAGTTTCTCAAACTCCTCATGCAAGTTCTTGGAAATTGTGTCATCTGTCCTGTGAGAAAATCTGCCAAATAGAAATCCAGTCAACTTATCCACCTTAGCTGGGTCAGATAACATGTCATTTATACGGTGGTGCTCAACCAACTGTTTAGACATGTCATGGCTTATTTTCATAAGTTTATCTCGAATGTCTAAATAACCATCCTTTCTATTATTTTGACTCTGGCTATCAATTGTCCAAGATTGTTCCCTCTGAGACTCTGTACTATACCTGTCCATTCTGGATAAAGTAGAGTGTAACCCCAATAGGATATAACTTCTTCAAACACCAAGAACTAACATGCAAATGATTAGAAGTAGCATGCAACCATATATTTGGACATGCAACTGATTAGAAGCAACATGCAGCCACCAAATTATGACATGCAAGATCTGGGTAGTTGTCAAAACTGAAATGCAAACTTCTACAACCACCAAATTCACCAAGAACTAACATGCAAATGATTATAAGTAGCATGAAACTATAGATTTGGACATGCAACCACCAAATTATGACATGCAAGATCTGGGTAGTTGTCAAAACTGATATGCAAGATCTGGGTACTTGTCAAAACTGAAATGCAAACTTCTACAACCACCAAATTCACCAAGAACTAACATGAAAATGATTAGAAGTAGCATGCAACCATAAATTTTGACATGCAACTAATTAGAAGCAACATGCAATCATAAATTATGACATGCAAGATTTGGGTAGTTCTCAAAACTGAAATGCAAGATCTGGGTAGTTGTCAAAACTGACCTGCAACTTCTACAAACCCTCAGGCTGGCAAGATCATGGCTCTGATACCACTGAAATGTCCCTTTTCTGATTTTACATGATATTTCCAACCTTTAATCAGATCTTTAAGATCAAACAACTAATATCACAAAGATCCTCCAAATTTCTCAAGAAACCCCAAATCGGGTATGCCAGAAATTGTGCCAAAAGCTTCACAGCTTCACCAATTACTAATAAATCTGAAAATGGAAATTTTTACAGAAATTTCAGCAGCATAACAGCCTACAAATTGACATTTCCAGATCCGTATAGCCTTTACACAACAGCTCAAAAATGTAGGACCAAAACTATGCTCATCGGGCTCCCGAAATAGCACAAAATATGCCTGGAAACACCACAGGAACACTAATAATCTATCTCAGAAGTTTAATCACGTCCCAATATATATATTCAGATCTATTTTAATATCTTAAAGTCTAAAATACAGCAGCAACCAAAACTGATATGAAATACTCAACCGGAAACACCAAACTCTTACAAAAATACACCCGGAAACTCACAAATCTGCACTGTTCAGCACAAAGGCAAACTCTGTATGAGCATGCACATGGAATGGCTTCAAACTCCCGTCCTTAGCCTTCCTGGAAACCTGCAAACTCCCGTTCTTGGGTCTCCCTGGAAACCTGCAAACTCCCGTTCTTGGGTCTCCTTCTCCACAGGTTTGGCAGCCTCTGAAGAATAACAAAGAATGAGCGAAAATCAAGTCTGGAATCCCCCCCAAAATGCCTCCAAACCTCTTTAAAAAGGGCATAACTGTAACTCACGTCCAAGAGAGGTTAATGAAACATATTTTAATAATAATTATCATTTATTAGTCCAACGGTTTCCAAAGATTAACTCCCTTTTTCCGAAACTTCACTTTCTTGGGCCTGCCTGCCTTAGCAAAGATTTTCTTTTTTTTAAATTATTTGAAAAGGGGACATGACAGAGGGAGAAATTGACTAAACCTATAAAAGCTACACTTGCATATTAAAGATACTAATATGTCTTTGGAATTGTTGTCAAAGAGGGAGAAGTAGACAACTGATGAAATAAAGATAGAGGGAGATTTTAGAGGTTGATCAGAATAGTAGAAGATGAACAATACAGAGGGAGAAAGAAAAAGAACAAGGATACAATAGAAAAGAGGGAGAAGATGAAATGGAGCAATCAGAATAGTAGAAGGAGATGTGATGTTACAAATTTTTTAATTTTTTAAATTTTTTTTGGCATTTGACTTACTATTCTAACTTAGTTAGTTTGTGGTTGAATAGTTTTATTTTGATGGTTGATCAGTTTGGTTTGCCATCAATGCCAAAGAGGGAGATTGTTGTAAATGAATGTTTTTAATCATTTTTTTCTCATTGATGTCAAACCTACTATCTGTAGGAATGATATTTTCTTATAAGATCCAAGTACTATAATTTAGTTGATTGATGAATAGGTTTTGATCAATAAGATGTAATGAGAGAACCTAAGGGAAAGGTTGAGTTATGATGTTGTAATGAAGTGAAATGATTAGTTAAGACAATGGTTAAGTAGTGTATTGATGACATACTTATAGACAAAGAGGTTGGTTACACTTAAAAACATTGGAGGAAGAATTTGTAACAAGGTTGACTACAAAGCTTAGACTAAAATCTTTAGTGGGTGCCAAGCAAGTTAGTTGAAGCCAAGAAAATTCTTTGTAGGAGCCAAGTAAAAAAAAAATCTAGTGTGTACTGAGTGAAGATCAGGTGCCAAGCATAAAAAAAAAATTAGTTGGTGCTGAGTGATCTTCATGTGTCGAGTGATCTTCAAGTGCTAAGCATCAAGAAAAACTTAGTTGATGCTGAGTAACATAGTATATGCCGAGCACCAGTATTTCAATAGTGTTGAGCTACTAAATTCTTTCAAATGATGAATATTTTCCAAATCTAAGATGACTTAGTGGTTACATTGAATTTTTTGAATGAGTTGGAGGATAAGGATGATGAGTTGTTGGCATAGAATCCTATGTAAATCATTTTTTGGTGAATTCTAAAGGAGTATTCAAGAAGTTTCTAGAGGAAATAGAATATGGGTTAGATGCAATGAATCCTACCTAATCCATGTGAATTGAAATTAAAGAAAGGATGAATTCAGAAAGAAAGGGAACTCCAAGACTTCTATTTAAGAAGTCATAGACTAAGAAGCATAGAGCTGTTGATACTGTTGTTGCTAAAGAGCCAAATCTATGAAGTAGTTGAAAGGGTGTGAAGGAGGTGACATCTAGGAGAAGGAAGAGCATAGAGGCTCTACTTCTACAAGTGGTCATGAAGAGATGAATGCATTGGTATATTGAGTATGGAGACTCAAGATGAAAAAGCTTGAAAGGTAGGCAAGTTGTCAAGAGTTATAGAGATTGAAGGTCATGCAGGGGTATGAGCTGAGAAGTGATCTGAGATTTGCAAGATAAGTTGTATGTTGTTGTCAGCTCAAGATTTTTTAATACTCTCTAGCAATTGTATTAGATTTAAAAATTCTATGGACTTAGGTTGGTTTAATAGCCATTTGTAAATCTTTTAACAGGGTGACATTCCAAGTGAATGTTCTAAAGTCATTTAACTAGGCCCACTTCTAATAGGGTGGTTAAATTATCTAAAAAGGTCACATTTAACAATGTGTTGTAAGCCATTAATAGGGCATCACTTCAAAAGGGTGAGAATTGAGTAGCATGTTACTGGTGGTTTTTCCCAAATTGCGTTTCCATTTAAATCATTGTTTCATGTGTTGATTTCTTATTTGTTATGCTTGCATGTTGATTTACAGTAATTTGTTAATTAGATAAGTTAAATTTTGTATGAATGAATGGTTGAATGGGTTCACTACACTTAGTGAAAAGTTTGAATAGGACATTTGGACCTTGAATAACTGATTCACACCCCCCTCCTCCCCCCCCTCCCCTCCCTCAGTTCTTCTAAAGCAATTCTAATAGAAGGGACTCATTTTGATAATGAAGAAGATGAAGAGGATCAAGGTGAAGAAGCTACTGATGAAGACAAGCAAGATGATGAGGAGACTAACCCAGTCAAGATAGCTACAGTCATTGTCTGACTTCCTCACTCTCCAAGAAAACCTTTGACTACATTATGTATAGAAACAACTTCAGCAAGTTTGGTTGTGCCTACTATAGATACTTCAAATGCCCAATCACTCTTTGCCCCAACTTAGCTTAGCATATAATTGATATAAGTGACTTCCACTTCATCAACCAAGCTGTAGACTCCCTCTTCATTTTTTGAGTTGAATTCTTTAGTCATCACCTCTCCAATTTTGACTTCTTTAGTTTCGAGTACATCCATGGTAAGATCTCCAATTTTTTATACTTCAGTTTTGGATTCTACAATTTTGACTTCATCAATTTTGGATTCGTCTAGCATCTTTGTAAGTATTCCATCAATTAGTACTATATAAATTTTTACTGCAAGCTTGAGTATGTCCACTATTGTTTCCATTCTAGGTACTAAAGAAATAAGTACAAGGATAGTTGAACCTAAGGTTCAATCAAGTACAACATTTTTGAAAGGAAAGGAGATAGAAGAAGATATAGATTTGGATGAGGAAATACAAATTCTCAAATGAGATATCTACAATCTTTCTGTAGACCAAATGTACATATTTAGTGAACTCCTCTAGAAAATGGCCAAACATCAAAGATTGAGAGAGGAGAGAGAGAGAATATAAGATTATAGATGATGCCAAGAATATTTTGACCAAGCCTATTGGAATTCAGGTTGATTCTTCTCAACCTATTTTGTTTCAGCTTGGAGAGGTAGTCCAAAAGTTCAATGATGACACTAATGGTCAAGAAAATTTGGTTGAAAAGGCTAAAAAGAAATTCAAAGATAAATTTTTGGATCACATTGGTCAACAAATAGCCATTCATCAAGTTAAGCTTTCAATAATTTTGGTCAATCTTGAGGTGTCATATTCAAATGTGTCATTAGTTGTTGCAAAACTAAGTGATGTGACCAAGTATAAGGAAATTAAGGAAAAATGTCTAAAATTGATATAGATCTTAAAGAAAGTGCTCAGTAGCTACAACTTGATCCTAGTTCATGCTCTACACATTTTAAGATGATTATATTTTTGGTAGACATTTAAGCTAAATTGTTAATAGAAGAAGTAAGGATCTGTTCAACATTGGTTGATATACAAAATATAATCCTTCTAGTCATGGATCCTATGGAAAAAAACATTGTATATTCAAAGACCCTAATCCATGATAACAACTTCTTTATTGCTGATCACATGATTGCATTATCAATAGAAGTGAAAATTGCCATTCATACTTGCAAGGTTTTGCAAGAAAACTAGGATAAAACTTTGGCAATCACCCTCAAGGTACACTCTAAATTCTTATCTCATTTTGATGTCTTCGTGTAAATATGTTAGAATCAATCTTTGGCATTACTGTCAAAAAGGGGGAGATGAGATATGGATGAGATATGGGAGAAAATTTACACGAGGGAATATGTTATTATATGAGAGAAAAGTTATATGTACATAGTGGAACACATGGGGGAGAAATATGCTATGATGCAAAAATACTCTGTATATACATTAAAAAGATCAATCATGAAAAATCTCAAAAATAGACCAAGTTAGTATCACATGGTGATGAATAAAAGGTATTTAGTTTTAGAAAAATAAATGTTTTTTTCACTAATGCCAAAGGTGGAGATTGTTGACATATTAGTCAAGTTTGTTATTAGTGACACACACTTATTTAGATTTTGTATAGCTACTGAGCTCACTAAATAGTCTATAGTGTTTTTAGTAGCCACTAAGCTCTACAATTGCTACCAAGCCTTTTGGAATAATCTTAGTGGTTACCGAGCAGATTCAGTTAGTGTGAAGTCTAGTAGTTCAAATCAAGTATTTTAGTATATACCAAGTTTATCAGTGGTTATCAAGTTTGCAGTTCATTAGATGTGAAGCCTATATTTACCAAGCATTATAGTATCTACTGAGTTTGTAGTTCAAGTGATGTGAAGCTAGCATTAACTAAGCTACTTCATGGTAACCAAGTGATTTAGTGTTTACCGAGTTGCAAAATATCTACTAAGTCACTAGTGTAGACTAAGTCCAAGACTACTTGAAAGTGATCAGTATGAACTGAGCTTCTACATCTACCAAGAGCATGACAATTCCAAGCAGTGACAGTGGATGTGGAGTATCAAAACCCCACTGAGTCAATCTTCAAAATCGAAGTATCTTCATGTGGGATGACTTTGTAATATTTTTTTTAACTTGTCTCATGGCCGACTTTGTAATTTTGTAAATTGGAATGGTGTATATATATATATGTGATGTATTGTATCATATCCAATATGTGTACAAAAAGGAATGTAAGAGAAAAAAAAGTGCAAGAATGCAAATGTGAAAGCATATATATTCTTCATACAATAGATAAAGAATTATAAAGGTCTTATCAGTACATAGAGAAGTAGTGACAAATCTATTATAGAAAGGCGATTAATACACTAAGTAATCTCCATCAACAAACTCTCTTGCAAATTAGAGATCTATTGCTTCATCCTAATAAGTGAACCAATCAAAATACTCTAACAAGGTAGATCTAACATTATTTTCTAAATATTTTTATTGAGTGCATACTTCATTTTATGTTTTTAGATCCTCTCACAAGGTGGACCTAGTAGTCTTATTTTCTCTTAATAGGGAAGATCATTAGAAGTGATCCATGTAAGCCTTAACATGCCAACTCTATGTTGCAGTACTAAAGTTTGTCGATATCATCCCCACCCCAATTTTACTTTCCATTTGGAAGGTTTTTACATCACCAAATCTTTTTGTTCAAGTTTTTTGGACGCTTTCATCTTTTTATTTTCTCATGCATGCAATTAGATCAGATGTGATGAATTAAGTGTTAATTGATTTATTGGATTAAGAATTGAAATTGTTAAAGTTTTAGAAGTTACTGATGCACCCCTCCCCTTTCATTAACGTAGCATGTCTTGGATATTTCCAACAAGGGTTTTGTAAGGTCTTAAGTAGTTGGGGATGGTTCTACATAGTCTTGGGTAGCTAGGGCTAGTGTTGTAGGGGCCTATGTAGCAGCAGGTGCAACAGAAGGTGTAGGGCTATCATCCTGCTTTTATGAACCCTATGATCCTACTGTACATGATAGAATATGACTAATCTGAGTTCTGATGGCATGAAGTGGAATCCCTATGACTATAGATATTGCTAAATATGAATCCAAAAGATCAGATGCTAAATGGGATCCGAAATGACATAATGCATCCACATCTGAGGCTGCAAAAACCTCCAGTGGAGAAGGTATGTCTGCTACCCCATTTACATCATCAAAAACTATGCTAGATGATGCATCTATGGGAATGGTATTGAGACCATAACATATATCTACCACACTTATCAAAAGAAATCTCCTACAACTATGTAGTGATAGTGGCAATGCTTGAATAAATCGGTGTCCTAATTCTGTCACCAGGAACACTCAGGCCTACATCAACCATCTTTGAACCTCTTGACATAACCAAAAAAAATTTACCCACCATTGCCTATTTATTAATAGGCACAAGAGTGTCCATTGGTCCGAATCTCTCTAAAAGTCTACTTAGACCTTGCCTAACATGACCTAGATAATCTATGTAATCAACATCGTGTTGTAAATAAAATTCTACAAACAATTGTTTGTAGAAATATAGAAGGAACTCATACTTCTATGGCCATCTATGCTAAGTAGCCAACCAATGAAGATATATAAATGGTGCAACAAGCTCATTAGTACACTTTTTCATAGAGTAGCCTCTAATTCTAGCTCTATGTATATAAAATAGAAACATGGTCTTCACCATGGCAGTGGAGACCTTAGTGTTAACCTATCTATACTACACAGTGCTAGTGACACTGCAAGATGGAGAAGAATAAAATGTCTCAATACTAATATAATCAAAAGGGTTGTATGATTCAATGGTATGAATCATATGAAACAACTCCTCTCACATATCTATAATCTTCTCCCTATTAGGGAGGGTGGTAGAAGAGGAAAGAAGGGAGTCTAGAACCTCTATAGCATGAGATAACTTGGAAAGTGTATCCCTAAATAACTATTGTCTACCCTTAGTGGAGGATGTGGATGTGGATCCTATGCCAAACTCAACACTCTGACACCCTCTATGGATACTAGCATCCCCTGAGGATGTAGGAGCATGATTCCCTAAACCAGATGCCATAATGTATATAGGTATATAACATATATGGATATGAGTGTGAAGGTACAAGAGACAAAATTTGATAAATATCTAGAGATCTGCACATGCATATATACACATATAAACATACAAGTGTATAAATTAAAATAATTAAAAGTTAAATTTAATTTGAAACACACGTATATAAATACACAACATTAAATGTATGGTGTTATTCAATTATGCACATGTATTTTAAAACAAATTATCTTAGAGACCATATCTAATGTATTTTAATGTGCTCATGCAAATGTGAAAAACAAATGTTTGTACATGTACATTTATATGCAATAAAAAAAATTCTTGACTAAATTATAACTAAGTGTACACATGTAACATAAGTTTTTTACTAAATTAGACTTTGATTTAGCTATAGGGTTAAACAATTTTTCTAAGTTTCATATAAATGTACAAGTGTTTCTAAGTTTCATATAAATGTAGAAGTGTTTTATAATTTTAAAGAAACTAATGATAGGTTTTAATTTCAAATTTGAATATATCAAAGTTAATTTTGTTTATTTTTACCTAATGTTTGACTACATTTTACCTAATTTTTTCTACACTTTTACCCAATGTTTGACTATATTCTTGCTTATGTTTTAAATAATTTACTAAAAAATCTAAAAACCAATTTAAATATATTAAAAAATTAACAAATCTAAAGAATTCACTAATAAAACATGTAAAACATAATTATTTGGACTACCATTAACATTTATTAATCCATAAACACTTAAAGAAATAAAAATATTTTTTTTAAAAATAAAACCACTAACCTCTTATAGTCGAAACACCTTAACCACTGTCCAAGAATCTTGTAACTACTACAATGAAAATGATAGAAAAAAGTGATTTTTGGCATTTATATAAAGCATCAGGGTTCTAGCTGAAACCCTTTTGACTGAAAGGGTTTCAAACATAGTCATATAGGCCATGTCAATAGAGAAACCTGCCACATATGTATAGTAGGAACATGTTTGGCCGTAACCTATACAGTTATAAGTGTTTTGGCCTTAACCCTTATAGATATCATAAAGGGTGACACAAGTTTGTGCTTTTACCATATTCTAAGATAAAGTTATAGAGGAATGTTCTAGCAAACTTGTTATATCTCTTAGCAGAGTTGCTATTATAAGAAGCCAAAGTTAAAGATGTGTAGAAGGCATTCTAGAGATGATGTAGCTAAGATTTCTCATCATAATGTTACATGTACAACAAGTTATTCAAGGCAGAAGATTAAAGTTATCGCTAAGTGTAACATGTTCTTAATGAGGTCCTATAATAATTAATTGAGAAGGTGTAATAGTTGACTCAGGGAAATGTTGTATGGATTTAGTATAACAGAAGGAAATTTTTCCTTTATCATGAATGGATGAGAGTAAGTGATTGTAATCAACACAAAGAGAATAATGCAAAGATAAGCAGAGTAGAGTGAAGGTGAAGGAAACTTCATTGTTTAGGTTTTATTGTGTGATCCAAAGTTTGGTACTTGTATCTGAGGTTTGTGACTTGGTCTACAAGGTCTGATAGTGATTGCTCTAGTTGAAAAGATAGTGGGAAGAATTTTAAGTACAATATATACAATTACTCTGCAAGAAATAGTTAAGAGATCAATTGGATAATTTATCCAATGATCTTGCCACAGAAGCTGTTTGGATAGTGGGTCCTTCTATCTTCTACAACTCCTCACAAGGTTAGCACAATTCCTAATAGTGTTAGAATCATCTAACAAGGATTCAAAGTCTCCTAATAGGGACTCATATACACTAAATGTTGTAATAGACTCCTAATAGGGTTCATTCTCTAACAAGGATTAGCTATATTAGTAGGTCATCTTATGGGCATCATTCTCACTAAGGTTTTTCATTTGATCAAGGGTTTCCCTAGTTAACATATCTAGTGTAATTGTGTATGTGTATCTTGTTATGGTTGCTATTTACTTATGTTAAATGGTTAAGATTATTTAAGGTTGATAAATGTTTTAATTATTGGATAATTGATTCACCCCCCCTCCTCTTAGTTATCTTGTTGGACTATTGTTTCTAACAAAGAAAAGGTTGTGATGTGTGGGAACCTTAGTTAGACAAGATGTCTAGGGTATTGTTTCATTAAGAGATCGAACAGAAGAGACTACTATTGGAAAGAAAAGCAAGAAGCGTAAGAGTATGAATTCTTGAAGGGTGAACAAGATATTAGAATTGAAGTCTTTGAAAAAAAAAGGAGAATGGAGGATTAAAATAGAGATATGTGATCTGCCAATGAGTTGTATGTTGTTATCAGATCAAGCCTTATTGTTAATTTCTAATTATTATACTAGTCTAGGATAAATCAGTTGGATTAAGGTTGACCTAACATTCATTTGTAAATCCTTTAACCAAGTGACATTCCAAGTGAATGATATAAAGTCCTCTAACAAGGCTTACTCCTAATAGAGTGATTGAAATCCTCTAACTAGATCACATTTAAAAGTGTGTATTGTAACCTTTAACAGGAATGACCTTTCACAGGCCATCACCTCAGAAAAGTGAGAATCAAAAGCATGTTACTGGTGGTTTTTCCAAAATTGAGCTTCCATGTAAAATCATTGTGTCAAATGTGTTACTAAATCTATTATGATTCATTCTTACATTTCTCCAAAGTTGAATTGATAGTAACCTACAAGTTTAAGTGATTGTATGATCTAATGGATGCATGCATGATGAATATGTATTATGGATATGGGTTCACTAAGCTATGAAAAGTTTTATTTGCACATCTAGACCTTTGATAACTGATTCACCCCGCCTTTAGTTATTCTAAAGAATTCCAACAAAATTATCCTTATTGAATTCATTAGTTATAGGCTACAAATATTGACCTTACTCATTTTGGTAACTTATGCAAAATGCATTATTTAAATAAATGTTTTAAATGTGATTAAATAAATGGTTATTGAATGTGATTCAATGAATTTATCACTTTTCTTATATTATTATATGCAATCACACTTGATCATTTTTCACAGTGTTGTTAGTGACCAAATCAATCTATTCATTAACAAGTGTGTAGGATTAACGTCCTTGAAAGTTGCACATGGAGTTAGTGATTCAACTATTCATTTTTAGCCAATGTCATCCCTATATGGTCAATGTATTCTAATTAATTTTTTTAAATTAAACCCTTTAATTATTTGATAAATTTGGATTCATTTGCATTATGTGATTAAATCTGTGGGTATGTTTGTGCATTTAGAGCTTCACAATTATCACAAAAGTTATTAAGGATTTTAGTGGTTTTTGGTTTAAGGGAATTTTGGGCTTTATCTTATTTTATTTTATTTCGAGCAGCTTTGTCATAGCTGAATTTTAATTACTTGGAATAGCCTATTTTTGTTTAGGTGGATTTAGGGTTTAACTAAGTGATTTGGTTAATAACCCTAATCCATTTTTCACTCAAAAAGTGAATATATATCCAAAAAAGAATTTGACTATTCTCATATTTTTACTTTTAGCTATCTGGTAGGGGCACGTGTACAAGATCATGGTGTGCCAAAAAGTGGTGATCTAAAAAATATGGAGTTTGGAAATGCCTCAAAGCATTTCAAAATGTATTCTGACTTTTTTCCTACCCATCATGATACCAAATCAAAATATTAATATCTTTGTAAATCCTAGTATTGTTTTCAATACCAACCCAACATGGTCAACTTAAAAAAAAGTCCTAAAACATGTGTTTGGCCTATTCCTGTGTGTTTTTTTTTACTTCAAACATGTTGCTAATGACTTTTTTTCACCCAAATTTGATGAAATGAAAAAGGGTTTCTAAAGAATGTTCTTATGTTTCCATAAATGTAATGTCTATCAAATTACAAGTTTAGTAAGTAATTGATATTCATTTTCTAATGGAGTTACGCATAAAGTATTGATTGACACACTGATTGAAAAACAAATATAACTTTCAAATGGTATAAAAATTTTGAAATCCACAAGGTGCATCACATTATATACCTCTTCTACTATAAGGGAAATAAAAGAAAAAATAAATTTTGTAAATTTTTGAATTAGTTAAGGTGGTCAGACACAAGAGGTTTTTAGTTCCTAACATACTACAGGAGAAAATTTATAATTAATTATTTATTTGTGATAAAAATACCCAAAAATATGTGTCACATTTGGGCATGAGTCTACTTCTTATATCTAGAATCTTATAAAAAAATATTATCATTTGATTTTGATAAGGTGGTCATAAATACAACTAAATATTTTTGTCTTGATATTTTTGTACTATTGCATTAAAATTCAAAATTTTGACCAATCAAAATTTTCTTTCTTCATATAAGGCCTAGTAGTTCATAAACTAAATTCAATTTCCTATAGATTATTTTCTCACAAAATTTTGAGTGAAAGTTCATAACAAATTTAAAATTGAACATCAAGTTGAGACAACCCTAATTTTCTATATTTTCATTTACACTTAAGGACATAGTTTTGTTTACTATGATCTTGCACATACCCATGGCTCTCTCATTATACTGTTTCAACCTTATTTCAGCTTTTTTTTTTGATAGCCAATTGTTAGGTTGCTAGAAACTAGTGTTTCCCTGCACTTTTGAGTGCTAGCTCTACTCAATTGGGTAGGTATTTTTTTGGGATGGGAGTTCTAATTTTTGCATCGTTATGCTAGTTGTTTTTGCATATGGTGTTCAAACTCAATTTTTATTGGATTTTTGTGGCTCATTCACCCAAGGGTAGAATAAGTTTTATTTTAATTATTTTTTGTCAATGTTGGATTTTAATGTTTTCACCTCGATTTGCATGTTGCATATTTTTTTAGGTTTTCTTGGCATGATGTTGCTCGTGGACTTTGATTATCCATAAGATTTGAATCTAACCATGATTACATGTTTATGTTCGCATTGTGATGCATGGCATATCCATACTCTCAACTATGTGTTTAGTTGAGTGATTTTGTACCTTGTTTTTTTGAATATGATCAAACCCTTATTTTTATTTCATGGACACTAGGATCAATGTGAAATCCATAATCAGGAATTTAGGCCAATTAAGTTAACTAATAATTTCCAGTATTTTTTTACATCATTGGGATTCATGTAGAGGAATTCATGCTCCAAGATATAGGCTAGTTGAGTAATTTTCTATACTTGTGTTTTTTATGTTTCTCATCTAGCCCTTGTTTGTATGATCTTTATGTTGTTAGTGTGCCCACACATGAGCATGTGTGTGTGTATTTTTTGGATGCTTACGAGGCCCAATCTCTTGGTTATCATTAGTGGAGTTACGTTTATTGGGGTTGGGTTGGAATATGCATTGCCTATGGGCACTCATCATGTTATGAGCATGGATATGTAGGGAAGATAGTTGAGGCTCTTCTCTCATAACCTTGGTGACTATTTCCCATAGGTTTGGTGTGAAGAATTTTATAAATAAGTGATAATTAAATAAACTACATGGTAATAAATCTAACATAATTAAATGTGATTACTCAATAGTGATTTGAGGGTATGGTGTGATGGGATTCCTTGGGAGTTAATTTCTCACAATATTTATCTTGGTGCTTCATAATGCCAAGTGACTTACTCTCCACTAGGGCCCCTAAATAGTTGACCCATAGAGTGCCTGACTAGGACCTATTGTAATTGTATTTGTTGTGGTTTCATAATGGATGCTCCATTTTGCCTAGAAATGGGGACCCCCTACTTTATTTTTAAGCTTTCTAGATCCCTAGTCTAGGATCTGAGTTTTTTTTAGGGTTTTATTTAGTGTTCTTGGTCAAATCTTGGTCCTAGTTTGAAAACCAAAATTTCAAAAATCATCGTTTAAGAGGCCAATTCATAGTTTTGCAAGAAAATAACACACCAATGCACCTCAACAAGTGTTCTAGTGCACCAAATAAACCAAAGAAGACATTTCTCCTTGGTGATGTGTAGCAACATAGTAACACATCAATGTAGTTGTGTAACACCAAGGGGTGCGTTGGGTCCTAGGTTTATAAAATCCAGAGATCCCACTCTCTTCCTTCATTTTTTTCCATTTGACCACCAATCTTCTACAACTGTGTAGCTAGTTGCCCCCTTTTACTTGCACCCACCAAATACAAAACAACTCTAAAAATACCAAAATGGTGTGCAACTATGCACCTTTTTTAGGTGCAAAGTTGTGCACCTTTAATAAGGAAATGCCCCTTAACAAAGGTAAAGGGTGTACATTTAGCACACCCATGAGGTGCGCTAAATGTACACCCTTCATGCTCAAAATTTTGATAGTGTGTGTACCTAGCACACCCCATCAAGTGCGCAAAATGTACACCCTTAACAAAAAAAATGGCATCCAAGATAGGTGCACCTAGTGCACATTTGAGGTGTGTTAGGTGTGCCCTTTTTTGCATTTAAGGGTTAAATTGAGGTTTTTTTATTGTTTTTTAGCAAATAGGGGATTTTTTGGTTTTTTCACATCATTATTATGGTTTGATTTAATTCATTTTTGTTCAAGTTTGGACTAATATACATTTTTTTGGTATAGATTCAATGACTTGTTCATCATCCTCCCTTGCTATAAAGATCATTCCCAAAGCCATGGTATTCAAGTTTCAGGGTGTTTCGATGAAGTCATGTTTCCAAGATGATTATTCAAAGATCTAGAACAATGAACTTAGTCATGCAGACTTAAGTGTATTCTTGGCATTGTGAAACAAACCCACTGAAAGATCCCTAATGATATCTACTCTGACCTGATTAGTACTTGTTAATGCAGCATCACATCTAGTATTTGTGCAATCTTAAGAATTGATCAAGTCATTGGTAGAAAAATATGTTTTTGAGCAAAGGGTGGTAAAGAGTATTACTAGAGAGATCATCCTATATCTCCAACCCAAGAACATAGAGAAGGTATTCCATCTTCTAGGAGTAGATCAATTCATTATACTAACATATCACCAAGTGGAAAGATGGTATAGGGAACATGTTGAGGAAGTGTATGAAATCATTCACTCTTTATACCTCATTGAAAAGACTCCTCTCAGGCACAGAGTAGGAAAAGTAGACATGACAAGAGGCTACATGAAAGAAGATATCATATATTCAATAATAATCTTGAGTAGAGTCATGGGGTTGTGAGCATCGGGGTACTTGAATATATGGATGGTGCATTTTATTGAGACTATCAAGATGGTGAAGATGCCAATTGGTTGGGCTTTCATTCTTAGTGAGATCTTGGATGAGCCACTTAGGAAAGGATGAGGTAGAATTGATAACACTTCGAAGACAGAATAAGATCCTAGAGGGATATGTAAATGAAGTTGTTGGTCCCCTAGATCTAGAAAATCTTGAGGAGACTTTGAATGCAGCATTGGAGAAAATGAATAGAGAGATATCGCAACTTGATCCATTTTTGAGAGCTTTCCAGCAATGTATAGGTGCACTTTTACTAACCCTATTTTGAAACTTCAAAATTTGGTTGTCTTGGTCAGATTCTCCATAAGGTTCAAGTTTGCAGAAACAAAATTTGGAATTGCAAGACTAGAATGCAGAATCAGAAATGGAATTCAAAATTGGAATACAATATCATAACAGGGATTGCAAAATTAGAATTGAAACCTAGAAATGTGGAAAATGAGAAATTTGATTTTATAGTAGTCCAAGAAAATGTAGTCAATCAAAAATCACATTGCACTTCTCTTATAAAGCTGCAAAGTTTTTTTCTCTCATCAGTTGCGACCTTGAGAATTCTTCATCAATGCACTGTTGTAGATTTTTAAAGAAGATACAATATAATTTCGTTGCAATATTGCCAATATGTGATGGATGCCCTTTCGAAATTTGAAAGTTGAAACTCTTTGTATTCACAAAAAGGTGGTATGTTTGTAAATTTTGTATATACTATTGAAGAAAATAATAAACAATGGAGCAGGGGTTAGAATGTTTGACCATATGCGAAACCTACACTCAAATTTGACATTTAAAATAGCAAATAGAATATTCGAGCATAGAAAAGTTACGTTGGCAGAAAATGCACTTACATGTTCATTTTCTACCAATGAGAAGCTGTTTGGTCATTTTCTGCTAGAGAAGTCATTTTGGGTTTTTCTGCCAGAGAAGTTATTTTAGGTTTTTCCGTCGGAGAAGCCATTTTGGGATTTTCCACCAATATGGTCAATATGTTTGATAAGATATTAATACAAGCTTGTAGAAGACCCGTGGCTACACAAAGGATGAATGAGCCTGAGTGTCTTGGAACATGCAGTTGAAGATCATCAAAAACCCACAGCCTCGCGAATAAGACTAAGCTCTGTTCACACACAATACATATTATACAAATATGTGAAGTCACTAGTGGAGGCCACGAAGAAAGATGGAAAATGTTTTAAAGACATCCACATATATTTTGTTGAGTTTGGGTTGCGGAATGGAAATGAAACAAGAAGATTTTTTAATGCTTCAAACCATTGGTGGTCGAATTTGAGATGATTAACACATTAGCAAAAGCAGAAGAAATCTCAATGAACAAGATTGAGTGCAAAGCATTGTTTGGAAAAGTTTGCTATTGCAAGGAAATTGTGAGGAAAGGTATCTAAGCCTGCATAAACTTAAGACACCAAATCAGTCCAAAAGAAAGGCTTATGCATCTACTCCATATTGGTTTGTAATTATCATTGATGGAAACCTTAATCACACCCCATCAAATTAAAAAGAATTGCTTTATTTGAGGCATGAGGATTGAATGGAATCAAAAACGTAGCCCAATATCAAGTATCCTTTGCAGCAAGTGCACACAACATGTAGATGATGATAAACAGTTAATGGAAGACCCTGTGCCTTCGTCAGGAACTCATGACAGAAAAAGTGCAGGAGGAAATTCCTCAAGCAGTTGAGGATAAATTATTGGTAGCGGTGAGAATTAGATCTCAGCGCATGGGCGGTCATAAGGAAAAGTTTATAAGGTTTCATATTGATTCAAAGTCTGAGGATCCTTTTGTTCAGAGACTAGCAAATTTAGTAACTATGATTCGATTTATAAAAAAATTGGACAGGATGTTAAGCTCTACATTGTTTCGTGTGAGAAGAGCAATGGATCAAAGAGCACAAGAATTGAAGAATATTGGTAAATAAAGTTTCCAAGGAGGAATGATGTCTTTGCTGGTGAAGTCAAAAACAAAAAAAACAGTTTGTAATTTGTGAAGTCGAAGATGGAGGAGAGCTTAAATCTCTTCGTCATTTGAATATTCATGGAAAAAGTGCAACATTACCATCAATAACGGAGAAGGATTGGGAGGACAAAGTTTGGTGTGGAGAGTAAAGTGGATTTTCTCTTACTATTTCATTCGTGAAGGATGCTAAGGTTGTGGCATAAATATACAATTTATACCCAAGATTGAAAGTGCAGATTCAATTCCAAAACTTCAATCAATTATTTCTGCATCTGATGGAGCTACGGTTGCTCGGGGCGATCTTGGAGCAAAACTTTCAATTGAGGATGTTCCTTTAATTTAAGAAGAGATAGTGAAACGGTGCCATGCTATGCGAAAGCCAGTTATAGTAGCAAAAAATATGTTGGAGAGCATGATCAATCATCCAACACCAACTCGAATAGAGGTTTTAGATATTGCCATTGCAGTACAAGAAGGAGCTGATGCAATTATGCTTTTCGGGGAAACTGCCCACGAAAAAATATCTGGTTAAAGCTATGAAAGTAATGCATAAGGTTGCAATACACACTGAAGCAACAATGCTAGATGAGAAACCTCCTGCTCAACTGGGCCGCACTTTCAAAGATCACATGAGTGAGATATTTGCATTTCATGCAACTTTGATCTCAGAAACACTAGGCACCTCAGTTATTGTATGTACAAGAACAACTTCTATGGCTATTCTCCTCAGCCAATATTGGCCTTATGGCACCATATTTTCTTTTATAAATGAAAAAAGAGTGCAACAAAGACCTTCTCTTTATCACGGAGTGTAGCCAATATACATTACATTCTCGAAGAGTGATGAAGAGACATTTGCAAAGGCAATGTCATTGTTAAAGGAATGGAGACATGATGAAGTAGATAAGAACTGATGCCAAACAGCAACATAGATGCATTAATTATAGAATACTCCATATACTAGTCCAACATTGATGTTGGAAATGATCAAATTTAAAAGATTTAGAAAGAAAATCTGAAAAGACAAATAGAAAAAGGGGAATTAGAAAGAAGCAGTCATGAAACCAAAAGTCATCATGCAAGAACTAAAGAGTCGCATGGAGGGAAACCAAACAGTGGCTGAAGAAGATTATTTATTTCAAATCTTTTCCTAAGCAATGGGTTCTTCTTTTCCTGCATACAGTTAAAGAGATGGAGTAGAAGAGGGGTCATATTAGTTTATATTTTTTAATTTCATTGCATATAGGGGATTGGAAAATTTTGGTGAAGCTGGTTGCAGAGTCAATCAAGTTTAGTGCCATTATTTTACTGTCCACTTTCATCCTCTGTATCTAACATTGTTTCATTGTGTTGAATTGAAGATGGAGAAATAAATAGAGTTTTGTTTTGTTGCTTTCAATTTAGTCCATTAGTAGAATAATTAGAGAATTATAACTAGTTGTGGAATTGCATCAAAATACTTCATTTGCATTTCATAACTTACATAGTCATTCTTCATTTTCATTTCATAATTTGCATTTTCAAATTGTTGTGTTGGGAAATTCATTAGATTGTGAAAATCATCAACATAGCATCTTTGCATTTAGATCCTACTTGAGATTTCACTTGTCTGGGTGGAACTCAGTTTCCTCTGCTATTCTCTGGTTAAGAACATACCTATAGTAGGAATTAGAACTGAAACAAAATTCATTGAATAGTTTTCACACAGGGAGTTGTACCTTAATTTAGAGGGAAACTAGTTATTGTCAGAAACGATTTCCCAACTATTATGTAAAGTTGTTCTTCATTATAGATTTGGAAAATTAAAAGGAGAATCAGAAGAAGAACAATTTGTTTACTAATAGATTTTTTGTGACTCTGCTAGGGAAATGGAAAAGAAGATTAGTGCTGGAGATTGTTTTCTTAGTCTTATTATTATTATCTCTGCTAGAGATTGGTGTTTTGTTGACTATGTGTTTTAAAGAACTCTATTGCATAATAGTGTTTGAAGAATTTTAAAGGTTTTTATCATTCAATTACTCAGCTTGTGTTTACACAACAGACTTTGATGACTAAAAGGAAGAACTCATTGATTTTTCAAGCTTCTTTATTTATTTTCATTGCTTCCTGAGCAATTGGCGACTCCGTTCTCAAAGAACCCCATTTACAAGTCAAGAAACAATTATGTTACAAGGTTTTCTAATTGCAGAGCCTTGGTAATAATTAAAATTTTAGAATACTAATGCTCGCAATTAGTTGCTTTGTCTATCATGAGGGAAAATGGTGTAACCTCATGAGGATACAATTCTAATTAAAGAAGAGCTAATAAAGTTTTGAAAGAGAAGAACTAGCTAGAAGTTGGCCCCTATGGTATAAAGACAAATACAGAATTAGAAGCTAACTCAAGAACCAATTCAAAACACTTAGTTACCCACAAGATTGAGGATATGGCTGCACCTTGGGTAGTTGCTACTAAGCCACTTAACTTTGCAGCCTACCATCATCTTCCTTCTAGTTCTAGGAAGAATTTTCCAAGATTCAATGTTGATGGCTCAATATCTATAGAACAACATCTAAGTGCTTTTCATAAGGTATGTAGTGTGGTGAATCCTTAGTATGAAGATGTTTCTGTTAGATTATTTATAGATACCCTTGTTAGTGATGCAGCAAAGTGGTTTCAAGATCTACCTATAGGCTGCATTACCGGATGGAATGATATGAAACAAAAATTTGAAGAAAGATATAAGACCATTGGAGATGCTCAAGTCTTATTGTTACAACTGGCTCAGATCAAGAAGGGACCATCTATCTCATTTAAATATTTCAATGCCAAATTTAATAAACTAATTAGAAGAATACCTGTTGCTAGTGCACTAACAATAAATAATCTGAAAACATTTTACATTAATTCTATGCCTCCTGAACTTAGTTACCAATTAAGAAGAGCTAATGTAATGGATTTGCAAGCTGCACAAACTTTAGCCAAAGAAATGGAAGATGATATGATAGCCTCCAAGAGATGAAAGAAGGAATTTCATGTTGGAAGTAGTATAGCTAGTACTTCAACTAGTACAGAAGATATGCTGCTGAAATTATCTAGTGAGATAGATGCATTAAAAAGACAAATTACTACATCAGCTCGTTCATTTTATTAGCCTCATCAAGAAGGATTAAAACATCAAGGTAGAAATGAGAATTCATAGAGATTGGCTATTGAAGCTCCTCCCAAAAGACATAATTCTCATGCCTTTCATCTTAGAGAAAATTATGAAGAAAAAGAGCAAAGAATGAAATATCTAGAAAATGAAGACTATCATACTCCCCATGGCGACTCTGTAAACTTTTATTGTGAGTATGAGATAGATTCAGAAGATGGAGATAATTGTTTTACTTTGGAGGAATCTCAACCAATTGTTAAAGATCAAGCCTCTAATAATCAAGTACCTTTTTACAAGGTGGATGAAAGGAATGATGGATTACCTTGGATGAGTCATCAACAAAGAGAACATTCCTAGCCCAAGGAGATTTTTGAAGATCAAGAAGAAAAGGTAAACAAAATTGAAAAAGAAGATATATCTATGTTTCCTTTCCCTTTTGTTACTAAAAATTGTAGGTTGGACAAAAAGAATGTGGGTGATGTTTCAAAATGTTTTTCTAAAGATTATCCCAAAGCTGATGGAGTATTAAAAAATGAAATTTTTGATGTTATTGAAGAGCATAATAGTGTTGATTCTTCTTTCATTATAGCTAATAAAGATCAGATATCAGAGATATCTTGTTTTGAAGATAATATAATGCTGAATGATCTTGATCAAAGACGTGTGAATAAAAAGGTTGAGATATTTTTTGTCAATCATCTTTTTGAAAATGTTGCAACAATAGACTTTGAACAAGAAATTTTAGATATTAATGAAGTACTACAGCATCATGTAGAAGACAGAGGATTAGATGAAGATTTTCCTAGTCTTGAAATAAAAATCGATCAAGTCATGATGCCAATCATATTATATACAAAATCTAGTCATTGTCTTTCTCCTTAACAAAAGAAGTTAGAACATGTATGTGAAGATCTTTATGAAGTTGGAATCAGTGAGCCTAACCTCACCTCACCAAATGTGTTGCATAAACATGAAGGGGAACAACATATACAAGGTAACCTTCAAGTAAGTAAAGATGAATGTTCACATAATTTGTACCTTCAGTCTGATTGTTAAAGTGATGAAATTTTTAGTTGTTGTGAGAATAAGGAAAGTTTTAGTTTGAACTTTGATCCCATGTTAATTGAAAGCGGTAATCAAGATGAGTTGGTACCATCAACAGTATGTTATGGAAAGTTTCCATCATGTGAGATAGATAAAGGATCAAAGAGTTTTGATTTTTCTTTTAAATGTCAAAATGAAGATATGGCTAAAGTTGTTAAAACTAAAAAGTTGCAGTAGTTGGTACCATCAACAATTCCAATGGACATATTACCTTGTAAAGAAGAGATCATTTTTCAGCCCTTATCAAATCTTGAGAAAAGAGTTTCTCCTCTTTTTGCTCCAGGTATATTGGATGTTGAAAGTTGTTTTGATCATGGTTTTCTCATGAGTCTGGTTGATAAAGATGGTATGAGTTCTCTTTTGGAGGTGTGGATTAATTATTTGTTTTAGCCTGAAGAGTATCACAGTTTTGATTCTTCTATTCAGAAAGAAGAGGGAAAACTAGAAATTTATAATGAAGCTTGGTTGTTTGCAAAGTATTTTTGGCTCACTCATAATTTATGCTATGATGGTTTTTCTTCCAACAATAAAGGGGCTATCTTTCAGTTTTTGCCTTGGTTCAGCTCGTTGAAGCACAATCCACTTTACTGGAAAGGCTCATATTTTTCTTTGTTGGTTAATGGTCATGTGAGTCCTCCATGTTCTCTTCTTTCTTGTTCATAGTTAGATTGCTTTTGAAATTTTGTTGTGCCTAGCTTAGGCTTTCCCACTTTTCATTTCAGTTTTGGCCTTGCTCCCCTCCACCTTCCCAGCATTCATTTCTTTATTGTCTGATTCTTATTGCTTTGACTCTGTAGCCCAATGGATAAGGTGCTTGCTTAACCAAAGATGCTGGATTCTATATGCACTTTGTCGTACATATTCCCCAGTCGGAGCCAGCTATAGGCACACTTTTAGTACCCCTATTTTGAAACTTCAAAATTTGGTTGTCTTGGTTGGATTCTCCAAAAGGTTCAAGTTTGTAGAAAAAAATTTGGAATTGCAAGACTAGAATGCAAAATCAGAAATGAAATTCAGAATTGGAATACAGTATCATAACAGGGATTGCAAAATTAGAATTGAAATCCAGAAATGTGGAAAATGAGAAATCTGATTTTATAGTAGTCCAAAAAAATGCAGTCAATCAAAAATCACATTGCGCTTCTCTTATAAAGTTGCAATTTTTTTTTCCTCTCATCAGTTGCAACCTCAAGAATTCTTCATCAATGTACTGTTGTAGATGTCTAAAGAAGATACAATATAATTTCTTTGCAATATTGCCAATATATGATGGATGCCCTTTCAAAATCTGAAGGTTGAAACACTTTGTATTCACAGAAAGGTGGTATGTTTGTAAATTCTATATATACTGTTGAAGAAAATAATAAACATTGGAGGAGGGGTTAGAATGTTTGACCATACGCAGAACCTACACTCAAATTTGACATTTAAAATAACAAATAGAATATTCAAGCATAGAAAAGTTATGTTGGCAGAAAATGCACTTGTTCATTTTCCGCCAACGAGAAGTTGTTTGGTCATTTTCTATTGGAGAAGTCATTTTGGGTTTTCCCACCAGAGAAGTCATTTTGGGTTTTTCTGCCAGAGAAGCCATTTTGGGATTTTCTACCAATATGGTCAATATGTCTGATTAGATATTAATATAAGCTTGCAGGAGACTTGTGGCTACATAAAGGATGAATGAGCCTGAGCATCTTGGAACATGCAGTTGAAGATCATGAAAATCCTATAGCCTCACGAATAAGACTAAGCTTTGTTCACACACAATACATATTATACAAATATGTGAAGTCACCAGTGGAGGCCACGAAGAAAGATGGATTTTTTTTTGAAGACATCCACCTATGAATGGAAGAACTTTGCTAAGTTTGGGTTGTGGAATGGAAATGAATTAAGAAGATTGCTAAATTCTTCAAACCATTGGTGGTCAAATTTGAGATGATTAACACATTAGCACATGCAGAAGAAATCTCAGTGAACAGGATTGAATGCAAAGCATCGTTTGGAAAAGTTTTCTATTGCAAGGGCAATTGCGAGGAAAGGTATCTAATCCCGCATAAACTCAAGACACCAAATGAGTCAAAAAGAAAGACTTACGCGTCTAGTCCATATTGGTTTGTAATTATCATTGATGGAAACCTTAATCACACCCCATCAAATTAATCAGAATTTCTTTATTCGATGAATGAGGATTGAAGGGACTCAAAAACATAGCTCAATATCATGTATCCTTCGTAGCAAGCACACACAATGTGTAGATGATGATAAATAGTTAATAGAAGACCCTGTGCCTTTATCAGGAAGTCATGACAGAAAAAGTGCAGGAGGAAATTCCTCGAGCGGTTGAGGATAAATTACTGGCAGCGGTGAGGAGTAGATCTCAGCGCATGGTTGGTCATAAGGAAATTTTTATAAGGTTTCATATTGATTCAAAGTCTAAGGATCCTTTGGTTTAGAGACTAGCAAATTTAGTAACTATGATTCGAGTTATAGAAAATTTGGACAGGACGTTAAGCTCTACATTGTTTCGTGTGAGAAGAGCAATGGATCAAAGAGCACAAGAATTGAAGAATATTGGTAAATGAAGTTTCCATGGAGGAATGATGTCTTTTCTGGTGAAGTCAAAAACAAAAAAAAAGTTTGTAATTTGTGAAGTGAAAGATGGAGGAGAGCTTAAATCTCCTCGTCATTTGAATATTCATGGAAAAAGTGCAACATTACCATCAATAACAGAGAAGGATTTGGAGGACATAAAGTTTGGTGTGGAGAATAAAGTGGATTTTCTTTTACTATTTCCTTTGTGAAGGACGCTAAGTTTGTGGCATAGATATACAAGTTATACCCAAGATTGAAAGTCCGGATTCAATTCCAAATCTTCAATCAATTATTTTTGCATCTGATGGAGCTATGGTTGCTCGGGGTGATCTTGGAGCAGAACTTCCAATTGAGGATGTTCCTTTAATCTAAGAAGAGATAGTGAAACTGTGTCATACTATGGGAAACCCAGTTATAGTAGCAAAAAATATGTTGGAGAGCATGATCAATCATCCAACACCAACTCGAGTAGAGGTTTCAGATATTGCCATAGTAGTACAAGAAGGAGCTGATGCAATTATGCTTTCAGGGGAAACTACCCACAAAAAATATTCACTTAAAGTTGTGAAAGTAATGCATAAGGTTGCAATACACACTAAAGCAACAATGCTAGATGAGCAACCCCTTGCTCAGCTGGGCCGCACTTTCAAAGATCACATGAGTGAGATACTTGCATTTCATGCAACTATGATGTCAAAAACACCAGGCACCTCAGTTATTGTATTTAGAAGAACAACTTCTATGGCTATTCTCCTCAGCCAATATCAGCCTTATGGCACCATATTTTCTTTTACAAATGAAAAAAGTGTGCAACAAAGACTTTCTCTTTATCATGGAGTGCAGCCAATATACATTAGATTCTCCAAGAGTGCTGAAGAGACATTTGCAAAGGCAATGTCATTGTTAAAGGAATGGAGACATGACCAAGAAAATAAGAACTGATGCCAAACAGCAACATAGATGCGTTCATTATAGGATACTCCATATACTAGTCCAACATTGAAGTTGGAAATGGTGAAATTTAAAACATTTAGAAAGAAAATCTGAAAAGACAAATAGGAAAAGGGGAATTAGAAAGAAGCAGTCATGAAGCCAAAAGTCATCATGCAAGAACTGAAGAGTCGCATGGAGGGAAACCAAACAGTGGCTGAAGGAGATTATTTATTGCAAATCTTTTCCTAAGCAATGGGTTCTTCTTTTCCTGCATACAGTTAGAGAGCTGGAGTAGAAGAGAGGGCATATTAGTTTATATTTTTTCATTTCATTGCATATAGGGGATTGACAAATTTTGGTGAAGCTGGTTATAGATTCAATCAAGTTTAGTGCAATTATTTTACTATCCACTTTCATCATCTGTATCTAACATTATTTCATTGTGTTGAATTGAAGATGGAGAAATAAATAGAGTTTTGATTTGATGTTTTCAATTTAGCCAATTAGTAGAATAATCAGAGAATTATAACTAGTTGTGGAATTGCGTCAACATACTTCATTTTCATTTCATAACTTACATAGTCATTCTTCATTTGCATTTCATAATTTGCATTTTCAAATTGTTGTGTTGGGAAATTCATAAGATTGTGAAAATTATCAACATTGCATCTTTGCATTTAGATCCTGCTTGATATTTCACTTGTCTGGGTGGAACTCACTTTCCTCTACTATTTTCTGGTTAAGAACATACTTGCAGTAGGAATTAGAATTCAAACAAAATTCATTGAATATTTTTCACATAGGGAGCTGTACCTTAATTCAGAGGGAAACTAGTTATCCTTAGAAATAGTTTCCTAACTATTATGTAAAGTTGTTCTTCATTACAGATTGGGCAAATTAAAAGGAGAATCAGAAGAAGAACAATTTTTTTCCTAACACAATGTCAAGAAAGTTTTGAAGAAAAGGGTATACAGATTATACAAGGCAATGCCATATGCAAGACAATGCGAATAAGTTAGTATCCATTTTGAATTAGGATTTTTATTTGATGGAAAAAGTACATACTTGGGGCAAGGAGTTACAAGCACTATAGGCAATAAAAAGCCAAAGGTATCAGATGTTAATGGAGGTGTATATAGTGGAAGAGTTAGATAAGATTGAGGGTATGTGTAGGATCATGGTCAACCAAACTATGCTCTTAAGTGGCAATAAAAAATCAAAAAATTAGGGTTATGTCAACTTGATATGCAATTTTCTACTTGTTATTAACTTTATATCAAAAATTTGAGAGAAAAGAATTTGTAGAAAATTGAATCTAGTTTCCAAACTACTAGGACTTATCTTAAAAATATAAAAATTGATTGGTCAAAATTTTGGATTTTAATGCAATATTACAAAAATTTCAAAATAAAAATAAGAAGTAGACATACCACCTTAATCAAATCCAAATGATAATTTTTTTTATAATATTCTAGATATAAGTAGTAGAATCATGCCTAGATGTGACACATATTTTTGGGTATTTTTATTCTAAATAAATCATCAATAATTAATTTTTGACTTTAGTATTTTTGGATAAAAAAACTCTCATGTCTGACCACCTTAACTAATTCAAAACTCTACAAAAATTTAATTTTTCATTTTTTTCCTTATATTAGAAGAAAAATAGACTGTGATGAATCTTTTTTATTTAAAAATTGTTGTACCATTTGAAAGTTATAGTTGTTTTTCAAGTAGTGTGTTAGTTAGCACTTTATATGTAACTCCATTAGAAAATAAGCAATAATTACTTGCTAAACTCATAATTTGACAAACCTTACATTTATGAAAAGATAAGAAAATTCTTAAGGAACCCTTTTCATTTCATTAAATTGTGATTTTAAAAAAGTCATCAGCTACATGTTTTAAGTAAAAGTCACATAAAAATAGTCCAAAAGTACAATTTTAGGATGTTTATAAAGTTGACCATATAGTTTTGTATCAAAAGATATAGTAGATCTTATAAAGGTATTAATTATTTTCATTTAGTATCAGGGTGGGTGAGAAAAAAGTTGGAAAAGGTTTTGAAATGGTTTGAGATATTTCAGAACTACAGATTTTTTTAGATCGCCACTTTTTGGTACACCATGATCTTGCGCATACCCTTGATAATTAGATAGGGAAGATTACTTATGGTAATAAAGTAATAGAAATATTATATGTAGAGATTCACAAGCTCAAGGATCAAGCCTAATAGAAAATTTTGGAAGGAGAGAAACATTATAGTGATGTGTGTTTAGACATTTTTGAGGATGGTTCAAGGGACAAATTAGTAGCTATAGAGGTAGTAGTTGAGAAATTTTAGAAGACTTTTGAAGAATCTTCTAATGATGATGACATTAGACAAGCATTCAGAATGGAAGAAGCATTATTAGATTTGGATGTCAAACTCAATGATTTTGTAGAAACTTGCATCAAGGTGGGAAACTATAGGCAGAAAGTGAAGGATGAGTATGAAGCCTTAGATTTGCTAGATGCAACTCAAGTCATTGATATTATTGATAAATTCAAGGGAAAATTCCCAAACATAGCTCTCATATAAAGAGCAACAAAACTTAGAAGCCATAATTTTAGTTTTGACACTTGGTGAAATTTTACATTTTTTGAACCTACTTCCGAGGTGCATAGGTGAAATACTTCCAAGGTGCAATTTTTTGTAATTTCATTAGAAGTTTTTATATAATATAGAGGTGGACTGATACTTAACTACCAGTTCTAAATTTAGAGCTTTCCATGCATCAGAAAAATATTCTGATGACAATTTCACTCCTACAAACACCTAGTGAAGATAGAGCTTCTATTTTTGGCACTTCTAGACACTCATGCCTCATATAAAGGATTATTCTTCTTATTTTCTCATTTTTTCTTTCTTTCAGGACATGTAAAGGCTCATGCATCCATTTAATGATATAAACAAGGATGGAGTCCTACTTAGCACTAGTTAGATAGCTAGTTTGTACATAATTAGATTTGTTTTATTAATTTAGAAACATATATTTGTATAAAGATATCTCTCACTCTTAAAAAAAATTAAGGAGAAGATTTGATATAAATTTAGGAATGTAATATGTATTCCAAGCCACCATTATTTTGATGCAATAATATATGCTATTGGTGCTCGCATTTGGAGTGTAGTGATTATTGCCTAAGTGTATTATATTTTGTCAATGTATGTTCATGAAGTGTAATTGAGCCAATAGTTTAATTGCATTGTTCTAGTTGTGTGATCTTTTAATTCTAGTATTTTCTATGGATCTACAAATTTTATTGATGTACTTAGTTCGAGAAGAGATTTTCATATTGTTCTTGCATAGCTTTTCGTCTTGCATGAACAAAATTTTGTGGCCTTGCAATTTGATGAAAAGTGAAACGTTTTATGGTTACTAAATTCCCATTGATGATTGCATTAGTGGAATTAAGGAAGCACTACTCCCATTTTCATTGGTTACCCACTGATCTTTTCAAAGGCTTACCTCAGAAACTCATTGTTTATGTGGTTTATATCCATTAGGATTTTACTTTCATGTTATTTGTTTAAACTTCTTGTTACCCTATCTTCGTTATTTGCTTTTACAAAAACATGGTTAATTTAGGAATTCATATAGTCACATTGTTAGATTGCATTCATTAAAAAAATTAGAAAAATACAAAAAAATATTTCTTTGTGTGTGTTTTATTGTTTTGAATAGCAAGAAAATTCTACATCTTATCCAAATTTTTTGAACTAGCAAAGGCCTCCCTATGAATAAATACATTTATCTTCAATTGAGTAGATTTTAGTAGGTTGTAAGATTGTCGAAAACCTTGGAGTTGATCCCAGATTGACTTTTCAATAGAGGAGTTCAAAAGGAATCCTACTACTAAGCATCATGCAAAATGTTAGCTCAATAGGCTTTAGTCCTCATCATTGTCTCGCATGAGTGTTATCCATGGAAATTTGTTTTATGTGTGGTTGTGGTTGGATCATTATCTCTATTATCATAGGGAGAGTGGGTCTATGGGTGCCACATGGTTGGGAGGCATAGCTAGCTATACGACTATTGGGGACTAGTATATAGAGGAAATCTATTTATAGTTGAGACCGATGCTTGATGTTTCCCTTGGTATCTTAGGATTTCTGGAGTATGTTTTCTAGTGATTTATGTTTTAATTAGAATTCTTGGATATCATGTTTAGATAATGTTACTATTCATTTGATACATTCCTTTATTATGGTGTTATAGCATATGGTCAGATTATGTGATTCACTACTAGTTGGAGTATCTATGCTTTGATGTTTTAGCATGTTAGATCTTCTTGTTCTTATGATATTATTTATGTTTTTAGTAGTAACACCCTCATAATATAGCTCAAACTATGTAGTTGGAAGTTGGGGGGTTACACTCATGGGATGACACCCACTAAACAATAGAAAAACCACTCCACCATGCACTAGTGGATCCACCTTTAAAACATAAAAACACCAACCAAAGCTAGAGGAAACTGGCAGAAAGAAGTCCCCCCATCCATCATCCTCATCCACTTCAAACTCCTCTCCCTCACCATCACAACCATCCATTGAGCTAGAAACCCTAGCTCCCCTATTTCCCACTCTGTTGTTCATTGTTTAAATACATAAGCAAGATATGGAGTGTTGGATGTTGTAGTGTTCTACATTATTTCTAGTTTTGCATGATGGTTTCTTTGGAAGCTCTTAAGTTCAATCATCAAAATTATTTTATTACTAATTCACTCCCTCCTCTAAATTCCTATTCATACTAATTAATATTTGTGTAATACATTCATAACAAGTAGCCCAGACTATTTGCAAATAGTTTGTAGCTATCTTACTCCTTGAGTTATCTACTACAAGTATTTAACTACTCATGTCAACATCCTAATAAAATTGAGGGAATCCCCCTAAATGATAATATTTTTATAACCAAAGCAAACAACTAGCTCAATAAAATGATGATCAATCATGACTTCTTCCATGTGGCCTATTTGGGAATTTAAATTAACCACATGGGTCAAGAGAATCTTTTAAAAATTTCTAGTTTATATGCAACCTTCCTCACTCATCTTTCTGAGGTTTTCAGTAGAAGACTTTCCAAAATTAAGTCTAACCCACTATGTGCTAATGGGGACAATTTATTGCTATTTCTATGTCCAACAAGGGGAGATGAAGCTTGTTAGACAAAGGGAAAGACACTAATTTCTATCTATCTCCAAATCTAAAGATGGAGGATGGAACTTTTGTATGGTTTGAATATTATTCCTCATACTTTCTCTGACATTTGTATTGTTTTAACAATAGAAATATAGATTGATTCCCATTTAGAAATCTTATATGTTAAGATGTGTGTTATTTTTGTAAAGAACAACTAAGATGAAGATGCAAATGAAACCAAAGTAAAAAGATAGGAAGTGGGTGGATACCAACTGGAAGAGTTCATCTAAGGATCAAGTGACCAAAATGACACCCTAGGGAAAAGCTACTTATGCTTTTTCTTAAAATTCCAATAATAGTAACAAGATAACACAAAGTAAGAAATAGATACCAAACTATTTTCACATAAGGGATAATATCTCAAATATCTTATTTTTTAGATATTTTCCATGATATTCCATAATAATTATCCTCCTATTTATATTAATACTTATACTATGAATTAAACACACCATCTATTAGAACTTAAGCTGGAAGAGGTATAGACTAAACATTCCTATTTTAGAGAGGAATGGAAGGTGGAAAAAACCACACAGATATTATACCAATCATGTTATCTTATTACCAATATTACCAAATCTCAAGAAAAAATAATGTAGTTAGAAACTACACCTCTAGACCACATCAACACAACCCCATAAAAAATTCAAAAGATGAAGAAATGGGTGATAGGAAATCAAACTATCAAAATTGTATCTTTAAAAATAATTAATTATGGGCCACTTTTAAACACAAACATCAATAAATACCTCATTTGAATGTATTAATTTTCAAAGAAAAAGTGAAACATTTAGATCATGATATACTTAGAACCTTATCTATAACCTTTTAGATTTGCAAAGAGAACACAAACCATCAAAGTGACATGTTTCCATTAATGACCACCATATTGATACATCAACTCTAAAACAACAACAAAAAATAATAATACATCGAAAAATCTACAATAATAATTACATAAAATAGTCTATGAAAATAACTCTACCAAAATATCTGCAACAACAACATCCCAAGTTTCATAATCTCGTCCTTTGCTATTAATGGGAACATCTATCAACAAACAACACTATCTCACCCATGTTTCTCTATTACACTCTCTCTCACATTCTTTTGCTTCCTTTTATATCAAGGAGAATAGCGGGCAACACCACACTCTATTCCCCCTAATAGAAATCCCAATATATTAGTCGAGACCAAGAATGTGTAGTGAGTTTCCTAGAATAATTTAGTATTAGGATTGTTAATTTAAACTAGAATAGAAAAATACCACCAATCTTTCTTAGAGATACTAAAAAAAATATTTACACAAATATTTTATAAAGATATTTATGATTAAAAAATATAATTGTGTGTCCATACACCTCATTTTCTAACCCATTTTCCTTTAAGAGAGTATATTGTATCAAAAAAAAGTATTATTATAGAGTGTTGTACTATATTTGTTTAAATATTTGTTGTATTAGTTTTAGATCACCAATTATTTATATTGATTTATCATACATGATACAAATATCCTTCAAGATTTTTTTCATCTAAGTTCTTTAGTCTAGCATGGTGTAGTTTCCATATAATTATCTTCCGCAGTGAATCACAACAGAAAATCATACTCCTTAATTAACCAAGAAACTAAGGGAAATGTATTAGATTTCCAAGAATAGTACTATTTTTTTCTTTAAAATTTATGGCCTAATAAGCATTAGTATAATATTTTAGCATAAATATTAGTCCTCTTGAATGTCATAATTTCAATCTCTCTATTTCTTTTAAATACTTTAATATCCTTTTTAATACAAAAATATTTGATTCTTATGATTCTTGCTAAAATCTAGCAATCAAATAGATAGCATAAATGATATGCATCCAAAAATGATATGTGCCCTAATAGATTCCATTTAGGCAATAGGGGAACAAAATTCTTTAATTAAAATCCCACAAGCTAATTATACCCTTTGAAAACAAATATTTCCTTGTTTCTCACAATTATCCATAGTCATCCATTTTGTGTTGGAATTTACAAGTGGGATGATTCACTTCTGAGATTTGGTGGGGGGGGGTGTGAATCAAAAGTAACAAACTTTAACCTCTAAAATTTTTAATTGAGATCATTCACATGCATCTACCATATCTCATTAATATAAAGGTAATGGCATGCATGAAATTAGATAACATAAGATTTTGGTCACCTAGAAACCCTCTAGAATGAGAAGGTAAAACTAGGGTGAGGATGCCACCCACAAATTATCACTACAACACTATGTAACTGATTAATCTTGCAAAGTTTGACCACTTACAATGGTCTACCCTTTGAAAGGCCTACCCTATTAAAGGCTTTACACCCTGTTAAAAGTGACCTATCTAAATGATATACAAACACTCACTTGGAATGTTACCCTATTAAAGGATTTATCACCTTGTTAAAGGTTTACAACATGGCTCTTAAACCAACCTATCTCCATAGAATTTTCACTCCTAATACAATGGTTGGAAATTATTAGAATGTGTTGACCTGATGACTTACAATCTTCTATTGCTGATTCTAGATCCTTGTTCTACTTAGTCTGATCTGATATCCTTCCTGATCTGATACGTCTCTACTCAAAGTTCTAATACTCTGTTATGAACAACTTGATTCTATAGTGTTTCTCTTCCTCAAGTTTTTACACCCTTCTAAACTTTGCTAAAATTCTCCCATACAACTCTCTCTTCTATGAATTGTGTCGTTTCAACCTCCTTATAAAGGCTTCAAAGACTTAGGGTTAGGTATGAATCCACAATCAATATTCATCCATCTTTTCTCCTCAAATATTTACACTTTTCCTATTGGTTGCAGGCTTTCTCCAATTTTCTAATTGGCTACATGCTGATTACATAGGGAATGTAGAAGGTTCAATCTTATCTTTTAGATCCTTTAAGATTCATCTTAAGTTGGCTCAAAAAGGGTTTACATATGAGTTTGTGAAGGCACAAACTCATATTCTGATTCTATGTTACTTGACACTTATTGATTGCTAATGCTCAACACATATAGGAATGATGTCTCACTTAGCATCCATAGCAACTCTATCTCACTCAACATCTATACTTTGATCGACACCTATAGTGACTCGGTATCATTTATCACTCGACACTTGAAACTTTCTTGGCTCTTGAAGTTCACTAAAAACCTATTGAATTTCTAGCTTGGCATATACTATAACTCGACATCTATATTATACTTGGCATCAACATAGAAATTGGTTAAGTGTGTTGACACTCAATTTTCAGAACCAATCTAAGACTAACAATCTCCCCCTTTGACATGAGTGTCAAAAATACTTAAATAAGCATTATGAATCTGATCTCTATGAGTATAATACACATCTTGTTTGACATATGTATAAAAATTCAAAAACTTGTTCAAAATTTTGTAGAAGACCATATACCTTAAAAACTTGTAACTCCCCTTGAGCTGATGTTCCATTTCTGTATCCAAAATTCCTTAAGCTAGATTTGTCTCATGTTGCTATTTCTGATACTATTTATCTCTACTTTTTCATTCATTTACATGTTTGCTTTGTTTCTATCTACTTTGCTCTTTGTTTCTACTTCCCCTTTCACAAATCTTCCTTTGAGTTTTGTATCCTTTTGGTTGTATCTCCTTATTTCTCTGAAAAGATCAAAATTTGATTATCTCCCCTTTGAGTATATCTCCCTCAATTTATTATATCTCCCCCATATCTTATTATCTCCATAATGTATTCACTCATCAAATGTATTATATCTTCCCCATATCTTATTATCTTCCCCTTTTTGACACTTATGTCAAAGGGTCCTAAGAATGAATTGAATACTTAGCCAAAAAAAATTTATTTACCTCCATTATAATCTTCAAAGCTACATCCAAATTGTCCAATGCAATTTCTAGTGCTTTTAGCTAGATGGTTGTCTTTGTTGTAAGGTGTACTAGGCCCTCCAATGTAGAAAGATTTGGATCTTTCTTCAAAACATTCTCTACATAGGCCATCTCTTTATGAAAAAATTCCATGTGTGGGGTGATTTTAGATTGGATCTATATTAATTTTTCCTTGGTATTAGCCTCATCTACTGTTAATACAACTAACTCTCTTTGGGTGTGAAGTGTTGTGGAAATGCTTCTCACTTTGAGCTAGATCCTTGGGTTGATATATGCTAGATATTTTGAGGTTCATTTCCAAGCTCAATATCCTCTTGCATGATTCTTGTGTTAAGTATGAGGAATCACATGATTTGGAGTACAATGAGAATATATTCTCAAGTACCACTTTCACCTTATCTACCTTCTTAGCTAGTTCAACTTGAGACAATGCTATTTCACTAGATATTTTCTCACTTACCTTCATTTGAAATTTCTTCTCAAACCATTCAATTAATTTAACATTAGTATCTAGGTCTTCATTTTTTATCTAGTTCACTATGTTGGATAGTTGCTCCATGATGGACTTTGTCTCATCAGGTACTGGCAAGCTAAAAGCATCAAGAAAGATGTCTTTGATTTCAATTAGTTCTTACCTTTGCCTATACTCATTCCTGAGTATTTCTTTCTTCTTCTTCTTCTTCTCCAGTGCCTCTTGCACTTTATTGATCTATGCTATGTTCATTATTTTATAGTCATAATTTGGTATGATTATCTCTTCATCAAATGAAGGGTCTCCATAATGAAGTACCCTTGCTACCTTGGTAGAGCTTAAACCTAGTGCTAAAATTTGTAGTGGTACTACATCAATTCTTGGCTGTATAGTAGTTCCAGTAGGAGTCCATATAGTAGGCAAATTGACTAATGTTTGTATTGCCTCTTGTTCTCTCTCCTTAGGGGTCTTCTCCTCTTCCTTACCTTCTTTAGTTCTACCTTGATAAATTATAGTGATTAGAGGAGGTGCACCTTGACTTTGTGCTATAAGAGTAGAGGTATCCCTTTGTCCTATTTACTCCTTTGCTAGCTCCATGGCAATTGAAGTTATTGTCACTATGGAATCAACCTTAGCAGATGCATCTTGTGCTTGTTGCTCTTATGGTTTTCCACTTGTAGTTTTTGGATTTTGTGAAGGTGATTCTTATGTATTTACCTTCTCCTTTTTAATCTCATCTACTACATTTTTTAATTCCTCTACACTCACCAAAATTGGATTGGTAAACAATTGTGATTGCAAAGTTGTTTGGTGAAGGATCCTTTTGAGATCCTCTATGGTTAATGGGTTGATGTTCTAAGTTAAAGTATTAGGAACATCCTTTATAATTACAATTTCTATAGATGTAAGTGTTGTATTTGGAGGACTAGGTGGTGGGAATTGTGTGTCCTGGACATGTTATTCTTGTTGCTACTTCTTAGCTATTGCTCCATCACCTTTTTGTGTTTCTTTCTCCATTGTTACTTCTTCCTTTTCTTTCTCTCCTTCTTCCTTCTTTTCATTTTCCTCTTCTTCCTTGTTGCTACTTCTTAGCTATTGCTCCATCACCTTTTTGTGTTTCTTTCTCCATTGTTACTTCTTCCTTTTCTTTCTCTCCTTCTTCCTTCTTTTCATTTTCCTCTTCTTCCTCGTCATTGTTTCTTCCCTTAAAGGAATCTTCTTGTCCTTCCTTCACTACTTGAAGGCCATAAATCACTTTCCACATGAGTGGATTTCTTCACAACATCCTCAATCTTATTTTGCAGAATGTTGAAGGCTCTATATTTGGGTGCAAATTTTCTCCCATGTTTCTTGCTAGCCTTGCTTATTTGACCTTTAGTGAGGTAAGGCATTACACAAGCTAAAGTTGACTCTCTTATTTCTTTCTCCATTTTCAGGCAATAATGCCATTTATTTTCTACAATTGTATATAGCTCCTTGGGCATGGTATTATCTAGTTCAAGTGGAGTATTCTTGAACGTGGCCATCATAATGTAAATTGAATCTTCCACTATGTTTTGCTCCTCTCTACTTAATTTATTGAAATCAATGGTTTTCAATCCAGTCAAATTTGCATTATCCCTAATGTTATCACAAATATTTTCAAGGTTAGATTTAGTGGTGTGACTTACCACTCTGAATTATTCATTATCATATTTTGTCCTCTCCTCATTTGACTCTGGGGGTGCCACATATTTTCTTCTCTTTTTCTTTGTTAGCCCCCCTTGTTGTGTGGCTTTCCTCTTCTCTTTCTCTTTGGCTACCTTTGATGTTGCCCTTGTAGTAGGCTTTGCTAGGCAAGGCTTGGCCATTTTCTTCTTGCGTTTAGGCTATGTAACAGGTTGCATTTGTGCTTTCCTCTTTTTGGGTTATACCTTGGGTGCTTCCTACTCAACACCTTCTTCTTCCTCAACATCCTCACCCATTCCCTAAATTAATGCTAGTGGCCCTTGCCCTTGTTCATCTTCATCATCATCTTCTTCCTCTGCTTCTATTGTACCCTCTCCAAATTTGGCCTTGAGCTTTCTCACCAATTTATCATTTTTGTTCAATGTAGAAGCTATTTTAAACTCCATATCTACCTTTGATCTCACCACATTATATGTGCCAAAATGTGGTGCACTCTTATCCACTTCTTCTGCTAGTTATGCTGTTATAGTTGCATATGCGTCATCAATGTTAATTTCATAACTAAGAGGTCTTAGCCATCTAACCCTTGGTATGGCTGCTTGAATGTAAGTATAATCAATATCCACAAGAAAACATACATCATTTACATGTTGTTCAACTAATGAAACATGTATCCTCAGTCTCTGTTTCATGGATTTCTTGAAATCTTCAAATTAACTAGTTATTAATGTCTCAAAATTTGCCCCAATTTGTTCAATATATTCATTCACCTAGGACACAATAGACTTGTTTGTTTTCTAGCTAACTTTTCCAAAGGATGGAAATTCATTCTGTACATAGAAAAATATACAAATAAAAATTGCACCAAGTTTACATTGTGCTCCCTTAGTTCTCCTTATAACTCCTAGATTTTCATTGATTTGCTGCAATTGCAATTTTGCTAGGTCATAGGTATGATCTTTTTAAACTAGTTTATAACCAACATCCACTGCAATGCATGGTACACTATTGAGTCTGTTGGATTGCAAAAACTTGTTGGAAATGACTCTAACAGAAAAATCAACAAGAGGATCTTTAATAGTGTATATGGTCATGCGTCTCTTGTTCCATTTGGCTCCTGTATTTTTCTCAATAGCTTCCTTGGAGTCACTTATGAGGGTCTTGTGCCAATCTAGGGTTGGATACCCTATTACCCTATGAAAAATCCTCTTGGATATCTTAATTGGGCCATCTTCTAACCATAAACTTCCATCATGAATCCTACTCAACACTAGGGCATGAGTTAAACCCTTCCTTTCAACAATTTGAAACCCTTCCTTCAAGAGTCCATTTTCACACAACCTATCATAAGCTTCTCTCATCTCCATGTATCCAATAGCACCTATCTTTTAGTTATAATATCTCCTAACATCTTGCACCATTACTACTTTAGGAGGAATTATGGATAGGGCTTTGGCTAGGTCATTTTTGTATGCAACTTCTGGGATTGGCCAAAAATCAGGTTGCTTAACTTCATTTGACACTAATTGGACCTCAAACAACTCTTTGTCTTGAGGTTTCCTAGAACTGGAGGCCATTTGTGCAATCTAGGGCTTAAACACAAAGAAATTATCAAACTGCATAGCTCAACACTAGTATAAATACCATAGATTTGATGAAACTATGTTGAATCTACATAGAATTCTATTCAAATGCTTGATTATCTACTTTGAAATCATTCTGCACTCTTTTTCATCTTTTCTCTTCAATCACAATGATGAAAAATAATTCAAAATGTGATCATATACCCTTATTTCATAGCATTTAATGCTTAGTGCATTTATATATGTCCACTTAGCTCCTTAAGCATTTTTGCATTAATCAACTTCCATTGTCTTTCCACCACTCACCATACACTAGAGTTTCCCTTGCTCAGCTTCATCTAAAATCCCCCTATACTTGATTTCCACTACCAACTCAGCTTCTACTAGCTTTGGCAAACAACTTGGCATGTAGTGAGATTTCACTTGGCATTTAAAGGTAACTTGGCAAGATTTGTGAAAACTTGAAGTTTTAACTTTGCATCTCTAATCATACTGATCTTTCCTTTTCATTACTTTCTTGTCTTAGAACTAATTTATGATAAAGCTTTATATACCAATTCCACATGTCTTCTTTTTCTTAGTTGGATGAAGTGTGACCACTTAACCTTTTAGGTGAAGTGATCCCTTCATTAGATGTGTTGCTTCCATCTTTCTTCTTCCATGAATTAATCATTTCTCCTTTGATGTGGTCAACACCTACCTTCTCTTTTCCTTTGTTGAACTATAAGTTAGGTGCCTTTGACCTTGTTGGGAAATTCTTGTTGATATGACCAGTCTTTAAACAACTGAAACATATGATTTGGCTCAACCATCTGCTATAGTTTCCATTGAAATTTTTTTTTATGTAATTTTGTGGGATGTGTCCATATTCTTGATAGTAGTGACAACTTATCTTGTTGTTGTAGTGCCAATTGTAGTGATGTCCATGATTAATTAACCTTCCTAGTTGATACATAGGCTTTGATCTGCACTCAAAATCTCTATATCCATACTTCTTTCAATTGTATTAGTCAACTTCAAATCTTGGTATTCTGATGGTTCTAGTCATACACTCAAGTGCTTGATCTCCTTTTTTGTTGCACTTGTGATAGTGACCCATATTATTAGGTTTTTCATACTAATGGGAATTCTTACTCATGCACACATTAGAGGTATGTCCCTTTTTACAAAAAAAATGACAAGTAGGTTTAGTGTACTTACCTTTGTCACTTCATTCTTCTATAGTCTTGGATGACTCTCCTTTTTTAGTGCTGGTGTATCCTAGTCTTGAAGTGTCATTGTTGGCTCTTGGCAATTTCAATAGTTGTTCAAAGTACTTGATAGCCTCATTGGGTTTGTTGAAGATCTCTATAATTTCTTTTTCTCTTTTTAGGTCATTTTGTAGTTGTTCATTTTGTATCTTTAGCGTGGAGATCTCAATGTCCTTGACATTCAACTCATGATGTGCATTCATCATCTAGCTTAGGGTGTTTAGCTGCATGTTGGAAATTCTTACAAGCTCTATTGACTTTTTTTCCAATCTATTGGCAAGGTTTCTCTTATCTTCTTCTAGCATAGTCTTATCTTTAATGGATCTTTTCTTCTATTCAGTTACTTCACAAAGCATAATGGCTTCTAACTCTTGTTCAAGCTTGAGTGTTCTAAACTCATCTACTTGAGCTCTATTCTTCTCCATTAGATCTACTATTTCTGCATCAAATTCTTTGGAATCTCCATTTGCAAACACTTTTGAGGTGTCAATATCCTTATATTGTGTATCATTCTTAGCTATGGCAATCTCTCTTATTCTCTTTAAGGATTTTCTCAGTTCTTCTCTACCTTCTTCCAAATTGTGTAGAATGAGTTGTATATCAATCACCTGATTCTCTATGATCTTCCCAAGTTTGTAAACTTCCATTTCCAAATATTATTTTCAAGTTGTAAGGCTCTCCATATCAGAACTTAGCTTTGATACCAATTGTTGGCATTTACAAGTGCTAAGATTTATGACTGAGAGGGACTGCGAATTAGAAGTAATAAACTTTAACCTCTAATATTTTTAACTAAGATCATTCACATGCATCTACATATCTAATTAACATAAAAGTAAAGAAATGCATGAAATTAGATAACACAAGATTTTGGTCACCTAGGAACCCTCCAAAATGAGAAGGTAAAACTAGGGTGGAGATGACACCCACAAATTATCACTATAGCAAATATGTAACTGATTAAGGTTACAAAGTTTGACCACATCCAATGGTCTGCCATGAAAGGCCTACCTTGTTAAAGGCTTTAAAGCCTATTAAAAGTGACATCTCTAAAGGATTTACAAACACTCACTTGGAATGTTACCCTGTTAAAGGATTTATCATCTTGTTAAAGGTTTAGAACATGATTGTTAAACTAACCTATCTCCATAGGATTTTCACTCCTAATACAATGTTTATAAAGTATTAGAATGTGTTGACCTGATGAGTTACAATCTTCTATTGCTGATTCTAGATCCTTGTTCTGCTTAGTCTGATCTGATCCTTCCTGATCTAATATGTCTTTGCTTGAAGTGTTGATACTCTATTCTAAACAACTTGATTCTGTAGTGCTTCTCTTACTCTATGTCTTTACAACCTTCTAAACTTTGGTACTATTCTCCCATATAAATCTCACTCTTCTATGAATTATGGGGTTTCAACCTCCTTATAAAGGCTTCATAAACTTAAGGTTAGGCATGAATCCACAATTGATATTCATCCATCTTTTCCACTCAAATATTTAGACTTTTCCTATTGATTTCATGCTTTCTCCATTTTTATGATTGGCTACATGTTGATTACATAGAGAATGTAGAATATTCGATCTTATCTTTTAGATCCTTCAAGATTCATCTTAAGTAGGCTCAAAAATGGTTTACATCTAAGTTTTTGAAGGTGTAAACTCCTATGTTGATTCTAGATGTTACTTGACACTTATTGATTACTGATGCTCATCACATATATGAATTCTATCTCACTTGGCATCCATAGTAACTCTATCTCACTCCGCATCTATACTTTGCTTGGCACCTATAGTGATTTGGCATCACTTATCACTCCACACTTGAAACTTGCTCAGCACTTAAAGTTCACTTGACACCATTTGAATTTCTAGCTCGGCATATATTGTAGCTTGATATCTGTATTATACTCGGCATCAACTTAGAAATTGGTTATGTGTGTTGACACTTAATTGTCAAAACCAATCTAAGACCAGAATTTTGTTGTTTAAAACCCTTTTTTTCCAATAATATTTTTTCTTCTAGTGCAGAAATTGGTTCTCATGAAGGTTTTTCTTCAATATGATGTGATTCTTCGTTCATTTCCTACATCAATAAAATTCACAATAATTTTCTTCCACTAACTAAATGGTTTACTCTAAAAAAGGAGAAGAAATTTCTTCTAGTAATAGTTTTTTTGTTTTTATCTCCAATGATGTACATTTATGAGTGACTTCCTATACATACCTTGAATTCACAAATACTAAGTCAGACAAAGGTTTTCTCTACTTATCTCCTTCTCCATCCTTCTCTTCTTCATATTTTACTATGGGCATATTAAATTCATCTCCTATATTTATATTTTATTTCACTCTATCTGGATCATGATTTTTATTTTCTTTGGTAGGAATGAAGAAAAATATTCTAATATCATGTATCTATCAAAATATTTTAAATTCATCATTAACAAGCATTTCCCCTTTATCAAATAGTAAGAACTCAAGGTTCTTATCAACTTTATTTTTAACCCTAGTTCTGAATATTTTGAATTTATTGAATGCCTTGGATTATTATCTCAAGAATGTGACCTAAAATATTAAAAATATTAAACAAAATATTTAAATTAAAATTGTAAAAAAAAATACAAGGAGTAAAGAAACATATTTTGAAGTAGATGCAAATCTACTTGATCAATGATGAAATTAGTAGTGGGTGGATTGGCATATCTCTGGATAAGCATAAGTATGGCCTTTCTAGGTATCAACCATTAAATAATTTTGGGTGCACTAGGAAACTTCCTTGGGATCCTCCTAGGATATTACAATATTTGAGGCCCTTATTTGGGATCCATTTTGACACTAATGTTTTCCAGATGGCCTTTTCATCAAAAATATAATGCGATAAGATGTTGCAATTTACCTATAGGATGCGCATAGTGTGTGACACACTAGACATCATTCAAAAGTTAAGTGTGTCATTATTGTGATGTCTTATACTTGCAACACTTCAAAAGACTTCTTGGAAATTTTTGTGAGTGGACTTAGCCCCCAAATGTCTCGTTCAATGTTGATGAATTATAACTAAGAGATAACAATTAGACCATATGAATAGAATATCATGGGTGATGTTTTCAGTTATACAACATCATTGTTAGGCTAGGTATTGCCAGTACAGTGCCTTGCCATCAATTTTGTGACAACAAGTCTTGATTTAAAAAAAAATGTGTTCAATTTGGATTTCCTCTTGCATGATCATGATCATGAGCATAATTGATAACTAGGAGTACACCTATTCATTCCTATTATATGATCATGCAATAGGAAATCCAAATAAACCTACTAGTGGTGGTAGTAGTAGTAATAGTACTAACCATATCATATTATATATTATGCAAAGTAGACTATACTATTATCATAAAGAATAAATATGCCTAGGCCTATTCATGCCTATCATATGATCATACATCACACCGTGTAAACATGTACATATATGAATTCCCTACTATTGGAAACATGTGTCTGAACCTTGAAATCTTTTGTAGAAAATTTGAGAAATTGTTTGTGGAAGTTTTCCACTTGCTTATATCTTGGAAAATAGTGTATAAAATACTAAAAGGTGCCCTATCCATAGTAGAATATATGAGGGCCATTTTTAGAGCATGGTTAGCTTATTTATGATTTTTATGGGAGTCTAAACTAAGATACAAAATTATGGACTGAATTACTATTTTAGCCTAGTTGTTTTTTCCATCTTGGAAATGTAAATGTCAAAAATGGGTAACATGTGGCATGGTAGTTTTGCCCATGGTTTTGTAAAACCACAAGTGGTTTCCAGATTGTAAAATCACTATAAAAGGAGTGCTTGGGAAGATGTTTGGGTAATTGAATTTTTGCAAGACTAGTGCTAGAAGGAGTCTCTCTAAGTTTGAGTTGTGGTGATGCACTCTTGTAAGAACTTCCATTGCAAGTGTATTGTAATCATCTTGGTTTGATAATACATTGTGTCAGTTTGGGAGGGTGGAGTTTTACTCCCAAAAGTGTTTCCCCATGGTAATCATTGTTATTTTGATTATATCATTATGCATTTCTTCAGATCTCTACAATAGTTAGTTGAATTTGCATAATCACACTCTCAAAGATTAGTTTCGAAAGTGTTTCTACACACCTTTGCTTCCTTACAAGTGATATAAGAGCCTGGCCAAATTTTTTTCTATTTTTTGTACCTACAAGGTTTTTTTGACCTAATCAAGGTTTGAGTTAGAGCTTGTGGAGAGTATTTCATTTCTGTGTTGTAGGATTGGAATGATGGCAAGCATGTTGGGGAGAATTGATTTTGAAAAGTTTTCTGGCACAAACTTTGAGATGTAGAAGCTGAAGATGGAAGATTTATAGAATTATTAGGATCTATGGAATGTGATTGGTGAGAAGAGGGGAAGGCCCATAGATCTGACTTTAGCCACATAGTATGATGTGATATACATAAAAGATAAAGGTCTCATCAAATTATGTCTTGCAGACTCAATTCTAATTAATGTCTATGAAGAACCTATTGCTAAAAGAGCTTTGGAAGAAGCTAAGTGAGATCTATCAAGTGAAATCAATTGCGAACAAGATTTTCCTAAAGAAGAAGTTGTATTCCTTGAGAATGGAAGAAGGTGGACAAATTTTTGAGCATTTGGAAAGCTTTAATATATTGGTGACTCACCTAACCTTTGTCGAGGTGCAAATGGATGAAGAAGAAAGGTGCCAAATCTTGCTATGTTCATTGCTAGACTCATGGGATAGTCTTGTTATGGCCATAGGGAGTACTTTAGTTGTCTCAACGATGGAGGAAGTTGTTATCTCTCTACTTTCTAAGGAGATGAGAAGGAAGGTCTCTTTGAATGCCAAAGAGGCTTTGAATTTTTGAGGAAGACCAAAAGAAAGAGGAAAGAATGAAAAGTAGCATGGCCATTCTAAGTCAAAGGATAAGGGGAGATCAAGATCTCTTGGTAAGTCCAAGGTGATCTATTGGAATTGTGGTAAACCTAGATGCTTCTGAAAGGATTGTAAAGAGAAGGAGGAGAAGAAGAAGAAAGATTCTAATTTTGAGTCCAAAAAGGAAGATGGAGATGCTTTGATCATAGCCTTGACCACTGATGCAAGTGATAATGCATGGTTGATAGACTTAGGTGCATCTTTTCACATGACTTCTAATAGAAATTGGTTTAGTGAGTATGAAAATTTTGATGGTGGTAAAGTGTATTTGGGTGATAACTCAGTACTTGATATTGCTGGTTGTGGAAGTATTCATGTGAAATTTTCTAATGGTAGAATTAGAAGATTTGATGGTGCTTGCATATCCCTAGATTAGTGAAGAATTTGTTATCTGTTAGCAAGATAATAGATGCGGATGTGTATCTACAATTTTCTAAAGCAGGTATAAAAATGGTGAGAGGTTCTATGGTGATAGAAAGAGGAAGTAGATTAGGTACATTGTACTAGCTTGAGGAATGCATAGTTGAGTTGAATAGTACTTCTAATAAGATTGTGAAAAAGACTACTTAGTTAGAAAAGGGGAGGGTTTCTCCTTCAATAGATGGTCATAGCTTTTGGGTACCCAAGGGTGATCTATCTACCAAATAAAAGTTTTCTATAGAGAAGACCATGTTATGGCACTAGAGACTCAGCCACATAGGTAAGAAGGGTCTATAGACCTTGAAAAATAAGAACCTTATTGATGGGTTGAATGGCTGCAATCTTGAATTTGATTTTTGTGAGTATTGTATCTATAGTAAACAAAACCACATTCAGTTTTACTCGAGTTCTCATAAGTCCTCATGTATTTTGGATTTAGTCCATTTTGATGTATTTGGTCTAGTTCATGTTCCTTATATTGGTAGATTTGTATATTACGTTTCTTTCATTGATGATTCTAGTAGAAGAACATGACTTTATTCCGTTAGGAGTAAAGCTGAAGTTTTTAATAATTTTAAAGAATTTAAAGCAATGGTTGAGTTACAGATTGGAAATAAAATAAAATTTTTGAGAACTAATAATGGTGGTGAATTTTTCTTCAATAATTTTGACACATTTTTGTAAAGATTGTGGTATTAAAAGAGAGAAGACAACTTTGTATTCTCCACAATAGAATGGAGTTACAGAAAGAATGAACATGACCTTGATGGAGAAGGCTAGGAGTATGCTAAGTAGTGTTGGACTAGAACAAGAGTTCTAGGCTAAAGCTATAGCCACTACTTCCTACCTAATAAATAGGTCTCCTACATCAGCTCTTGTTGATAAGATGCTAATGGAAGCGTGGTCGAGCCACAAGCCTTCACTTATACATCTAAGAGTCTTTGGTTACAAATCATATGCTCATGTGCCAAAGAAGTGGACAAAATTAGACAAAAAAGTTGTCAAATGTATCTTCATCAGATATAGTTATGGAGTGAAAGGATACAAGGTTTGGAATCCTATTGAACAAAAGGTATTTTATTCAAGAATTTTTATTTTTAGAGAACCAAAATAATTAGAAGAAAAGAAAGATGTGATTAAACTATCTAGTACACCACAAAAAGGTTAATTGAGGCTCTTAGGAAGACAAGAAATCAAAAAGAGCTCTACAAGATCTAAATCATCAAAGGAAGAAAAGTTAATTGAAGCTAAGCTTGAACTAGATCATGTTTGAAGATCTACTAGACAAAGGAAACCACCCAGAAGGTATAGGTATTCTCCTAATGATTAGAGATGCATATTTGCATTGAATGCTAATATTGATGAATCAAGATCTGGACAAGAGGTTGTTGGTATGAATTATTCAAAGTCCTAGAAAATAGCCATGGATGAAGAATGAAATCTCTTAAGAGGAATCAAACATGGGACCTTCAACCATTGCCTCAAGGATAGAAGTCTGTTGGTTGTGAATGGGTGTTCAAAAGGAAGATTGATTTAGATGGAAGCATTGAGAAGTATAAAGCATATTTGTATGCAAAAGGTTACTCACAAGTTGATGGAGTAGATTATGGTGAGATTTTATCTCTAGTATCCAAAATGACATCCATAAAAATTTTTCTTTCTATTGTAGTAGCTTATGATCTAGATATCTAATAACTAAATGTGAAAACTACTTTACTTTATAGAGATTTGGAGGAAGAAATTTACATGTCATAGACAATGCACTGTGTGGTAGAAGGTAAAAGTCATTTGATCTATAAATTGAAGAAATCCTTGTATGGTTTAAAATAGAGTACTAGGATGTGGTACCAAAAGTTTAATACATATGTGTTGAGTTTGGAATTCGTGTGATCTAAATTTGATTACTGTATATATATTTCAGATCTAATGGTGATAGTTTCTTGGTTATTGCCTTGTATGTCAATGACATGTTATTTATTGGCAAAGGAAAAGGTTTGATTGTAGAGTTAAAATCTCAGCTCTTGATAGAGTTTGAAATGAAAGATCTTGGTACAAGTAGGCACATTTTGGGAATAGAGATTATAAGAGATAGACAAAATTGAAAAGTTTGGCTAGGCTAGAGTAAGTATGTTGGCACTATTCTAAAAAGGTAAATATGTAGGATTCAAGACCATTGAGTGTTCCTAGTACAATGGGAATAAAGCTTTCTAGTTCATAATGTTCCACATCCCCATTGGAGATGTAAGAGATGCATCAAGTACCATATTAGAGTGTTGTTGGAAATTTGATGTATGCTATGGTCTGTACATGACCAGATATTGCCCAAGTAGTGGAAGTAGTTTCCCATTATATGTCTAATCGAGGAAGTGCACATTGGGATGTAGAAAACAGAGTTTTCAGATACTTGCAGGGTACTTCAGAGTACCTGATATGTTTTCATGGAATGGGAAATGATAAATCCTTAAATATTCAAGGCTTTGTGGATTCAGAACGCTGATTATGTTGATAGTAGAAGATCCACTAGTGTATATGTTTCTAAATTATTTGGTGGTGCAATCAGTTGGATGAGCAAGTGACAAGTTGTGGTCACTTTGTTCACTACTGATGTAGAATATATGGTAGCTACTCACACCAACAAGGAAGCCATCTGGCTAAAGAGATTGTGTTCATATATAGAGTTCAAACAGGGTGCAATGACAATTTATAGTGATAATAAAAGTGCAATCTTCCTAGCAAAGAACCTGACTTTTCATGCTAGGACCAAGCTCATTGATGTATACTATCATTTTGTGGGACATATGGTTGAGGATGGCACGGTTAAGCTGGAGAAGGTAGACTTTGGTGAATTTTAATGATGCATTAAATAAGCCTATGAGCATAGAGAAGTTCAAATGGTGTTTAGAGTCTATGGGCCCCTCATCCCAAGCAATTAAGTCCATGATATTTTGAATCCCCTAACTCTTGCAAGCTATTTGAAAAATGGGAGGATGTTGAGAACATGTGTCTCAACCTTGCAATCCTTTTCTCAAAAATTCTAGAATTTTTGTGTGGAATTTTTCCCCTTGTTTATATCTTGGAAAAGAGTATATAAAACACCAAAATGTTTCTTACCCATAGTAGAATATAGGAGGGTCATTTTTAGAGAATACTTATCTTGTTTTATAAATTTTATGGGGTCTAAACTAAGAAAGAAAATGATGGATGAGATTGTACTACTTTGGCCTGGTTGTTTTTTCCATCTTGGAAATGTAACTATCAAAAATGGGTAACATGTGGCATGGTAGTTGCGCCCATCATTTTGTAAAACCACATGTGGTTTCTATGTTATAAAATCACTATAAAAGGAAGGCTTGGGGAGATGTTTGGGAATTGAGTTTTTGCAAGATTGGTGCTAGAAAGAGTCTCTTTGAGTTTGAGTTGTGCTGATGCACTCTAGTAAGAACTTGCATTGCAAGTGTATTGTAATCATCTTGGGTTGATAATACATTGTTCAAGTTTTGGAGGTTGGGATTTTTCTCCTAGAAGGGCTTCCCCATGGTAATCACTATGTTATGTGTTCAATGTTATTTTGATTATATCATTATGCATTTCTTGAGAGTGTTACAATAGTTAGTTGAGTTTGCATAATTGTCCTCTCAAAGATTAGTGTAGGAACCATTTCCACACACCTTTTCTTCCTTACACCTAACCTATAACACTTTGGTGTGCATGAATTTGATGTGGCATGATGGCACTCAAAATTGCATTCCTATTTTGAGTGCTCATTCTAAATTTTGAGTCATTTTAAGCCCCCTATGAATGCTTTTTGTACCTATGTACCCATTGTTGTACTAAGGTCCAAGTGGTGTTTCATGTTTCTAACACCTTGCATTCAGCCTGTACATGTGTTTTGTGATTTTAAACCAGCATTCTAAATCATTTTGCAAAGTTTTATTTTCAGCTAGTGTCATATTTCACAATTGTACCTAAGTGTTAAAAAGTGATAGGAGGGCATGTTTTCTTTTGTATATCTAGTACCCAGTTTAGATTCATGATTCACCACTTTTAGGATGTTTAGTACGCATATCAAAGAACCTATGTTCCATGTTTCAAATTATTTCAACATATTTTGACTAGGTTTGGAATGTCTCAAAGTTGGTTAGTTGCATTTGTTATAAATTTGCATATTGTTCATATTTTTGGGTAACCCACTTTGACAAGTTATAACTTTTGACTGGTTGACCCAAGTAAGAAATTTACTTTTGAATCACATTCTAGGGGTTAGAGAATTTCTACATTCTTAATTTGAGCTTATTATGAATATGTTTGGTCAGTTTTCAAATGTCATTTGTTTGCAATTTATAAAGTTTCACTGGTAATAATAAATGTAGATTGATTGGGAGCCCTATTCGGCATGTCATAACTTTAAGTTAGTGATTTCTTGGATTAAATGGTTTGTTCCCCTACATTTTACTCTAAAAATACTACAAGTGTGTCAGTTCTCAAGTCTTGACAAATCTCTTTGCACACTTTCCTAGGTCCTTTCCATTTGTAAAAATTGTTATCTTGTTAATGTTTCCAATCCTGCAAATCCAAGTAGCCCACTTTGCATGCTCACAAAACTTGCTTCATTATTTTTCATGAACCCAAATTGAAGGTTTATACTCTCTATGTAACTGTCTACCAATGCCCTAGTTTTTGGAACCTCAAGTGCATGGTTGTCTAGTTTTCAAAGTCAAAGCCAAACACAATTTCCAGTTTTCTAACATGTTTATCCACAGACAATTTTAAGTAGGTGACTTTGGAGGTTGATATCTTTTGAACCTAATTTTACCATGTGATGAGATTTGGTAGGCATGTTTAATGTGTTAGAGAGATGAGATATCTAGAATTTTGGAGCTAGGCCAGGTGATTAAATCAGTTTTTAAAGCTAGCTATCAGGCCTTCCTATTAGAAAATCACAGTTAAAAGAATAATGATAAATTGAGTTTTAAGTGATGATTCAATGCAGAAATTGGATTCTAGTCAGTTCAAGAAGGTTGATGGATCAGTTTTCATATCAGTTGTTTAGTAATGATTTTTTTTTTAGTTAGACCCACTTTGGGGCCCGACTAATTCCATTAGATGGGTCTGAGAGTTATAGCATTGTAGTGGTGTCTCGTGTTTTAAAGTTTTTCCAAGGGATGGCATATTGATTTTGAATTGTTGTGATCATTGTGTATAGCATCTTTCTAATGCTAGAGGTTTTCTTTGGAAATACATTTGTATGTACTTAAGGGAGTTGTTCACTTTAGAGTTTGAGCATCATCACTCCAATTATATTGAAAGTAAAATATTGTTCGAGGGTGTTGATCAAAAAGAGTGAAATTGATTGGACAAGTGATTGTCACCAATTCTAAATCAAGACAAGTGTGCTTAGAGTTTCAATGATTGATTGAAGACTATGTTCATGCCTCTTCAAATTCTAGTGATTTAGGCATTCTATTTAGAGAAAAGACCATACATGATGGCATTTCTAATAATGTTCTGTTTTGGAACATGCTTCAGGAGAAACTCAAAGTTTTTCCCCATTTTGTTGGAAAGCACCAACTAATGGTAGCAATCTTCATGCCAAAAGAAAGAGCACAAATTATCATAACATGAGAGGGAGTAGAACAGGAAGCTCCATGTAGCATGGACACTAATCATGCCAACAAGAAAAAAAAACAAGTTATGAGTGTAAGGTCATTGTTGATGGTAGTAAATGTTGCCCACAACAAGGGGCAGCAGCATGGAAAGAAAAGCAACAACTAAAGAAAAAATAGGGCATTCCACAATAGTATGAAGAAAATGAGGCAGTTCACATACATTTGTAGGGAACAATTATCCACCTAGAGAAAACCACATGAAAAGGGTAGGAGGCCCATAACAATAGTAGAGGCTATTGCAAAATGAAGACACCCATATCTTGCATGTTCTCTAGAGAAGTTTAAGACTACAGGTGCTTAGGATATTTGTCCCATATGCATCTTGGGGTGAACATCTTTTGTGTATAAAAACATAAACACTTAATGAGCTATGTGTCTTAAGGGCTTGAGCTCAATTGAGCCACTACTTGCTTGGAGGGCCTGCTATGGCCAAATTTAATGGATTTTGAGGGCACAATGTGGTGCATTGTTACTGCCCATCACATGGTCATAGGGAGAGATTTTGAGGCCCACGATATTACACCAACTTGGGAGATCGAGGGCTTAGGATTTGAAGGCTATGATCTTACGAAATTTTGTAAGGTTGTAAGGCAAAATTTGAGGTGTTTTGATCTTACAAAATTTCATAAGATCATAAAGAGGAGGAAGAGAACCCAAAATGCTACGAGGGGGTTTAAAATATTAATACATTAATTAATATTTATATGTTCATAATGATTGTTGGAAGACTAGAGAAAATGGAAAATGTGAAGGTAAAAGCAGGATTGACATGTGTCACTAGTCAACTGGGGAGTATACGAAATATGCAAGAAATCAAAACTCAGAGGATTTTCAACACATATTTCAAAGTTTGAATATTTTATAATGATTTTAAGATTTTATATGGTTGTAACAATATAATTTTTAATTTTTTAAAATTTTAAAGCTTAGTTCATGGCATGGGAGCCAGTTTTTTAGATTGATTGTAGGGGCACAATTTTTGTCTGAAATAGGTAGTATAATATACTGACAAAATCAAAAAAGAAAAAACTATCCATTTCTATAGTTAGATTTTATACAGGTGTTTGATGATAGTGGTTACAGGTGAATTTATAGTTTTGGGGGCTTCTCAGTAAAAAATGCAAATTTATGTTTCAGATGAAATTGCAATTAGATATAGCCATATTTGCATATTTTTTATTTTATCAACAAATTTACAAAAGATTTGATGGTTTTAAATGTAGTTGGTTGGAAAATGATGTTTTTCACAACAATACATTTAAACTTCAGAGCAAAGGTAGATGTAACTAGCTAATTTAGATTTTGTGGCTTCATGGATACCCAGGCTATGCTGAGATATCAAAACTTTAATTGAATATCATTTTCCCTTTTTATATATTAAAGAACTAGAATTTCTAGTCATGGCTTATAATTTGTTGTTACTTTTTGGTTGTAATCAACTACTACAATCAAGAATTTTCTCAACAAATTATTGAGGGATATTGACCATTTTTGCTATAGGGGATAGTCTTGCAAAGAAAAGTACCAAGATAATAAGATAAATCCTTAGGTTTCCCCACCTTGACTTAGCAGAGCCTAAAGTGAAGTGAGTCTTATTGACTCTGTTAATGTTTGGTCCAGAACTAAGATTTAACCTTGTTGAATATAGGATTTTTGTCATCCTTACACTTGTTCCTATCTTCTTTTCCTAGTATCCAATTTAAATCCACCGGATATGTTCTTTACAAGAAAGAAATCCAACAAAATGGTGACTCTACTAGGGAATAAAACAATGGTAATAATACAGTAGTAAGGAATTGTTTTTTTTTTTTCATCTCCCTGCTAGATTTGTGTCTCTTAGTTGTGCCTTATTCTTGATAGTAGTAACTTTTAAGATTAGTAACAAATAAGTGAACACAAAGTATTATTGTGATTTTAAGGTTCAAGATTATGTTTTCTTTCACTTTGTTAAGGGTGTGTAATTCCAAGGTTGTGTGTAGTTTTCAAGTACCTTTTATAAATTCTAGACCAACTTGTTATTTTGTGCAAGTTAGGAAAATATTTTCTCACTTAGTGAGTGATGACTCAAAGTTATATCTCTGCACTAGTGCAATTCTAAAGTTGAGGGTATTTTGAAGGTTGCAACAGTTGGAATAAGGATTTGAAGATGACATCTCAGGAACTCGGCAATAGTTGTAAAGAAAGCGAGTGATGCTATGCAAGAGTTACTAAATTAAGACAAGATTTGAATATGCTATTGGTTATAGAATTGAAGAGGTTTGAAAGCATCACATTTAAGGTATTTTCCTCTTTCTTGAATTTCTTTTTAGGAAAGTAAGTTAAATGGAAAGGTTTCTCCATCAAGTGATATTTCAACACGAAGTGGGAGAAGTGTTTAATGTGTCTCAGCATATTCTATGAAAAGCAGTTTCAAAAAATGTATTTACATCTAGAAATATGTTAGAGATTAAGTTGGTAGATGAATTTTTTAGATCTATTGCAAGCTATAAATTTTGAAAGTTATTTTGGTGAGTTGTAAATTTGCAAGACATGGTAGATTTCCTTTTACCTAGTATCCAGTCCATTGACCAAAATCATAGATCTTTTTTTGCCACGAGATGCATGCCATTATGTTTTGATGGTATTTATGGTTTCCCAAATGTCATTCCTAATGATATTAGATTTTTTAAAAAAAATTCAATGGGAACCATACTATTTTAGCTAGTCAGCATGTTCAAATTTTCAGTGATTTGATGGGTGACTATGAGATTGCTCATGAGGATGTGCATATGAAATTATTTGTTCAAACTTTAGAAGGTGATGCTAGGGACTAGTTTTCCTTTTTATCGGCATGTTCTTTTTCATCTTAGAGTGAGTTGCATTCAACCTTCATGGGGCAATTTGGAGAAAGGATAAGCATATCTAATTCATATAGTAATTTCTTAAGGATTCATATTGATGATGGTGAACTTGTTCCTCAATTTAATATTAGATTTGCAAGAACCTTGAATGAGATCCCTAAGAAATGTAGATTGGATGATCAAGTATGCCTAATGGTTTATCTTGATGCATTAGATAAGAAAATGAGCTATCGGTTAAGAGATAAGGAACCTTAGACATTATATTAGGATTTTAAGACTATTATGGATATTGAGAACAATTTGAAGTATGGATTGACTAGAGCTCATTTTTCTATGAATGATTTTTGGTATAATAGTTATGAAAGAAAAGTTGAACATAGTGTTGACACTTTAATTCCAAATCAGAATATCAACACCCCTACTATAATGTATAATCAAATTGAAATTTCAAATATATATATATGTGTGTGTAGAGAAGAATGATTTTATTGTGAATGAAGACACATGTGTTCATGATGTTATAGAAATAAGATGTATTTTAGACTTTGATAGAAATGAGCACTATGATGATATTATAGATCAAGGATTAGCTACAATAGTGAGTTCTTGTAATGATGATTATGTATATGATGATGTTTCTAATATTTCTAAATATGAAGTTGATGTATCTAGATCTCAATCTTGTGCAAGTGAGGAGGCTAAGAGTTATGTCTCTAATGATAAGTTTGATGTTGCTAGTCTGACATTTCATAAGGAGGTAGTACAAGATGAAGAATATGAATAACATTTATCTCAATCACAATTAGGAGAATAGAATGTTGAAAGTGATCATATAGGTGATAATGATGAAGCTAGTTATGATGAGATGTTTTCATATAAGTTGGATGCAATAGGATAAAAATAAATCAATGATGGAAGTGAACATTCATATGAAAGTGAAGATATGATTTCTTTTTCTGAATCTAAAAAAAGAAAATGCATCTCAGTTTTTGCATTATACAAATTAGTTAGTCGATGAAGAATTTGAGAGTGATTTGTTCTCAAGATATGAAGATAAAGAAATGGTGAATCCAATTAATGCTAATGAATTTGAATATGAAGATCTCAAGGAGGGGTTGTCAAGTATTTTTACATTAGACAATAAAGTTGTAGCATGTAGTTAAGGGTTTAGGAATGAATTATGGTCTATTCGTAATGGTTATCCTAAACAAGATAATGAAGACAATGTAATTATGGATACTATATGCATGGTATAAGAAATAAAAAGTGATCCTTCATATGGTTCTAATTTTTCTTCATATGTTGAGAGTCTCCATGAAGATGAAATGGGTCGTGAGTTTAAAGTTTATATGAATGTTTTATATGATCAAGATTTTGATGATGATCAACCCATCTTTTGTCAAAATGTTCAAAGTGGACCCCTACATGGAGTAATCAATCCATTGTTTGAAGAGGACATGGAAGTTTTAGATTTAGCCAAGTTAGATGAAAATGGTGAAACACTATCATACTACTGTAACAAATCAGTTTGTTCTCTTTCCAAGTGTGATAGTGAATATTCTAATGATGTTGCATTTTGTGAGCTTGGAGATGAGGTGCCTAATGGAGTTGTCTTTGAAAATAAGTCAGCACTTCATAGTAAGTTTTATGATGATTCATATGAGGTAAAAGCTAATCAACATTTCAATTTTGATTATGAGGGTGAGGTGTTAGATGAAATGGTTATTGAAAATCTGCCTACACCTTGCAAGGATTTTTATGATGAATGTTTTAATGTGACTGACCCATTTATTAATTGTGAAGAATGAATGGAGAGCCTTGGATTATTCTTAGACATTGACATGGATAACATTGGTGAGTATAAATTTGGATACTCATTTAATTGTCAACTATATATGCATAGAGGAACACATTTCCAAGGTGTGTCTAATATTTTCCCCAAATTTGATAGCATGCATAATTCATTTGTTCAACATAGTTATTAGCCTGATCCTGGTATATTTGAGCATGTTGACCCCTATTTTCATAGTGAGCATTATGTTAAGGATGTCCTTGGTATGCACTATGAAAGTCTAAAAAGTTATTTTGTTTTACTAGCTGAGCTAATTGAGATTTTTTATGTGTTTGGTGAAACTGATGGAAAAAAAATTTTCAGCTTACCTTAGGGAGACATAAGTGAGAATCAAGTATTTGATAGAGGTAAGAAGTTTGGACGAGTTTTGGTGGCTCAGGGTCAGCATCTTGTACAGTTAGAATAGTTTCCTTGTTTCCAAAATTTTGTTTAGAGAAAATTTTGAGTGGTCCACTTCCTCCAAAGATCTAAACTCTTTCCATGCCTACAAGGGACATGCATCTCCAAAAAGAGCCACTAATGACACTCAAAATTGCATTCCCATTTTGAGTGCCCATTCTGAAGTTTGAGTCATTTTAAGCCCCTATGGATTCTTTTTGTGCTTATGTACCTAGTTGTTGTACTAAGTTCCAAGTGGGTTTCATGTTTCTAACACCTTGAAACCAGCCTATACATGTGTTTTATGATGTTAAATTGGCATTCTGAATCATTCTACAAAGTTCTGTTTTGAGCTAGTGTCATATTTCACAATTTTTTCTTTGAATATCTAGTACTTGGTTAAGATTCATGATTTTCTACTTTGAGTATTTTTTGTATGCATATCAAAGAACCTATTTTCTATGTTTCAAGTCATTTCAACATATTTTGACTAGGTTTTGAATGTCTCAAAGTTGGTCGGCTACCTTTGTTATAAACCTGCATATTGTTCATATTTTTGGGTAAACCACTTTGACAAGTTATAACTTTTGACCAATTGACGCATATAAGAAATTTCCTTTTGCATCATATTCTAGGGGGCATAGAATTGCTACATTCTAGAATTGAGCTTATGAAGAATCTTTTTGATCAATTTTCAAATGTGATTCGTTTGCAATTCTTAAAGTTTCACTAGTAATAAAAAATGTAGATTGATTAGGAGCCCTATTTGGGATGTCATACCATTAAGTGAGTGATTGATTAGATCAAATGGTTTGTTCCCCTACATTCTACTCTAAAAATACTACAAGTATGTCAGTTTTGATGTGTTGATGAATCCCTTTGCATAGTTTCCTAGGTCGTTTCCATTTGTAAAACTCTTTATCTTGTCATCTTGCAAATCAAGGTAGCCCACTTTGCATGCTCGCCAAACTTGCCATGTTATTCATCATGAACCAAAATTGGAGGTTTATACTCTCTATATCAATGTCTACCAATGCCCTAGTTTTTAGAACCTCAAGTGCCCATTTGTCTAGTTTTCAAAGTCAAAACCAAACACAAATTCCATTTTTTTGACATGTTTATTCGCAGGCAATTTTAAGTAGGAAACTTTGGAGGTTGATATCTTTTGACCCTAATGTTGTCATTTGATGAGATTTGGAAAGCATGTTGAAAGTGTCAGAGAGATGAGATATCCAAATTTTTGAAGCTTGGCAAGTTGTTTAAATTAGTTTTTAAAGATCGTTATTAGGCCTTCCTGTATGTGAATCACAATTTAAAGAACTGTGATAAAATGAGTTTTAAGTGATGATTCAATGCTCAAATTGGATTCTAGTCAATTCAAGAAGGTCGATGGATCAGTTTGCATATCAATTTTTTTGGAAACAAATTTTTTTTAGCCAGATCCTATTCGGGGCTTGACTAATTACATTAGATAGGTCTGAGTGTTATGGCATTCTAGTGGTGTCTCATGTTTTCAAGTTTTCCAAGGGATGGCATATTGATTTCTAATTGATATGATCATGGTGTATAGCATCTTTATAATGCCAGAGGTTTTGTTTGGAAATACATGTGTATGTACTTAAGGGAGTTGTTCACTTTAGAGTTTGAGCATCATCACTCTAGTTATATTGAAAGTAAAATATTGTTCAAGAGTGTTGACTAAAAAGAGTGAAATGGATTAGACAAGTGATTGTTGCCAATTCTGAATCAAGACAGGTGTGGTCAGAGTTTCAATTATTGATTGAATATTATATTTAGGCCTATTCAAATTCTAGTGATTCAAGCATTCTATTTAGAGAAAAAACCATAAATGATGGAATTTCTAATAATGTTTTATATTGGAACATGCTACAGGAGAAACTTAGAGTTTTTCCCCATTTTGTTCGAAAGTACCAACTAATGGTAGCAATCTTCATGCCAAAAGAAAGAGTACAAAGTATTATAACATGAGAGGGAACATAAGAGGAAGCTCCATGTAGCATGGACACAATCACTCTAGCAAGAAAAACCTCAAGTTATGAGTGCAGGCTCACTATTGATGCTAGGCAGTGTTGCCCATTGTAATACCCCAAAATTGGCTCATTGCCATCTCAACCAATTCTTGTCTATTCTAATCAATCCTAAGTCCTAAGTCACTAGGAAATTCTAGTTCTCATTTTTGCTACTTGACCTAAGTATCAAATGCAGAAAACCCTAAATCTACATTAATTAGGCTATTTATTTAATTCCTAAAGTATTGACTCATATTAGTCACATTAAACCTACTGATTAAAATTTAATTTAATTTAAAGTATTTATACTTTAATTAAATTAAAATATATCCGAAGAGTAATGCACTAAGGAATTAAAATGTTTAATTTAATAATTATGCCCACTTTAATTAATTGAATGTAATTATATAATTAAATGAAAAATCATTTATGAGCTCATGTCTCATTTATTAAATTAAATAATATCTTCAAAATCCTCTCTTCAGTTCTAAATGGAAACTCTGAGTGAACTACTTCCTGAAATTAGAATCAATCCAGTTAACTTGCTCTCACACTTATGACAAGTTCAGTTAACTACTTATCACACTCAGATCTGAAATAGTTAACTTCATCTGCACGAGGAAGTTTCCATCTTAACTTAATATTCTATCTAATAAGAACCTTTCATCTGAGTTGATCTCAGCCGTTGATCTATTTTTGGATTCGATTTAAGAGACTCCTAATTCCTCATTATAGAGGGTTGAATTGAATCACTATCGAATCTCTATTGAATTGTGCACTCATTTAAGTTCATCATTTTCATAAGATTTTATTTTCATAGATTAAATGTCACTTAGGTTTAATATGCTTACATCTAGTTAATCTTATTTTATATGTTCTTAGATTAATTTCATATCTCATTTAGATTACTTGCACTAACATATAGAGCTAATCACATTTAAACCTTTCATTCTAGAAAGGTATAGTTGCCTACATCTTAGCTCTGAGAGCATAAATTGGCAAAATCCTTCTAGATAGAAGGTAATAGGTCATCTTACAGGACTCCTATTGGGTGAAAAATCTCATGTTCATTCTAGGATGAATCTACATACAAGAACCATGTTGAAGTGTGTGTGTGTGAAGTTTGAGGCCACATTCCAAATATACACCCACAATAAGGGGAAGCCGCATGGAAAAAAAATCAACAACTAAAGAAAAAGTAGGACATTTCATGATAGTATGAAGAAAATGAGGTAGTCCACATATGTTTGTAGTGAACAATTATCCACCTAGAGCAGACCCACATGAAAAGGGCAGGAGACCCACAACAATAGTAGAGGCTACTACATAATCAAGACACCCATAGCTTGTGTGGGCTCCAGAGATGTTTAAGACTGTAGGTGCTTAGGATATTTTTCCCATATGCATCCTGGGGTGAACATCTTTTGAATATAAAAACATAAACACTCAATGAGCTATGTATCTTAAGGACTCAAGCTTAGTTGAGCCATTGCATGCTTGGAGGGACCCACTGTGGCCAAATTCAATAGATTTTGAAGGCACCACATGGTGCATTACTACCATCCATCGCATGGTTGTAGGGAGAAATTTTTAGGCCCATGATATTACAACAAGTTGGGAGATCGAGTGCTTAGGATTTGAGGGCTATGATCTTACGAAATTTTGTAACATCGTAAAGAGGGGGAAGTGGATCCACGATGCTACAAGGGGGTTTGAAATACTAATATATTAATTAATGTTAATATGTTCATAACAATTGTTGGAAGACTAGAGAAAATGGAAAATTTGAAGGTAAAAGCATGATTGACACATGCCACTAGTCAATTGGGGGAGTATAGGAAATATGAAATAAATCAAAACTCAAAGGATTTTCAATGCAAATTTCAAAGTTTGAAAATTTTATAATGATTTTAAGATTTTATATGGTTGTAACTATATAACTTTTAAATTTTTAAAAATTTAAAGCTCAGTTTGTGGCATGGGAGCTAGTTTTTTAGATTGATTGTAGGGGCACAATTTTTGTGTGAAATAGGTAGTATAGTATACCAACAAAATTGGCAAAGAATGAAATATCTATTTTTGTAGTCAAATTTTGTGTAGGGGTTTGCTGATAGTGGTTATAGGTGAATTTATAATTTTGGAGGATTCTTAGTAAAAGATGCAAATTTATGTTGCGAATGAAATTGCAATAAGATATAGCCATATTTGCATCACTTTTTATTTCATCAGCAACTTTATAGAAGATTTGATAGTTTTAAATGTAGTTGGTTGCAAAATGTTGTTTTTGGCAACAGTACATTTAAACTTCATCGTAAAGGTAGATGTGACTAGCTAATTTAGATTTTGTGGCTTCAGTGCAGTTTATGAGGAATTCTCGATATTTCTCCATAAGATATATTGTTGATTACTTTAGAGAGGGGATATATCAGATATTTCTATATCATTTATGGTTTTAGATTGTATGCATTTATGGGAAGTTCAATTTCAACAACTCTAGATTGATGACTTTTCTAGGTGGATAGATGTTAGTTTGAGATGGTAATTCCCAGAAATATCTTCTCTCCTATATATCTTCCCTCTTTCCTCTTTTTAAGGGTTCCAATTTTTATGACTAGTGAGACCACAAGGTTGGCTCCAGTTTTAGAGTTGTGATACCATTTTCTTAGTGTTCTTCGATTATGAACATCAACAGTGTATTTCTTGTGAGGTATTTCATATAATATAGTCATTCATTTTTTTATTTACTGAATTTTGGCATACAGATTATTTATTGCTTTCAAGGAAATTAATGCAAGAGTTTAATCTTCCTAGTTTCATTCTAATTCTCATCTCCTTCTATTATCTCTAATGTTTTCTATTTGAGAATGAAGAGCTTGAACTTAGTTGCAATCCCTTAAGGTTGTGTGCTAGGATGAATTTTTTGTTGGAACAAAGATCCATGTAAATGTTTGTTTACATTGATAGGGTTGTAGGTTACACCAGAAGTATTTCGTCATAAGTAGGAGAGTTGTTATGAAGATTGATGTCTATTTGCAAGTCAATAGATTGATTAGATGTCTAAATATATGAGTATACTTTAGGTATCGATGTGTATGTTAAGTTTTAGTTAATGTTTAATGGATAAGGGACTGGTCAACTTAGAGATTGTGTGTTCTCTATTGTTGCATACCTAGGTTATGCTGAGATATCAAAACCTTAATTGAATATCAATTTCCCTTTAATTTATTGAAGAACTAGAAGTGTTGGTCATGGCTTATTTGTTGTTACCTTTTGGTTGTAATTAGCTACTACAATCAGGAAGTTTATCAACAAATTATAGAAGGATATTGACCATTTTTGCTATAGGGGATAGTCTTACAGAGAAAAGTACCAAGATAATATGATAAATAAATTAAGTTTTCCCACCTTGGCTTAGTAGAGCCTAAAGTGAAGTGAGTATTTTTGACTTTGTTAATGTTTGGTCCAGAACTGAGATTTAGCATTGCTGAATATAAGATTTAGTTCATCCTTAGGCTTGTCCATGTCTTTATTTCCTGGTACTAGTTTTAAATCCACCTGATATGTTCTTTACAAGAAAGAACTCCAACATGGTGTTCTCACAAAACTCTTCACTCCCTCTCCTTTTTGTATGCACACAAATCAATGATAAAGAGAAATTAGGGGTCTACATAGTGAAAGATTTTGTTGAGTTTAGGGAATGGAAGGGAAACTAATAGTAATTAAATTTAATTCATTGTGTCATAACTTATCTTGCCATATAGTTTGCACATATGTTCATTCATTTAGGATTTAGGAGTGAATATTTATTTTGTCTCTTGTTGTGCAATTCTGATGTATGTCTTATTTGTGATATTTTTCAGTGGAGAAGGAAGAAAGGTAAAAATAAAAGAAAGGTTTTTCTATACATAGTGTAGTATAGGTAGCTTAAATACAACCACATTACTAGTTAATAGGAGAGACAAGAGGTTACATCTATTAATAGTAGTCATAGTAATAGTAATAGCACTAACTATACAATACTATACTATGGAGAGATCTACAATGTACTATTATCATAAATAATAAATATGATTAGGGTTGTTTATGTTGATTATATGATCATGCAGAAGGAAATCAAAATGATCCTTGAGTTTGAGGAATTGAAGAGAAACTAAAAGTCATTAAAATTTGATTGATTGAAAATCAAATGGAGAGGTTTTTGAAAATATGCATTCAAAATGTTGAATTAGTGAAAAAATACTTATCTCTTTGAGGGACATCCCCAATAGTATATAATTAAAATAGTATAATATACAATATAATGGGCCTATTCATGTCCACCATATAATAATGTAGTAAACAATCAAAATTATTTTATGAGACAGAATGAATATGCTTTTTTGTTGTAGATGACCACTATAAATTTGTGGGATATTATCAAATACCATAGTTAAAATAACTCTTCAAGATTTCATGCTAGAAATACAATAGAAAGTAAATTTTGACATATAGAATTGATAATTAAACTTAAAATGAGTAAGATCAGCATGCAACTTGGGACTAATACTACTCCTATTGTCAATTTGAAATTATTTGAGAAACTAGGGATAATACCTCTTCCTCAATGATGCATCTAATGCATTTCATCAAAATATCACATTAGGTCCAAGAAATCCCTAATCTTAGCTTGGTCCATGACTAATGAAGTAGATTTGTTCATAATCCATTTTTAAGTGATAATGCAACTAATAAAAGTTTGCAACACATAATAGCCCAAGCATGCATGTGTTCAAGTCAATGTTCAAATATTCATTCTAATCAACTATGTTATATAATTAGTAAATTCTAAGATGACTCACCTAAATCTGATCCACTTAACCAACAAGTCTTCATGAACATGTATATCAATAATCATAAATGCTAACTTGAATAACCCTTCCAATAGAGTCACTAGAGGAAGGGGGATATTAAATGTTAAAATAGTCATTCCTAGTCTTTAAAAAATTTCACTATATTGGCTCTAACATGTTGTCTCTACTCAAAACTTAAGTCAAATTATGGCTAAGGTGATTAACTATCCTCCACTTTAGTTTTTATTCGAAGGTGAAGATTTTCATTAAACGATGAAACCAAAGAAGTTTGTTCCTTCATTATGATTTTTTTTAAAGAAATATAGATTGATGATGTGAACTTGTGATTTTTAATATAGGTGTTAGCCACTTCACAAATGAATCTAACTTTTATTTGTTAGATGTTTTTCACAAATATATTTTCTTCTTTAATTATTCACTATTTCTTTTCCACTAGATTTCCCATACAACTGTAACTAGTCTACTCCTTCAAAGACATGGAGAGAATACATACTTATATAATAAAGGCCAATATTAGAACCAATCACATCATCCCTTTGAATAAAAGGAATATAAACTTAATCAAATATCCATTTATATTTGATTGAATGAAAATATTTACTGCATGGTCACATTCATGAATGTCACTACAAATTTTGACATTTTTTCCTTTGTTATGCCTTCCATCTAATATTTTCCACAATATCTCTTCTATATTCTTTCCAATATGTATAATATGAAAAAAAATACATGATTTTCATGTCCTCAAAGTAGGGAAACCTACTAAATTGTCTAGGATAACATTTTAGTTTATTTAGAAGGTATTCACTAATACCTCGATGACCTTCATGATAATCAATCACATAATTAGAAAAAAAAAATACAATAGAATTATATAAATTCAAAACATAAACAATTACTTTGAGTGACATTACCTTGATGATTAATTTTATTGTAATTCAGCTTCCATATGTTAGGTGTCATTCTTTATGGATATGATGTAATCTCTTCTTTCCTATTAAAAATATATATAGGTATCTTGATACTTACATCTTCTATGGAGGAAGTGCCTATACTTGGAGCATCAAACACCTCTTTTCCTAAACTCTTTGAATGACAAGATTTCATCTATGGACTAGAAAACATGAAAATTTTCCTTTTGTTTGAAGACCTACAAGATAGTGATACAATAAGATTAATATGTTCATTTTAATAATTAGAATTATCATTTGCAACTTGAATTCATCATAACATGCAAAAAAAATGTATCAACCCTAGGGCATCATGTATTGTCCATACAAGCATTGCATGGAATTAAAATTATCTTTTTCATATTGTTATAAACATGTCATACATATTAATCCCATTCTATAGCTTCACCAAATCATTCATAAGAGGCTAAATTTATATATTCATACTTTAATTTTTTACTTACCTAGTTTAGTGAATGACAATATTATAAAATTATTGTGACCACTTTTCTCCTATACTTATAATTACATGTAGATAACTATAAAATATTAAAACACATGGAACAACCACTACTTGTAATGCCATAGCTAGAGATCCCTGGAACAAGGATTGAATACAATCCAAGATAGTTTTTTTACAAGTATGAATGCATATGACAACATCATATAGGGATCACAAAGATCACAATGAAAGACTTAACCACAATTTTGACAACCAAAAAATATCCAAATGTGACTAACAAATTGACACACACAAAGTCAAGAATGAAAACCAAAGATGACATCACAACAAAAAAAATTGATCTATTAGAGCATGGAAAATTAAGTAAACTAAAAGGGTACTAGAATCACCAAAAATTGATCCCCAAAAACCAATGGAGATGCCCCCTATTTTTCACTCAAGAACTGCAAACTAATAGATTTTTGTTCGAAGATGTGCAACATGTCATTTGAGGAAGTACATTCCATGTGAGGATGTGCACCATATGACACAAGAAAGTGCTTGGCCAAATAGCCAAGACACCCAAAACTAGTGTTGGGTTTCATGTGAGAAAGTGCCAAAGGCCACACGAGGAAACCTACCACACTATGTGAGTTCTTGCATTCTTGTGCAAGAGAGTATGGTTTTACATGAGATCCCAAGATAACAAACCAAAAAAAACAAAAAACAAAACATAAGGAATGAAGTTCCTCCACACTGAGGAGTACCAAACCCACATCTTGAGGTGTAAACACTCTAACACAATACTAAAAGATAGAAACAACATCTAGCTATCTAACAATTAGTGAAGGGAAATAACTATTCAAAGCAACATCATAGTGTACCAAAGCAACATTAAAATGTATTAAAATAAAAAATTAAGTGTTTGGTTCATCCCAGCCTTCAATAACATCATGAGACCATCATGGGTCCTAGCAATCCCCTACACATAACATCTGAAACCACCAACCAAATCATTCGATCTATCTTATGAGGATGTCACTACTAAAATGTGCTACAACATAAGAATAAGGAAATCTAACATGCTAAAATTAAAGCATTAGATAATCCAATAATTCAACCACATCATCTATCATATGCTAAACATCATACAAATAGGAAATCTAACATGCTAAACCAATAAGCAATAGATACACCAACAAGCAACTCACATCATCTAATCATGTGCTAAAAATTATAATATAGGAATGCATCAAATAAACTAGCATCATCTAACCATGGTATCTAAGCATTCCAATGAAAGCATAAATCACAAGAAAGTATGCTTTGAAACTTGAAGTACCAAGTGAAAACATCTAGCAATGGTCGCACTAGGATAAAAGACCATTTCTGTACATTGGTCCCTAGTTTTGGTATAGGTAGCTATGCCTCCCAACCAAGTGGAACCCATGGGCCTACTCTCACAATGATGATGGAGATTATGACCCAACCACAAACATACATAAAGCAAAATGTCTATGACTAACACTCACACCATATAGTATGATAACTAAAACCAAGAATATTGACAATGCATAAACTATAGATCCTGGTCAAAAACTCAAATGGATACTAAGTAGCGGCTAACATCATGGAGAGTCAGATGGCATTGAAAATCCCAAGCTAGTTTTAGTGGCATAAACATCCCAATGGAAGGTGCACAATCTTGGTAGCATTAACTTCCCAACGAAAGGTGCACAATCCACATTTTAATTGTCCTAAATTTTATTACCACTCACACATTTTATTTAGTTATCACTTACTTAAAACTTCCTTTGCTAGCCTTGAGAAAGAAATACTAGGTTGCGAGATAGAAGTCCCTCCATGTGCTACCCTATCCTACTCACCCTCATCCAATGATGAGTTCCTGTAGGCATGCATATTCCCAACCCAACCCCAAATGATCACAATTTCTAGCAAGTCCATAGAAGATTGAGCTTTTTAAGTCACCTAATAAATGTATGTGCACATACTCATGTGTGGTGCAACACCATCATGATGATCATAACACAAGGACTAGATGAGAAAATAAGAAAAATTTCACTCAACCGAAAATAAATTGGGAAGATAGATTCTACACAAATCCCAAAGAAAATAAAACCATACATCATGTAACCACTCAACCAGCCTCAATCCAAGTGTATGGATTCTCCATGAATCCCAATGATTCAACAAGACCAAACATCATGAACTCAGTCAACTAGGCTCAATCCTAGAGTATGGAATCTATATGAATCTTATTGTCTATGAAACAATAACAAGGGTCCAAAAAATAGTAACACAAGGTATAAAGCCACTCAATTGAACATAGAATTGGGAGTATGGATGTGACACACATCCCATTGCAAACATAAAAGTCTAACAATGGTTTGAATGAAATCCTATGGATAATCCAAGTCCATGACAAATATCATGCCAAGAAAACCCGAGAAATATGGCAACACCCAAAATTAGGTAAAAACCCCAAAAAATTGGAAAACATCAAAATTAAAGCCCATTTGGTCTTTGGACACTAAAACCCTAAAAATCTAATAAAATTTTAGTTCAAACACAGTATGAAAAAATGACCAACATAATCCCACAAAACCCAAAATCCTCATTCCAAAAATAAGGAAAATGTTCATACTTGACCAACTATGCCAAAATAGAAAACAAAAATGGAGAGGAACACTAGTTCTCAACCTCCTAAAAAATAGTTACCAAAATTAGAACTAGGAATAGAGTAGAAAAAACAAAATGGAGAGCCCTACCTCATAACCAAAAGGGCAAAAATGAGAATCTGAGCCATAAAATAAAAATCCCATAGAAGTAATAAAAAATTGTTACATACCAAGGTCTCCATGAGCTAGATCCAATGAGAGAAACCTCACAATGTTCCCAAGCCTGTAACTCCCACAATAGACAAAATAGTAAATCCTCATGAAGAGGATTTTGGGTATTACTCTCAAACTTTCTAATTCAAAAGTGAGAAATGAGGATTTTCAAATAACTAGCCAACCTAGTTAAACCTCGAATCGACCCAAGCAAAAGTAGGCTATTCCTACAAATAGAAATTCATCTATGGTAAAACTACCAAAAAATAAATTCAATAAAATTAAAAGTTCAAAAATCCAAAAACATAGAAGTTTCCTCAACAACTTTCAGAATGATGTGAACCTCTAAATGCATATGCACACTTATTGTTCTAATCACATAATGTAAATGAGTTCTGAATTAATAATCACTAACAGGTTTAATTAAATAATTAAAATAAGAATACCTCAACCACACAGGGATGATATTGGTAAAATATGAATGGCTAAATCACTAACTCCATGTGCCATTGCCAGGGATATAAATCCTTCACACCAAACAACATGATCAAGTGCAATTGCATATAATAACATAACCGAAATAATAAATGTAATAAATGACTAATTTAACCATTTATTCAATTATACCAAAATAGTCCATTTACATCACTCACATTCACATATAACATAATGAAGCAAGAATGAAGTAAATAAAAATAACATTAAATCCATCACATAACATAATTAGAGATATGTCCAAATACCAAATAACCAGATATCATCATGAAACTCACTATCATCTCAAAATGGAATCATCATGCAATATGATCAACTGAAAAACATAGTAGTCAAACATTTATGATACTTAAATCAAGGTATAACATCTAACTCTTAGGTCATCTCAAATGTAAAACATAACATGAGAAATAATTATCTCTCAAATCAAAATATAAAAAGGTAAATATTTGCAACACATAGCCAATGAATCCAAGATGGACAATCCATTTCTAATTATTTAAGAATTTAATAATAGTAATTTATACAACATTAAAAGGGACATAAAACACATAAGAGAACACAATCACAAACATGATTAACCATTGCTATAGGAACCTAGGCTAGTGTAGCATGGTAATAATGCACAGTGCAATCTTTGCACACATCTCAGAGTAGTCATGGAATAACATCATGATACCACATCAATCCTAGTAATGACTGGCATAGACCTCAGTGAACCATACATCACATCAATAATCTCATAAATTAGCAGAAGCATAATCAAATTAACTGATACAATAACCTAAATAAAATCACCTCAAGGGTGTAGATCGCTCATGATCCCATCTCAAGGAGAGATCAACAAGGTTGCATCTAGCAAGATGACTTACAAAAATCAAATGGGAGAGGCACTACATTTCCAAAATAATTTCCTCCATTTTTATTGATATCCATAGAGGAATGTTATTATTGATAATAGAAATAGGCCACATTGAGATTTCAACTTTCCAAATGGACTAGCATTGTCTACTACCAATGAAAGCCTGGGGTTTTGAGGTTGTTCTTTAAAGTGTAGTTGATTTCCCTCAATGTCCATAAATATCAAACCATCTATAGGCATTTAAGCAATATCATCTCAAATTCTATGCATGCATGGTAATCCATAAATTTTGCTACGCTAGTACACCTAAAAGATCATTACAAATATGGACTAATGGGGATGTAATGAAGAACCTTTTGAGGAAATTTTTTTGTTTTCTAATTTGGTCAATAGCTATTGTATCACATTCAAGTTCATTTTATTAAATTTTATGTTCTTTAAGGTACATAATATGATCATTGGGACAAGAATGTGTTCCTTTATGCTTTATTTGAATATCTCACATCGTGACACATAATTCTCAGTATGAGCAAGAAGGAATATTTGATAGTGGTAATAGAAAATTTCATAGTAGTATGCAAAAATAATTATGAGTTGTTAATATAAACAATATTAATGGTACATTTTTCACCTTTTATTGACAATAATGATATATATAAAAAACTTAGCACACATGACATTGTTATGTTGGATAATATATTCATAACTCTCAAATTCACCAACAATGATATAATGGAGATAAGAATTGATTGGAAGCCTTTGTAAATGACCTTGCTTGTTGTCTCAAGTCAAGGTATATCATGGATGACATCAATATCATCATGATCATGATCATCCTCATCATCATCATCATCATCATCACTATCATGCCCAAAAATATAGGGCAAAAACACACGAAATTTTTTTTTATTACAACCAAATAATAAATTATTTTAACACTAAAATATTCAATTATTAAAATAACTATAAATAGGATATTATTCTAATTAGCCACTCAAAAATAAATCTCCAATATATTTACCTATGCCAATTACCACTTGCTAAAAGCTAATACTAAACTACCATTAAAATTAATTAGACTAAATTAAATATAAACAACTCATATTTCAAACTAGCTTAATTTAGCATTAGCTTAAATTTCAACTAACTTAAATTCCCTAAAACAATTAATCATAAACAAACTTTAAATACTTTAGATTTCTAATACTTATCAAATTCTAAAATTAAAATATAACCATAACTCTAACTAACACTTCCCAATTAATAGCTAACTAAAATATTATCTAGTGATCAATTTTCACTAAATTAACTTTTTACATCTAAAACAATTAAAAATAAATAAATAAACTATTAATTTCGAATTACATCTACTAACACATAAAATAATTTATAATATGAAACTACACCAACAAAATTTCCTAACAATACTAATCTAAACTACACTACTAACTAAATAAACAATTAACAAATCCCAAACTAACCCCAACCCTACACATCCTACCATCCAACTATCTCCCTCAAACATTAACTTCCCACCTCCTCACACTGCCAACAACTAACAACTCGCAACTAAAGGTTTCTTTTTCATATGCTGACCAATAAGGATAAGATCCTCTCCTTCGCTCAACATGAGGTCCTAAAAAGGGATGAAATTCACAGGCTAAGGAAAGAGTTTTGAAACTTTATAAAAAATAAATCTGCACACATTAAAATTTGCTCCTTCCTTGGTTTGGCATCTCACATGGTCCAAAGGTGTTGGAAGGAAATCGCATGGGAAAGAAAAAAGGTAAGTGGAAAGGAGTTTGAAATCCTGCCACCAATTAATTCTTTGCCCCCCTCCAATTTGACTTGCAAGGAAAATATGTCAGAAATGTTAGCCCAAAGTAATTTTCCTAGGATGGGGAGATAAGTGAGTGGAGATTTATTGTTATAAAGTTTTGTAGTTGAGATAAATAGAATAGAATAGTATAGGATTTTTTTTATCTTTTGAAATTTTATTTTATTTTTATATTTTACTCATTATTCTTCTTTAATTTAAATTGAAACATACATTATGTATTTGAGATATTTTAAAGAATCTTTTAAGATCCTCTATTCCAAGAGGAGATTTAAATACTTTCCCATACAAAATCCAGAACTATTTTTTCTCTTGGAGTGTATTATTATTTTTTTGTCCATATTTTCGCTAAGTGTTAAATTTCTGAAGTAATTTCGTCTTTGATAAGGGAACATATATATACTTTTTCTTTTCTCATAGATTTAAGCCACTATGTCTAATAAACCCAAGGCAATATTATTGATTTTCTTTCTAATGTTGATTTTATTCATTGAGTTTAAAAGTTATGTTTTAATCAAAGACATAGGATAACTTGGCTTCCTAAGTATTACAAAAATGCAATAAAGCCCAAATCAAGCATCAAATTTTCTTTAACATTCCTTGAATCTTAAATTGTTTAATGAGATATCATTATTCTATCAAATTAATCTAAACTAAATAAGTATGATTACCAAATGCGGGAATGCAAGGGTAAGTTAAAAATGTCATCACATCTAATGTCAAGTACACAATGCAAAAATTGCAAATACAAAAATCTCATATGTAAGAGACATTAATCAATCTTTTCTTTTCTATTAATCCACCTAGTTCAAGGCTCCGTCGGGAAAGAACTAGTAAGAAAACTCGACATCTTTGCCACCACATCAAAATTTAAATACATTTTTACATAATATTACATTTCAAATGAATTCTCTTCTAGGTCCTTCACAAGACATTCTTTTCAATATCTTCAATGCATCAAGGGAACCATGGAGGAGACAAGAACTGACCCAGAGGTAAAACAACATAATATGAAGAACAAATCAAGCATGCATCCCCAGCCTAGTTTTGTACAATAGGTTCAAATATTGAACCAAACTAGGAGGGAGGTGGATTTTCTCAATAGGAGATGTCGATGACCATACAATAGCATAGCCCTTTCGGGGCTAAAAACTCAAGAAGTTCCATTCTTCTACAAAAGCCCTTTCAAGGCCAATACAACAAGAATTTTCATTTGTTCTCTTCTTCAAGAATTCAAATTTTCAAAACATGTTATGTGATGACAAGTAGGGGCCCATAACACCCTACCCTCTTTCCCTCTTCTCACCCTGAGAAGAGACTCTACACTATTGAGGTCCAACTAAGGCCCTTCCCCCGTACATTGCCACTTCTTCCCTATCCAAAGGTGAGTAATGCCAAAACAACCCCATAAAAACTCCTCAAAAATTCAAATCCAAAACACAAGAAAGACATCAAGAAGGCATGATTCAATCCCTCCCAAGCATACCCAACATCCATTCAAGTATACCAAAGAACAAAATGATAACATAAGCATAAACCAAGCATGAAACAACATGAGCAACATGAACAACATGAACAAAGAAGATGAAAAAATCCTACCTTAACAATAAGGTTATGTTAAAATGATCAAGTTGAGAAGAGCTTTTCCTTCCTTGCCTTCAATCTTCCAAAACTTCTCTCTAAAACTAGAGATTGGGTAACAACCAAAACCCCTCTCAAGAATGCGTCTAAATAAGGTCAAAACTCAACTACCTCCAAATTGCAATAACTTACCCCACTTTCTTAACATTCTAGAGTCTTCTAACCCAACCAAACCTAAGGTTAACCTCTAAGTGGAGTTAATGTCATTCAACCCATGGTAATAACATTCAAATTTCGCACTAAAGCAAAAATATACTTTTTGAGTGACCACAAAAGTCAAAAAAAGGGGCTAAGGTGGTGGAAAATGCCCCCAACCCATACCCATACCCCTTGGATACCTAGATTTCAGGTTTTAAGGCCTTTAGGATTAATTAGGGACTTAAAAAATGCTAGAAAAATGTAGGACTTTCTAACAACCTTCAAAAAAGTAGGTTACTTACTAATCCTGATTAGGGTATTTAACCTCAATTACTCAATGAATAGCAAAAAGGCCACTAACTTAATTCGACTTAGATCTTTTAGGTTACTTAGTTAACCCTAACTATCATGCTAGAATGCACATACAATTCACGAGTGTCAAGTGACACTATAAAATGTTGTTATGAAACATTAATATTCAAGGATTACATAATGGTACATTCATTCAATCCATGACACAAATAAAATATGAACAATGGGGTTGGCATCTTTCATCGGATTCAACCCTAGTTTCCACAATTGGTACATAGGGTTTAGTTTCATTTTTCAGTTAGATCTCCCAACTAAATATCCTACACACTCATTGCACACATTAGTAGCTCAAGAAAATCACATACATATATTCAAAACTTATCTGTATAGTTACATAAATCAAAACATGAATTTTTCATATGATTAAATGTTTAATTCATTTCTTCTCACATTTAATCATCAGTAGACACAAAATCAATATAACATAACTTATTCATTAATTTAGATTAACATACTAGAATATTCATCATTAGGCATGCATCTACTTAACATATTAACATCACTAATTAAGGAATACTAAACTATCTGAAAGCATAAAACTTAATCATCGAGGTACCAAGATCACACACTTATCATTAGGTGAAACAAATGTCTTGTATCATTGTTAGTGAAATTTCAATGTTTAAACAATTGAGATAATGTAGTAGTTCTCCACTCACTGAGCATTTAAAACTTGGATTTATCAACTATTTTCAATTTCATTAGGATATTCACAATATAAACATTACTTCATAACCATTTCAATCTCCTTAAACAATTTTGATAGAGAATTCATATTCAATAAGTACGTGCGAGGAGGGACCTTACAATAACCATCATTAGTTTCGTCAATACATAATGTGTCATGGATCAATGCATTTGTATCATCATCTTCAAATATGTTTTATGGTGCCTGATTGTCATCTTCCATAGAATCTTGATTTTTAGCTTCAATATTTAGACCCCTATGTTCCACTTCCAAAACCATATTCTATGGGATGCGGTCACCCATTTTACCTATTACCATGGGAAGATCAAGCTATATAAAAAAGATGTACATGAAAAAATTATGATCATAATCTTATCTTCAAGTGATTTAATACATATATTAATTATTAAAATAATATAATGAACAACTTACAAATGGATGATATTCAAACCTCTTCAATTTGACCATTGTTCCTACAATGTATCTTAGTTTTTTTTATTAGGAGTCCTCTAGTGTTCAAGCCCTTACTCCTTTTGTAGCGAGAATAACATTCTACATCACCTTCTCTTTGAAAGTTAGACACCAATCTAGAGATTGTCTCCCTATTCTTATCTATTTCACTTATATTATCTTGTATAATCCTTCTTCATAGGAATATCTTATGTGTGTACCCTTATCCAATTCATTGTACTTGCTAGATCTATCATTGATAACCATTTCATGATACACATTAACATTAAAGATAAAATCTTAAAAATGAATAAAAAAATTTATAATGCACAAAATTTAAGTTTAACATATACATTAATATTAATATCCTTTCACTAAATTTAACACTTTTTTAATCTAAAAATATATCCATGTCCAACTTGAATTAACTGGGTATATTTTTATAGAATATTAAGTCTACAAAAATCTATGGTTATGTGAAGCCATTTATGTGATTGATTTATTTATAATCCAAAAAAATTGAGAGGTTCGTATTTCAGGTTCATGGTCACCAAAATAGTAGATCAACTTTAGACTTGTAGGTCATTGAAACACAAAAGAAAAATGACACCAAAATAATGACTATGTTAGAAAAAGGAATGCATTTATCATAACAAGAAAGAAACATTAAGTTAAGGAAATAACTTAGGAAACTTGATTTATTTTTATATAATCATCAATAAACTTAATATCCAAACATTCTATACATGCCTAACATTAGTTTCTTTAATACTAAATACTCTTTAAATATTTGTTTTATATTGTCATTCATAGTACTAAGCACAAACCAAGTTTGATGTAAATGATTTGGTAAACATATTTCTTACTTATGAAATTAAGATTCTTATATAATCACATTTTTAACCTAATAACTATATATGATCATGGAATGACTACGGTTATTAATAATTTTCTAACAAAATTATTGGCTTTTACTTCTAACAATTGCAGTGAACCAATGAGTTAACATAGCTCAAGATGAATAGAAAAAATCCTAATACAAGTCCTTTATGAATGCCTTTGGGATTGGCTTACATAAAAAATAAATAAGAGTTTTCATACAAACAATAAACATTCTAATATTCAATATTAAATCAATTCAAAGGACAATGCAACTATTACACTTGATTTCTAACATTTTGCTAAAATACATTAGAGGATAAAAAATTGGGACATATAATATGTTACAAACCTTATAAAGTTCCAATGAAGGCAACATGTGTGCTAGGTAGTGAAACCCTTCCCTTGGTATTGAAAACATCACTACAAAGACATAGATCATAGAGGTAAATCAAGAGACAAAAAGTATATATATTCACTCCTAATCCCCAACTAAATGAATGAATTGATGTATTAGAGCTTAGATTGAGACCCTTTCCAGATAATCATATGAAATTAAATGGGAATGTGGGTGTAAAAAAAGGAAGGAAATCATTTTTTTTCTAGGAAATGTGATCTTCTAGGGTTTGTGTAGCTCTATTATGAAACTTTTTGTTTATATCACCTATCATTCTACACTTCATTTAGGATATTGTTTAGGTTATAAGGGCCTCGACCTTTTCTGACCCAACAGTTATGATTTGTTCTAGAATTGTTTTTTGGCATGAACGAATCCTCTGACAAAACATCTACACAAATTTGTCTCCAATGTAATACCTATCATAGTGTTGTTCTTAATGGAAAAGATTTTGATATTACCTATGCATGCCTTGGGAGGCTATTTTGTTGGCCACATTCCTTCTTAAAGCATGATTCAAGAGTGGGTTGCTAAGGTTTGGACCCCCAAGGCTGTTACCTTGAAGGGGTTTAGAGTCTCACCAAGGATTTTTTCTTATTCCACTTTTTTAACTTTTTCTAGGCTGATCATGTGTTCACCCATGGTTCCTGGTCTATTCAATCTTCCCTCTTAGTGTTTATGTGTTGATCTCGAGACTTTACTATCCAAAGTGATTGCAAGATTAAGGTCCCAATTTTGGTTGAGTTTCTTGGTCTCCTAGCACCATGTTGGTCATTTTTGTTATAATATATAGTCCATTGATGTAACTAAGAGAAGGGAGGGGGGTGAATTAGTTACCATTTAAATCTTCATCTTTAATCAATCTTAACCATATGAGTAATATTAACTCAAACCAGAGCAAGATACTCATAAAAAATTAACACTACATAAGTTAACTATGGAAGCCCTTGATCAAAGAAAAAACCTTAGTGGGCATGGTACCCATAAGATGAATTACTAATATAAATATTCCTTGTTAGAGGATAGACCTTGGTTAGGAGTCTATTACAATATTCAATACATATGAGTCCCTATTAGGAGACTTTGAATCACTTTTAGGAGATTCCAACCCTATTAAGAGTTGTGGAAGACAATTGGACCCATTTCCCAAACACCATCAAGATTAAGATCAAAAGAACCCACTATCCAAATAATCTTTGTGCTATTCCTTAAAAAGTAGTAGAGCTAAAATGTACTTCCTTCCTTTGTCTCTATCCTATCAACTGATATTTTTTTCCTTCAGATCTTGTAGTCAGATCTCATACTGCACATTCGATGATCCCTTAGATCACATACATGCATTCAATAAGCATCCTGGTCCTTCTCAAACTATGCACTAATACTTTGCATTCCACTTGATCCTCTAATTCTAGTCATCATCATAAATAAGGAAATCAACTTTCCTTTATACCATATTGTCATAATAATTCATTGTATCATCCTTGAGGCTTTCCTGATTAATTAAAATAAGGTAATTAATTAATTCACAATTATAATAGCATTATCAACTCATAGTCTATACAAAAATTCAAATGTTTGAAACCATGTCTTGCACACATGCTACCATCATCACATGACTATATTTTGTCTCTAGTTGACTACACATCACCTCATTTTATCTTGGCTAAAAGATATAATGAAAACATTAGAAACTGCCAAACAAATGCTCTATTTCTATACTACTTCTATTAAATCAAGTGTAATTCTATACAATATTGAATTAATCACATCATGAAGAGAACCTCAGGAACATCTCCTCTGTTGTGCATCATCTAAAACTTCCTCAGCTTCTATGCATATTGATATTACTAAATGTTATTCTTCCAATCTTAAAAAAATTAATTCTATGTTGACATCAATGACAAATATAGTCATGAATGCAACATATCAATACTCTACAATGCTTAGGATGGTGCATTACCTCATTATATCTTTGCTAAAAGATATAATGCATACATCTGAAACTACGAAATAGATGCTCTATTTTTGTACTGCTTCTAGTAAATCAAGTGTAACTTCTATACAACATCAAATCAAACTTATTCCTTTTAATCACATCATCAAGAAAACCTCAAGAACATCTCCTCCATTATGTATCATGTAAAATTTCCTCAGTTTCTATGCATATTGATATTACTAACTACTATTCTTCTAGTCTTAAAAAAATTACTACTATGTTGACATAAATGAAAAATATATTCATGAATGCATCATATCAACACTCACTAGTACATTGGTCAAAGTTTTTCATTTTGACCAACCAAACACTTTCAAAATGTTTGGTCAAATTTTTTTTGAGGCTCACACTTGTTGAGGTCCACTTCTAAAATGGCCCTTCTTGTGAAATTTTTGTCTAAAACCTTTCGAATGAGATAATGTGTTATGAGCTCTTCATTAGTGGGATGGAACATGAATCTAGGAGGCAATTGTGCATCACCTATATCATGATTGTAACTAAAGTTAAGAGCCTCTATTATTGAATTCTCTTCCCTATCACCCATATTTGTTTCCTTTTCTATGGGAAATAGGGAAGATAATTCAATAATAGAGGCTCTTAACTTTAGTTACAGTCATGATATGGGTGATGCACAACTGCCTCTTGGATTCATGTTCCATCCCACTGATGAAGAGCTCATAACACATTATCTCATTAGAAAGGTTTTAGACAGTAATTTCATAGGAAGGGCCATTGCTGAAGTGGACCTCAACAATTGTGAGCCTCGGGGAGTGTTTAATTCCCTCCTTTATTATTCACTATGCATATAATCCCACACACCCATTTGATCTCAAATGATGATGTATTGAATGTTGAGTGTTTGTGCTGAGTGCTTCAAAACCATCCATTTCATGCCTTCATCTATACACAATGTATTTATAGTTTCTTTCTATTCCCATGCCCATTTCATTTCATATGATCATCTAAAAATTGTGTCACTCTAAGATCTCAACTATTTTCTCTTGATTGATCATCTCATAACTATTGAATGAGAGCTTTGGAATAAGCTATAGGCATCCATCAAAGCATAAAGGATTTTTTTAGATAGTATAGATGAAGTAGTAGCATTTTCCTTGAGAGACATGCTTGAAAAATGGAAGCATAGATAAGTCTTGCAAACTATTTGACAGGATGCCTAAATGTAATGTGGTCATCGAAAGCCATGGTTGTTGGATATGCACAAACTAGGAAATGAACATAAGCTATAGCACATATTATACACTTCATAAAAGAAAACTTGAATTTGGTTAGAACTCTTATTTTGGCCCTCTATAACAAGATAGAGACTATTATTTTACTTTATGATCATAATACATCTGTTTGTTTTCTATAATATAAAACTAATTGCCTTATTCTATCTTCTTTTCTATAATAGATACATTCATAGTGATCTAAAATACTCCCTAAAAAATCTAGAAATGAAAATGAAAACAAGAAAGATTAAATCAATTATTGTGTTATTTTTATCTCTATTGACATTAAAAAAAAATAAAAATCTGAGAATAAAAATCCCTGCAACTATAATGAAATATGAATCTTAATGCTTATGTAGTTGCTAGGAGGTGGAGCCTAGCCAATTGTCTACAATTTTCATAATACAAAGATGATATGCAACATAAATAGATATGTCTTGAGAAAATTTATCAAGAGCATCTTCAACAATATGCTCTGATTCAACATCTATAGATGAAGTGGTCTCAGATCAGGGACCTTCAGTAGGTAGCCAATTCAAGCAACTTCTTTTTACAAACCATTCAATTTAAAATAGTGGATAGGCTTTTTATTAACAAAGCTTATCTCTATTTTCTAATAGATGAGATGATTAACACAAAACTTAAAATTTAAACTATCTTTGTATTATAGCTAACTCAAAATTACATATATATTAGAAAAAAATTAACAAAGACCTTGATTTCAGCTTCCTCGATAGAAACATCAGAATATTTTCCTCAAAGGGTTTGCAAAGCTACTCTAACCTCTTTCTCTTGTCTAACCTTTGCCTGCAAGTGGAATATATAATCAATTGGGATTGTAAAATGGACTCTCTAAACTAAAACCACTAAGTAGAATTGTGCTTTGGAATCACGAATTGAGTTTCTCATAGCTTCACTCACTCTATTAACTACCTACATAAATCTAGTATGGCATAGATTACATCTCCTGAGACTACGATGATGATGAAATTGACAATCAAGAATAAGTATGGGTTGGGATAGGAAATTAAATAATATCAATAGAATATTACTAAGATTTCATGGATAGAATTTGATGCCTTGGATTTTGTAAGTAGTCTAATAAATATATTTTTTTCTATCTTTACAGATGCAAGCAAGGTCTAAGGTAAAGAAACTAAGACTTGAAATGTTTCCTATGCAATTTTAGATAGAGAAAAATGAAAACTTTCCAACTTCTCTCAAGTCAAAACACTAGAACTTTCAGACTAGGTGGATCCAATGGAAAACATGAAACATGGTAACTTGTATGATAGAGAAAGAGCAATATAGAGAGTTGTTACTTGCATTTTCCTAGATATGAGATAAAAAAATATACAAACTCTATAGGTTGACATCACAAATTCTACCATGAAGTACCAGATCTGTAACTTTACTTCAACCATTTTAATTCTACTTGATATGCCAAATGATTATTAATTATAATCAAAACTAAACATTACTATTTTAATGTCTATTCTAAAATTGCACATGAAACTTGCACTTTCTATGGCTTCTCAATGGCCATTGAGAGCTTAAGACAAAACTATTACAGAAATGGGAAGTGATAATAATCTCCGTAAAGAGAACTAGAATTTATGGGTTGCATCCAGGGCATGCATGACCAATCCTTACTGAATAGTGGCTTGCCACCCACTCTTTGTTGGTTTTAATTTGTCCTTTTGTTATCTTTTTATTATGGTTATTATGTGTTATCAACCAATTCTCAAACTATATATAGTACTATTGGTACTGGTCAAACAACTAGAAAGAAGGAGAAAGGGCAACCTCATGCCTTGTCAGGATGCCACTATCACTTTTCATTGATGATCTTAGAGGATCTATCAGCAAACAATAAACTCAACTTGCCTCTACTCAAAATGCTTTAAGCTTAACAACATAGAATTTGGACACATGTAGACAAGGAGATGGAAGATATAGAGTGACTGGGAACATAGGTTGAGCAGACAACTATAACAGAACTAGGACAAAATGATAATCTCCACAAAGGCACTCTGAAGAATTGGAAAACATTTATCACATGAATAATCAATCCATCTTGAACATTTACCTCTTAAAAAGATTATTAAAAATAGTTATAACTAATTTGAGACATAATAAGCTTTTAAATAATACATAAGATTTTAACACTTTTATCTTTTATGCACTGAAATTTCTTGTAATTCTATTTTATCTATATGCTCAGACAACATTGGTTATTATATATTGTACAAATTAGACCCATAATATAAATGGTCCCAAAACTTAAAAATTACACAATTGTCTTGTGAAATTTTATTTTTTCCAAAAATGAGTCATCATCACTTTTAATATTAACTAAATCCAATAAATCTTAGTTGAACCATGAACAACAATGTGTGTTGTTTCCCTATCCACAAATAAACACAATAAATTTAAAAACATATATATTGAAAAGCTTCTAGAAGTCTTAAAGGTATTGCATGTAGCTTCACCATTCTATCCAGTAGCTATTTCAAAATCATTGAAAATTAAAATGAAAAACCCTCAAGATCGAGGACATTGACAGTTAGACATGTCACCTATACAAAATTATTAGATATTTTTCATGCTTTTGTATGGTAGGCCGTAATAATACTTTTAGGGGGAATAATATCTATGCTTTGAAACTTCTCTTTTTGGTGGCATAAGATAATTCTAAACTTTCAAGCTTGTTGTTTGACTATGTTCCCTATTAAAGCTCTAAAGATGAGAAGAAATCGCAAAAACATGTAAAAGCATGCTTTAAATTTTTCTCAGAAAATTCTTTTTTCTCTGGGTTGCATGATTCAAAGCCCATAGTATCTTAGAAACATCTACTGGGTTATTCAAAACATGATCAATTGAGCCCATTACGATCTCTAAGTAAGTATTAGGGATATTTTTAGTGGACCACTTCTAAAATGGACAATGCAAAGATTGTTGTAATGATCAAACATTTCATATTAAGTTATAACTTTGTAATAAAGTTGAAAATTCTTTAAAAGCCTATCAGACATCAAGGTTTCAAAATGAAAACAATATGAATCTGAATTCATGCTAAATAGATTTCACCAAAAAAATCCATCAAAGAATAGTTATAAATTTGATCTTACAAGGGCAAGAAGTACTTGATGGTGATCTCCTAGATGAATAGGCAAGCGATTGTGGCATTCTAAAGATTCCCACTCTCTAGAAGATGTTGGCTCTTTGTACAAAGAAAAAAGAACAAAGAAGAGGAAAGCCCAAAGATTAGTCCTTTAAGAAGATGTAGAAGCATTTTCAATTGAAGTAGTAAATGAATAATTACTTGATTGCAGAGGCAAGCCAATTGAGAGCATCATGAAGGCCTTCCCCTATTTTTCCACTGCAAGTCTAGACATGCCATTTTCTGGTGGTGTTCAAATTACCAAGACCAAGCCTTTTAGTCATATCAACAGAGTTCATAGCCATTGGAAGATCATGTTTGTTCATCATCAATATCAGTTATTTGATGACAAGTTTTAGAGATTTTTTGTGTATTATGTGGTCTATTAGTGACAACAATTTGGCATAATTTATGGGTGTGTACATGAATTTTATAAAATGTAGATATCTCATACTTCCTAGTATTACCTAGTCTATGTACCTAGTTCTATTTGCTCTTACACTTGATTAGTTCTTGATTAGATTTGATGAATCTATATTACTTCAAAAAAACCACTTCTATGTAAATTTTTGATTTGGGAAATGGTTATCTACGATGCATCAAGACATCCATATCCATACTTCATTGTTAGAAGCATGGATGTCTTGATGCATAGAAAAAATTGGGAAAACCATTACCATTAAATAGATTACCAAACAATATTCAATTTCATTTGTACTCAAAGATTAAAAATTTCACATCTATCCATTACTCAAAATTACAAAATAGTACTTTTAAGCCCAAGAGTAAAATCTATGAGAATGGAGTGGTTTGAGTTATACCTAAGCATTGACCATGTACTGCTTCCAAAGGTGCCTAATATTGTCTTTCCCGCCCACATCCCATATTGTGAAGTTCAAGTTTTTGAATGTCACACTCTCTATATTAAACCCTATTATGGGTACTGTTCTCACATACTCTCCCAAATTCAACTTGAACAAAATGGTTGTCTTACTTGATCAAAAAAATAGCTCCATGTCTTATTAGTTAGCTTCATATATTTTCATACTTAGAATGTAGAGTTTAGTTGGTATGAGTTTTTTTTATAGTTCATATATTGTTGAAGAGATTGTTTCTATTTAGAGATTGTAAGAAAACTAAATCTAGAAATAAATTCTCTTGATATGAAAAATTAGAAAAATCTTGTAATCTTTTGACATACAATGATGTTTAAAACTCTAATATTTCTCTGTCAAAATTTGACTCTCTTTCTCAAGATAATCTACACACAAAGCATCAAATACTGATAAAAATAATGCACCTGCTCCATCCATGAAAAGCATCAAAATTTGAACCTCCTTAGTCCCACAAGAAACAAAATTGGAAAGTGCCTTAGCAGCTATGTTGCCCATTATCTCTACTGATGGATTGCTTCTTCTCTTATTCCAAAACTCCTCTAATTATCTATTACTACATTTTTTTTCTTATATCAGCTCTGATTGGGGAACACGGAAATCTCCAAACAACAATCCTAATTAAAGATAAAAAAATTCTCCCATTTAAAAGAAAATAAAATAGTTTTTCATGCATGTTTGACCCTATGTTCTAAGTATTCCTTGGTGGGGTAGTACAGAGGATCTGTGGTGTCTTCCTAGGCAAGTCTACAAGAGGTTGGAACAGAGTAAATTAGAAGAAAATCCCAATAAAAAATGTACAATGTATAGTAATATTAAAAACTATAAGGATTGCTACCAAAGAGGAAAAACTGATGCTAAAGATAACAATTTGATTTTGGAAGGTGAAGTAAAAGTAATTGCAATAGATGATCTAATACTCACTTATGGAGTATTTGCCAAGACTTCAAAAATTGTGGAAAAACATTTGTGTGAGATAGTAGTTTTAAAAAGAAGCCCCATTTTATACATTTGTGAAGTTGTATATTAAAAGTGCTACTCAACATTTTGACTTTTACTAGCTTTGAGGATGAGTCTCTTTAAGTAAAAGGGTATGTTGTGTGCTGAGACACAAAATAACATTATACTTGTTTTCTAGCCTATAGCCCTAGTTCCCAAAAATACATCTCTTCTTTTCAAAATGCAATAGACAGAACCACCAATGTTTGAGTACTCTTTCTTTACAGTCAAGAATTTGTAGCTATAGTTTATCTTAGGAGAGTATGTACTTCCCATATTTTGCAAATATGGTGTTTTTTGATATTTTTCTATAATTCATTCTATGAATTTTTAAGGAACTCCTCAAAATCCACACTATGAAGGAAAAATAATAATATTCAAAATTAAAATGAAAACCATTTATTTCATTTGTAAACAATAGAGAACATAGTCCTCTAATGGTAGAAATGATAGCTCAAGGTGAAAAAGGCTTCTAAGGAGATGCAAGCAAGATGATTAAAGAATTTTGTCATTCTTGATAGATAGAATCATACCTCAAAAATCCATCCATAGGTTCAATGAGAGGTTCCCAAAAGTCATGATTTTCATTGTATGACCTTTTCACTAATGAAAAATTTATTGTTGAATTTAAGTGATCGAGCCTTCCATGTAAACTAGACATGATGCCAATCAAACAAATGTTCAACAATGGAATGATCTACATGGACAAATGAAAAGTGAAAACCAATGTCAAACCACTTGTTCATGTTTGAAAATGCTAGAGGGTTTTCAATTATCCCCATGAGAATATGACATATCTAGGGGTAGCTAACTCCCATTCTCAACATATCACTTCAGACACATGGATAACTATAAGGCTTGACCCTTCTTCTACTTTAGGCTCTACTAAACCTAGGTGGGTAGACCTTAGATTCAAATGATACCGTACCAATGCAAAAACATATCCCTAAATCTATTAAGCATATTTTACCCTTATTTCTCCTAATAACTCATGAAATGACATAGATCTACAGTAGCTAGATGCAAGTCTATGAGACTCATAAGCTGAGTGAGGGTTAACTCTTTTCAGACCACTACACAACATGAAGAATTGAATTTATTTGAATAAAGTATTTTGTTCAAACAACCTTCATATCAGCTTGCATTTGATTTAATGATCAGTGCCTTATCCATTGAAACATAGAGTCATTACCAACAGGATGACCTAACTTGCTTGCATTACAATCAAGTTTATCAATTGAAATCACCTAATCCCATACTTATGAAATATCCCCTTCATACACCTAGAAACCCTATTAGAACTATGAAGCATTTACTTAACTACTTGAGTCAAAAGCAACAAAGATCTAACATACAACTCATCCAAGCTACCTTGGATCACATGAACATTATCCATCTAATCACAAAGTTAATGACATATGAAGAATTAGGAGACAAGATAAGAAAACTTAGATAACTATGTAAATCCCCTTTTGTATTTATCCTTGGAAAGACTAAAAACACAAACTGGTAACACGGAATGAAACTCTAAACAATTCACATGATCTAGCTTCAAATTTTAGTACATCAGAATAATAACACATGACATGAAAATGAAAATTTGCATAGGGTGGATGTGTGGCCTTCACTACTAGAGCTCAGCTCAATAGTCAGGAAGCAAAACCATCTACTATCCTCATTTCAATAGTAGAACACTGGAACCCTATTGGTATTACCCAGAGAAAACTGCCAACCCCTACAATGAATGAAAGAAAGAAAGATATAGCAAGAAGTGAATTCCTAGATTTTTTATGCAATTGACATCTATCCACTCAAAATTCAATCTCTTGCAACTGAATAACTTCTTTCTAATATCTCCCCTCAATTTGTGAATCAAATCTTCAATCAGTTTTGCCTCCAAAAAGCACAAAACATCTAAAGTATCTAATTGAACAAGTAACTGATTTGATGCTTGATCTAGAATGGCAAAATTTGGTTTAAAATGAACTCAAGAAGGGTAAAAACATTTAAAGAATTCATTTTAAGCTTCAAAAAACATCAATATATTTCTCCAACTAATTTTGACTTCCCATAATGAATTATGCCCCTTTTACTAAGAAAACCCCAGAAATTGCAAATCTACTAACAAAGCATATCGGTGAAGACATGTGCATAATATGACCTCAAAAATGGATATTTCAATTCCTCCCGGTTCCAATGATATACTATACTACCTATTTTGGATAGAAAATGCTCTGGTATGTGCAGGATCATGGTGTACCAAACTATGGCCTTAAGTGGCAGTGAAAAACTAGCAAATCAGGGTTATGTCAACTTGACACATAATTTTAAAGTGGTTCTGGACTTTATATCAAAAAGTTGTAAGAAAATAATATGTAGGAAATTGAATCTAGTTTCTAAGCTATAAGGCCTTATCTAGAGAAAAAAATATTTGATTGGTCAAAAGTTTGGATTTTAATGCAGTGCTACAAAAATTTTAGAGCAAAAATAAAAAGTAGGTGTATGTCTAACCACCTTAATCATAATCAAATGATAAAATTTTAAATATAATTTTACATATAAAAAGTAGACTCATGCTCGGATGTCACGTATATTTTTGGCAATTTTTATTCCAAATAAATAATTAATTATGAATTTTCTACTATACTATTTTCAGAATTAAAAACTCTCGTGTCTAACCACCTTAACTAGTTCAAAAAAGATCAAAATTAAGTTTTTCTTTTTTTTCTCTTATACTAGTCAAAGCATAGAATGTGACGCATCTTTTGGATTTCACAAATCTTATACGGTTTGAAAGTTATAGCTATTTTTCAACTAGTATGTCAATCAACACTTTGTAGCTAATTCCATTAGAAAATAAGTAATAATTACTTACTGAACTCGTAATTTGACAAAAATTACATTTATGCAAAGCTAAGAACATTCTTAAGAAACCCTTTTCATTACATCAAATTTTGGTTTTAAAAAAGTCGTCAGCTACATGCTTGAAGTAAAAAACACATAAGAACATGCCAAAAACACATTTTCAGGATGTTTTAAAGATGACCATATAAGGTTGGTATTGAAAGATATAGTAGGAATTATAAAGGTATTAATTTTTTTCATTTAGTATCAAGATGGGTGGGAAAAAAGTGGGAATAGATTTTGAAATTCTTTGAGGCATTTCAGAACTACATATTTTTCAGATTGCCATTTTTTGGCACACCATGATCCTGCACATACCCGCCCCTGTTATGGCTTTTTGAAAAATAGGCTCCTAGACTGAATCAAAACTTTTAAAATGAAGAATTTAAAAATTTATATAGTTAAAACTATATAAAAACTTTTAATACTTCAAATATTTCATCATGCATTTGAAAAACTTTTCCTTAATTTCATTTTATCCTCAAACTCTCCCTCCAATCGAGAAATGCTAGTTGGTAGATCCTGATTGATTGCGACCTTCAAAATATTAATTAATTTCCAATTCTCATAACACCAGAGGCATTTGAAATTTCCTTTTTGTTCTCCTGCACAATGACGATATTAATATTTTATTAATATTCCATAAATCTCGTAGCCCTGGGACCCTCAAATTTTTGCTCTACGACCTCATGCTAAATGCTACCCTTTACACACTCACAATGAAGCCTTTCCCATAGCAACGGGACCTCTAAAAATTTATACTCCACTCTTACGATCTAGGCCCTTTATGCTCTTCCAACCCCATGCACAGCACTATGAGATTGTAAAATTTATTTCTTGACCATACAAGGTGGTCGTAGCACCAGAAAGCTTCTCAAATTCACTTTCAATCATATGCTCAAGCATAAGATCGAAGATATTTTGAAATTGTCTCATGATCACACATGAGCTTAGGTTTACGCTCAAGCATGTGGCAAGTCAAAATAGATGGGCTTTGACCTGCAGGCCCCCACACACAAAGCCATGGCTTTTCAAAAGTCGTTTCTTTTAACACACAATAGATGGGCTTGTTGGTGTATTTAAGGATTTAAAACTTCTTCACCCACACCAATGTGGGATTAAAGGCATTTGAAGATTTCCTTTTAATATTGCCACAACTTTCATTCACCAAGTTATCAACTGCTCATGCTCTTTCTACTTGTGTCTTCTTCTTGTAAAAGTGTGGGTTTGAATTTCATTTGGCATAAATGCTCCCCTATTACAGCTCCCTATCCTTGGATGTTTGGAATCTTTCTCACTGGTTACCCCTTTTGTTTATTGTGTGACCTCTCCTCTAAAATGCACAACCTCCTTTCTAATTTCTAAGACTTCTCTAACTTTAGCTATGTGTGGAGCGCTACTTGTTTAAGAGGCATAGTTTTGTTTAAACATGACAATTTGCTCCTTAAAAAAATGCTAGTTTCTCCTTTAAGGATGCGTGAGTTGGCTTTTTAGTTTCTTCCCTACTGTTGAGAAGGGCGTCAGGTGTCTAGTGTGGGCTTCTTTGTTTACTTTGGTGTGTTCTCTTTGTTATGCCATGGTCTCATATTAAAATTTGTGTGGAGCTATTCTTTTGTAGGCGTGAGGCTTTCTTTTGTCTTGACTAACATTTCCTTGATTCAGGTTATATGCAAGCAGCAACTCTACCCTTTAAAATGTGTGTACTTCATTTTTGGCCAGCCCCTGCTACTTGTGATCTATCTTCTTTATGATGTGTGGGATGCTAGCTAATTTGCATGACATTGACTGTGGTTAAATGTTTTATTTACATGGGGAGCTGATCCTGTGTGTTAGCATGATGTTTCTACCTCCCCCTCTGCATTCTTCATGAGAGGGTTCCTTTTTTAATGCCTTGGAAACTCCTTTTGTTAACTAGTTTTCTCTATTTCTTTCCTTGCCGTGAGCTCTCTTGGGGTTTGTAGCTAATAAAAGACACCATTTTCTTTTTCCAAGAATGTTTGTTCAAGTCCATGAAATACTTCTTGACCTCCAATGGTCATGGATTGAACTTGTACAAGTACTCCAATTCAACAGGGGTCTTTTTATTGTAAAAAATCAATTAGCCTTTTAGAACCTACTCCATCTTGATCCAATCAACAACCACCCCTATGAAAATGAATACACATTGCAGAACAATAACTATGAAGCTCAGTCTTGTATGTTTGTGGAATTGTGCTCTATGGCCTTTGTTAATCAATCCTACTATTGATAGAACAATTTGAACTGAGATTATGGTTGCTACAAAAGAAGATAGAGCAGACTTGGCAATGAATCAATTTAATGGTACCATTCCTATCAAGATCGGTGCATGTGTCACAAGTACTTAGTCGGGCCCCAAGTGGGTTTGACTAAAAAAAAATTCATTTTCAAACACCATAACTATCAAATTGATCCATAAAATCCATCATGTTGATTAGAATCAAATTTTATTACTGACTGGTCACTAAAAACTCATTTTAAATCTCTTTTGCAAACTATCAACTTTACATCAGGAGGTCCTTTGACTAGCCTTAAAAATTGATCCAAACCTCTGATTGGGCTCTAAAATTTGATCCACTAATTCTCTTTTCCACAAACTTTTACCCAGTTAGATATTGTCTTATGAAAAATTCCCAGTCATAAGATATTGACTGCCAAAGTTACCTTCTCAAAATCACCTGTAAGCAAACACGTCAAAAAACACTAAACTGGGTTCGAATTTGGCTTTCAAAATTGGGCAAATAAGCACAAGGGGAAACAAAAACTAGGGTGATGGTTCTCTGTCACAAGGTGAATATGAATCTGTGATTTGGGCTCATGGTGAATAACTAGGCACAAATGGAAAATGTTCAAAGTGAGCTACTCAGAATTGCTAACTGGAAACATTGACAAGATAACAATTTTTGCAAATGGAATGGACCTAGAAAAGTGTGCATATGGCTTTGTCAAGAGTTAAAAATTGACACACTTAAAATATTTTTAGAGGAAAATATAGAGGTACAATCTATTTGACTTATCCAATCACGAATCTCAAGATATAATGTCATGAACAGGGGTACCAATCAATCTGCAAATACTAACACGAGTAAAACTTTTAGAAATTCCATTTGGAATCGCATTTGAAAACTAATCAAATGGATTCACGTGACTTAAAACTTGAAACATAACATGTCTCTGATGTTTACAATGCAATACAATATGAATTTCAACAAATGGGTCAATTGGGTCAAAATTATAGCACGTCAAACATGGCTTCCTAGAAACGTGTGCAAAGTGCAAATGCATGAAAATAGTAGCTGACCAAATTTGAGGGATTTGAAACCTAGACAAATGAACTCAAAATGAATCAAAATCTGAAACATATATTCTCAAGTACAAATACTAGATACTCCCAAAGTGGTAGGTCATGACACTATTTTGGTGCAAGATTTTCAGGTGCAAACACAACCTCCTGTCTCTATTTGACACTTAGGGTAAAATGAAGATTTGGAACTAGCTCAAAATGAGACTTTTTCAAAATGAGTTGGAATGTCAGTTTATCATCATGGAACACTTAGACAGGCTAAATGGAGGATGGTAGAAGCATTAAACACCTTAGGGGCTCAAAAGCACAGCTGGGTACTTAGGCATCAAAAAGCATTTATAGGCCTCAATTTTATCAATAGTGCTCAAAATTTAGGCTACAATTTTGAGCACCAACACCACTTATGGATTCCATGATTTAAACATCACCATATAGATCAAAACTATTGAGATATAAGATTTATGTAGCCATTTTCATCAATAAATTATGAGAGTATATGCAAGCAAAGTGTCACATCACAACATTCCTACCCATGAAATGCTTACTAGACCCCCAAAATCATCAAAAAGTGTTGTTGAAATCCTTTGTACTTGGGAATCAATCACTAAGTCATCTAGTTCATGGGAATTGGTCTGATCAGCCAGTCTCAGCGCAAACCTTCTTGGTGGCTTTTTTATTCCATATCTTACAAGGAATGTACCAGCCTGTAAATTGCCTTAGTTGGTTAGATTCCAAAAAAATAAAAAAAGAATCTCCATTATCCTTCTACAAAAGTGATCAATAGATTATACCTCACTATCTAGCATCCATATGCTAAAGTCTTCTCTTGTTTGTTTAATTTTAGTTGTGTCCCAAATACTCTTATTAGGGAACTAAGCTCCAATTACTAAATCATTGTGAATAAAACACAATGATTTTAATTCACCTGGTTTTTTGGGAGATTTTACTACAATGCATCCTAAAGAAACATATCCAGGAGGAGCTTGAGGAAACTAGAAGGTGATACTTTCCATGCCTCTATGTTTATATATTTTTTCCATTTTTATGAAGTCTATTGGTGGTTTTAGAAAAACCCTGTCATTTGGGTCACAAAGAATCAAACTTTCATTTGGAGGCTTAAATTTGCATTCTAGAACATTTCAACAATAGGAGAAATGTTAATAATAGCAGTCTCTTGAAGTAGAAAATAAAGAAAAGCGTTGTAGCAATTGACCTGTACAATGAAGAATTGAACATGTAAGGAAGATAGTTAAGAACCAAGATTGATGTACAATAATTAAAAAATAGAGATAAAGTGTGTTTTTCTTGTTGAGGTATAAGTGGCGATTACTGTTGCTACTGCTATTGTTGAATGAGTGTAGATCTAGACCACCTAACATTAGATTGTTGTTCTTGTTGTGGCTGAACTAGAGGAAAATAGAAATTTGGAATAAGTGCACTTCTTGGCCTAATACCAAGGACAAGCTACTGTTGATAACCAAATCCACCAACCTGCGAAAAAATTGGCATCAGATCATAAACTACCAACGAAAACAATTATAGATGAAGAACTTGCAAATGACATGCTAAAAAGGGAAATTTGTTCTTATATAAGAACATAACAAATAAAAGTTGATGAACGTTGAGCTTTCCATTTCAAATCGATCACCAAACAAAAGTTGACACATCCTTTTCTTCAAGACAAGCATAGAGCCATTCTCAAGGTATCAAAATTAACTTTGAATTGATTAGCACAGATTAATAGCATCAACAACAAATATATCAAACAATATGAATATATATCTTATTTACTTGAAGTGGCATGAGTGTGGGTGGCCCCTATCCATAGAACATTGCTTGGCTTAGAGCTGGACCTCTAGGAGGGTATATAGGAAGATGAGTTGGCATAGATTGTGCCACGCCAACTAGATTTTGCATTTATGAGAATTGTGCCTACATAAAACAATCGAGAGATGCAAAATTAGTATGACATTTCCAATGATAGAATACTAATATTTCAACCAACCAAATAGACATTGTGAATCAATAATCCTAGTCCTAGTAGTTACAGCAATATTTTGAGTAAGCGAATACATTCCAGTAATAAACACACATTTAGGAACCCAACAATTCCTAAATTTCTACCTAGACTTAACCATCTAACCTACTGACTATATTATTAATACCCTTCCACTCCCTATAACCTCATGACCATTCTTTCATACTCTTATCAGAAATAGTTCCATCCGAATAGCTCAAGTCCATACTAAATGTCTTAATGATTGAGTTTCTATATATAGTTATCTTATTTAGACTACTTGACTTTGACTTTCAGTAAATTTCATAAATCTTAGAGATAAATTGTAAGACAAGCACAAGAATTGAATATGGATCCATCTTGCTGAATTGGTTTCAAAATAAACAACATGGAATCAAGTTTGTTACCATAAAATCTACTCCTCAAAATAAACATGAAAAGAATTACCTATAACCTTGCTCTTCTCTCTTCTTTGTGATGAGCCAGCGCAACATAGAGTGGCTTATTGACTACTATTTTCCCATTCATTTCTACAAGCTACATATAGAAACTTACAATCTTAAGACAAGAGATATCAAAAGATACGTTTCAAGAGTTCAAAATATTTAATAAACATTTACATTTGCTCAAAAAAAGCCATACTTATAGCTTGAGATGCTTCATCAAGAGTTGAGAAGGCCACAAAATTGGAGCCCCAACTATAACATTCAATCAATACAATCACATAAATTTGACTTATTGATGATAAAACTGAAGTATTAATAGTTTCTAATCTTATACATTTCCTTCAACTTTGAAGAAATAGTATTGAATCCAAGCATGAACTCATCCAACCTAAACATTAGGCAATCTAAAAATTACAAAACTATAAAGAAGTTGCTGATCTGGTTATACATGAACACAAATTGAAGAGAATTTCTAGCCTGAGAATAATGACGATTAGAGTTTAGTGCATAAAATATCAATACTAATTGTATGACCAAAGTTCATCCTTGAAGTATCATGCATGTCCATGGTTGAATTTTGCAAGTCTTCAAGCACTCACCTTTTTTTCCATAGTTCATCATATTGTCTCTTTCCATCATCACCCTCCAAAGTTATGTTATTGAGTTCTTCAACCCATTCACTATATAAAGCAACCTTCCTCCAATACTTGAGAGATTATAGAACTTAATAACATTTATGTACATCAAAATCTTCGAACATCATAAGTAAATCAAAACTTACAATTTCTTTATTTATATTTTTCCAAGTAAAAATTAGGTAAAGAATTTTACTCTCGTACTGAGGGTGGACTTGGAATTTTCATCCTTGAGTTTCCAACTACCTTTCAAATTTTTCACTAAATAAAATTTTGAAACCAATAAACTGCCTGTGGAAAAATATATGGTACGAGAATTTACTCTTGTATGGAGTCCAAGCTTGGCTTTAACTCCTATAATTAAGCCTGCAATAAAGCTACTTTCTCAAGTACTCTTTCAAGGGTACTTAATTCAAGAAATTGTTCATTTCCTAGTGTTGTTTGTGTTGGAATATTCAAATATGGAAAGAGTACTTATGAGAGAGGGGGGAGGGGGGGGGTTGAATCAGAAGTATCCCACTTTAACCAATAAAACTTTTGGGTGAAAGTAAATTGCATGCATGTAAATACATCTAGTAAACATGAAACTAAGACATGCATCAACAACTCATAACACTGGGATTTGGTAACCCAGAAACCCTCCAAAAATAAGAAGGTAAAACTGGGGTGGGGATGATACCCACAAAAATTACTGCAGCAATATTGTTCAACCACTTCTGATGGTCTACCCTGTTAAAGGCCTACCCTATTAAAGGCTTTACACTGTATTAATAGTGAGCTAGTTAGAGGCTTTACAAATACTTTACATTAAGTGTCACCCTATTAAAGGATTTAATCACCTAATTAAAGGATATACGAAATAGCTATTAAGCTAACCTATCACCATAGGATTTTCATTCTAATACAATTGCTAGAAAGTATTAGGTATAATGAACCTGATAGATTACAATCCTTGATTGCTAAATGTAGGCATCTGTTCTGCTTTCTCTGATCTTGATCCTTTTGTGATTTGATAACCCTCACTTCTGAAAATAGATTTCCTTGTGCACCCTTGTATGTCCACTCATATGTTTTACAATGAAATTTCATCTTCCTTATAAAGACATTTGAGGATTTAGGGTTAGGTATGGATCTACGATCCATATTCAATCTCCATTTTTCGCTTATTATTTGCATTTCTTCTATTGGTTGCATTCCTTTATCATTTTTCTTATTGGCTGCATGTAGATTGCATAGGAAAGATAAAAGATTCGATCTCATCATTAAATCCTTCAAGATTTACCTTATGTTGGCTACAAAAACTATTTGCATCATAGTTTTTGCAATTACAAACTCTTATGCTGATATTCTAAGTTACTCGACTCATAAATTATTGCTTATACTTGGCACATGTTGTTTCCTGGATAGCTTGGCACCTAAACAAAACTGTATCACTTGACACCTTATGTTACTCAGCACTTGTTAACACTCGACACCTTATGTTGCTCAACACTTGTTAACACTTGGCACCTTATGTTGCTCGGCACTTGTTAACACTCGGCACCTTATATTGCTCGGCACTTGTTAACACTTGACACCTTATGTTACTCGGCACTTACACTTCACTCGGTATCTGATCTTCACTTGGCATTTGAAAACTACTTAGCACATGAAGATCACTCGACACCTGAAGTCTTTCCTAACTCAACATTTGTTGTGGCCCAACATTCATGGTGTACTCGGCTCTAGTATAGAGTAGGTAAGTGTTATTGGCATTCAAGTGTCAAAAACCATTATGAGGTTAACAATCTCCCCCTTTGACATGAGTGACAAAAAAACTTAACTAACCTTATGAGTACATTTACTAATCTGATTGGTATATACAGAGTTTAAAGAAAACTTGATCAAAATTTTCAACTTACAATATATACCTCAAAAATTTTGTAACTCCTCATGAGTTGATTGTGCCTTATCTGTATATCAAGCTCCTCCTTTGTATCTTTTCTCCCCCATTAATTCATCTCATAATATCTGTATCTCCCCCTATTATGTCTCTTTTATCCCACTTTTTTGACACTTATGTCAAAGAATGTTTAAGGGATAAGACCATATTTAGCCAAAAATGTGTTGTTACTTCCATAATCATCTTGAGAGCTGCATCACAATTGTTCAAAGTGTTAGTGTAGTTTTTTATTTTTCCTATTTTGCTAGGTTTTTCCTACACTTTTTAATAATCTCACTTAGGTTAATAAAGAATGTCTTATTAGGTGAATGGTTGTGAGGTGTCACCTTCCTACATGTGAGCATCCATTAGCTATCTTGGGAAGATACTTTGCTATCTTTAGTCCGATAGATGGTTGCTCCTCATTGGTTGGTGTTGACACCTCCTCCCTCTTCCTAGCCTATAAAAGCATGCTACCTGGCTTGTATTTGCATCTCTTGTTTTTGCATCCTCTTAATGCTATTCTACTTCCAGCATTTGCATTACTCTCTTGGAGACTAACTCTATGATGCTATTTTGATTTTTTATCATTTGCATTCATAGTTTAGATATTTACTCTTTGCACTAGTTTTCTAGGTTATTAATCTTTTCAGATTCTAACACAAAGCAATTTCCAGTGACTTGTGTTGGATGGCAGTCTCGGCAGCAAGATGAATAAGTCGTTCTGAAGTAGAAAGATTTCGATATTTCTTGAGAATAGTTTTAGTATATACTTGCTCTTTATGGAGTATTTCTAAATGTGGGGTAATGGAGGACTAGAGTTGTATTAATTTGGCCTTGATATTAGCCTCATCTACTATTAATATAGCTATTTCTTTGTGAGTGTGAAGCGATTAAGAAAAATGTTTCTCACTTTGAGCTAGATCATTTGGTAGTTGCATGCTTGAAATGTTTAAATTTCTTTCCAGGCTTAGTATCTTTTGGCTTGTTTCTTGTGTGAAGTATGAAAAATCACACAACTTTTTGTACAATGAGAATATATTCTCAACTACCTTTTTCACTTTGTTAATGAGCTTTGCTAATTCTACCTATGAAAGTGCAATTTGACTTGATATTTGTTTGTTTACTTTTCCTTGTAATTTTCTCTCTGACCATTCCATAAGTTTTGCATTTGTTTCTAGGTCTTCATTTGTCACCTGGTTAATAATATCTGATAATTGCTCTGTGATATGCTTTGACTCATCTAGTGATTGCAAACTGAAGGCATCCATAAAGATGTCCTTAATTTCATATAGTGTTTTCTTTTGTTTATACTCCTTCCTAAGTATCTCCTATCTTTTCCTCCTATTCAATGCTTCCTGCACTTCATTGATTTGATCAATGGTTATTGTTTTTGAGTTATAGCCTGGTATGACTATCTCCTCATCTAATTTAGGGTCTCCATAGTGAAGTACCCTTGCAACTCTGGTAGTACTAGATGTTGGTACACATATTTGCAATGGCTGGTGTGAAGGAGTTCCCGAGGTAGGCAAATCTATTAATGTTTGTATTTCCTCCTATTCTTTAGGGGTTTTCACTATTTCCTCCTCCTTCTATCTACCATGATCAATTATTGTAATTTCTAGAAGTGCACCTTGTGTTTGTGTTGTAGGATCAGATGTAATAGTTTGTCCTATTTGTTTTGTTCCTTGTTCTATAGTTGTACTTGGCTTCTATTTTGCAACATCAACTATGCTTGTTGGAATTTGAAATTGACTACTAGTAGTTGTAGAGATGATAGAAGATGGTTCTTGTGGATTCACCTTATCTCTAATTGTACTATCTACTAGTTTTTGCAATTCATCCATACTATTGCTTGTTGGGTAGATTGGTCAAGAATTCTTTTAAGATCTTCTACAGTTAATGGATTGATATTCTGCCCATAAGTATTAGGAACATCAATAATAGTTACAGTATTTGCAGGTGAGATGGATGGTTAAGGAGGGCTAGGGGGTGGCAATTGTGTGTCTTGCACACTCTAATCTGGTTGCTACTCTTGCTCAGTTGTTCCCGTTATATCCTATTTTTGTGTCTCTTCCTCCTCTCCATCTTTCTTTTCTTCTTCATTCTTCTCTTCTTCTCTTTTCTTTTGTTCTTCTTCTTTCCTTTATTCTTCTCTTTTCTTTTCTTCATCTTCTTTCCTTTTTCTCCTCTCCTCTATTGGTACACCAGCTTCTTCCTTGTATTCTTCTTCAAGAAAATCTTCAATCTTTTTGTACAAGTTCTTCCATGATTTCATTGTTCTTTGAACAATTTCTTCCATCCTGTTTTGGAGTATGAAGAATGCCCTATATTTAGGTGTAAACCTATTATTGTGCCTTTTGACTGCATTCTTACTTGTTCCTTAGTCAAATCTGGCAATACACTTGCTAGATTTGATTCTGTCATCTCTTTCTCCATTTTCAAATAGAAATGGCATATGTCTTCTACAATTTTTGACGGTTCTTTTGGCAATTGTCCATCTAGTTCAAGTGGAGTGTACTTGAACTATGCCATCATTCCATAAATTGTTTCTTCTATCTTATTCTATTCTTCTTTAGTAAATTTATTGAAATCAACTTTATTTAAATTACTTAAGTCACCATTTCCAATCTTTTTACATAAGGTATCAACTGAAGAGTGGCTTACCTTTTCAGATTGGTCTTCTTCATCAGTATCAAGTTGAGCCACATATCTTCTTCTTTTCCTCGACTCTTCCTATGTTTCCTTGATTTGGTCCTTCTTTGTAACTTCCTCTTTGGCCTTTTGAGTGGAGGCCCTTTTTGTTGCTCATGTTGTTGGCTTTTGAGGTGATGGTGTGGCAACTTTCTTTGATTTGGGCTTAGTTGGAGGCTGTTCTATTGCCTTCCTCTTCTTTGGCTCAGCTTTAGTTGGTGCTTCCTTGGATTCTTCTTCCTCTGCACCTTCCTCCTTGTCTTCCCCAAGACCTTGAGTTAATTCCATTGGCCCTTGTTCTTGCTCATCTTCATCATCACTGTCATCTTCTTCTCCTTCTGCTTCAACCTCAATTTCTTTACCAAATTTCTTCTGAATCTTCTTTAATAATTTGTCTTTCTTCTTCAATGTGGAAGAAATTTTTAATTCCATGTTTATCTTTGATCTTACCTCATCATAAGTGCCAAAATGTGGAGCACTTTTATCTATTTCTTCTACCAATAATGCAGTTATTGCTACAGATGCCTCATCAATATTAATTTCATTTCAAAATGGCCTTAGCCATCTTACCCTTGGTATCACTGCTTGAATATAGGTAAAATCAATGTCAACTAAGAAATATATATCATTAGTATGTTTTTCCACTAAGGAAACCAGTATCCTTGATCTTTTCTTCATGGATTTCTTGAAATCCTCAAAATAGCTTGTCATCAAGGTATCAAAATTTTCTCCCATTTGTTCTATGTATTCATTGATTTAGACAATGATGGTTCTATCATTCCTCCATGCCACTTTACCAAAAGAAGGAAACTCATTCTAAACATAAAAGAATATACAAACTAGGATTACTCCAAATTTGCATTGAGTGCCCTTGGTTCTTCTTATGGCAGCTAGGTTTTCATTGATCTGTTGTAGTTGCAGTTCTGCAAGATCATAAGTATGATCCTTTTTCACCAATTTGTAGCCTACATCTACTGCAATACATGGTACACTGTTGAGTCTACTAGATTGGTAGAATTTATGGGTGATGAATCTAATAGAAAACTCAACTAGAGGATCCTGTATGGTGTAAATTTTCATTCCTCTTTTGTTCCACTCGGCAACAATGTTCTTTTCAATAACCTCCTTTAATTCACTTCTCAAAGTTTTGAACCGATCTAGGGTTGGGTACCCTATTACTCCATGTATGATTTCTTTTGTCAATTTGATGGGAGTATCTTCTAACCACAAATTTCCACCATGAATTCTACTCAGCACAAGTCTAACCCATTATGTTTTGAATACGGTGGGGAAAGCTCAAAACTCGGGTTAAACCATTTCTTTCAATGATTTTGAATTCATCTTTCAAGACTCCATCTATGCACAATTTTTCATAAGCTTATCTTATTTTCATGTCTCCTAGGGCACCTATCTTATAGTTGTAACATTTTCTCATGTCTTGGACCATTACAACTTTTGGGGGAATTTGGGAGAGAGCTCTGGCTGGGTCATTTTTGTAGGCAACATCAGGAATGGGTCAAAAATTGGGTTGCTTGATCTCATTTGAAACTAACTGAACGTCAAACGTTTCTTTATCCTTAGGTTTCTTTGAACTTAATGCCATTTATGCAAACTAGGGTTTTCACAATAAAAAGATACGAAACTGCGTAGCTCGGCACAAATGAAAATACCTTAACATTGATGAAAAATGTGTTGAATGAGGTTGTAGTCTGCTTGAAATGTTGGATTCTTGCTATGAAGTCACTCAGCTCTCTTTCTTCTTCTTTTCTCTTTGATCATGATGAGTAAAATTGATTGAAATCATGATAATATACCCTATTTCCATTGCATTAAATGCTCAACTACCAACTCAACTTCTAAAGAAATCTTGACCTACCTCAACTTGCACTATATTTTCACTTTGCTCAGCTTCCATTCGAGTTAACCAACTCGGCATTAGTTATCAGGTCGATCGCTATTAGGAGCTTGACATCAGCATCCAAAGATAGCTCTACAACAACATTTAGTTTTTGTCTTGACATCTTTTTTCATGCAGATTTATACTTAGCATGGCTTCTTTGTCTTGGGACTGATGTGAGATATAGCTTTGTATATTAGTCTCGTATACTCCTCGTGCTTAGTTTGATGAAGTGTGATTACTTGACCCATTGGATGAAGTGATCCCTCCACTTGATGTGTTGCACTCATCTTTCTTTTTCCAAATCTTATTCATTTGCCTTCTTATCTTTTCGACATCAATTTATCCTTTTCCCTTGTTTTCTTCAGTCTTGGGTGCCTTTGATCTTGTAGGACAGTTTTTGCTGATATGACCAATTTTCAAACAACTAAAACATGTAGTTTGATTCAACCATCTTTTGTAGTTCCCTCTAAAATGTGTTCTTATGCAGTTCTGTGGTGTATCTCCATATTCTTGACAATAATGACAACTATACCTGGTATTGTAATCCCAATGATAATGACTTTCATTCCCTTCTATTTTTGTTGGTTGATTTGATGTCCACATAGGTTTTGATTTGCACTCAAATGACCTATGTCCATACTTTTTGCAATTATAACAATGTCCATCAAATCTCTGAGTCCTTGTCACATTGGATTTGCAATTGTGTGTCATATGTCCTTGCATGTTGCACTTGTGATAGAAACTCTTATTTTTGGGTGTGTTTGATTGATTGAATCTTCTACTCCTGCACACATTAGCTATATGCCCCTTCTTATTACAGTAATGAAAAGTGGGTTTTGATTTCTTACTTTTGTCACTTCTTTGTTCAGTATTCTTTGATGATTCCCCAACTTTAGTGCTATTGTATCCTAGTCCTGATGTATCATGGGCAGATTTTGGGGATTTTAGCAACTGTTCAAAATACTTGATGGCTTCACTTGACTTGTTGAGATTCTCTGCTACCTCTTTTTCTCTGTTTAATTCATTCGGCATTTGTTGATTCTGCATCTTTAAAGTAGAGATTTCAATATCTTTCACATTGAGTTCATGATGAAGGTTCATCATTTGGGAAAGTGTATCCATCTGCATGTTTGAGATCCTTGTCAATTCAGTACATTTTTCTTCAAGTCTGTTTGCAAGATTTCTTTTGTCATTTTCCATCATAACTTTATCTTCAACTACTCTTTTCTTGTGTTCAGTGATTTCACATATCATTATGGCCCGTGACTCATGTTTCATCTTGAGAGATCTTATCTCATCTTCTTGAACTTTATTTTTCTCCATCAGTTTTGCTATTGCTGCATCAAACTCTTTAGTATCTCTGTTGGAAAATATGTTGGTGGTATCAATCTCCTCGTAGTGTATATCATTTTCAGCTATGGCTAGATCCTTCCTTTTTTTTAATGATTTTCTCAACTTGTTTCTAAATTCCTCCAAGCTATGCAGAGCAAGTTGCACATCTATCACCTAATTTTCAATGATCTTTCCAAGTTTGAAAGCTTCCATCTTTAGATCTTTTTCCTCGAAGCTATTAGGCTTTTCCTTGTGAGAATCTAGATGCTCTGATACCAATTGTTGGAATATTCAAATATGGAAAGAGTACTTATGAGAGGGGGGGGGGGGATGTGAATCAAAAGTATCCCACTTTAACCAATAAAACTTTTGGGTGAAAGTAAATTGCATGCATGTAAATACATCTAGTAAACATGAAACTAAGACATCCATCAACAACTCATAAAACTGGGATTTGGTAACCTAGAAACCCTCTAGGAATAAGAAGGTAAAATTGGGGTGGGGATGATACCCACAAAAATTACTCTAGCAATATTGTTCAACCACTTTTGATGGTCTACCCCATTAAAGGCTTGCCCTGTTAAAGGCTTTACACTCTATTAATAGTGACCTAGTTAGAGGCTTTGCAAACACTTTACATGAAGTGTCACCTTGTTAAAGGATTTAATCACCTAATTAAAGGATCTATGAAATAGATGTTAAGCTAACCTATCACCATAGGATTTTCATTCTAATACAATTGCTAGAAAGTATTAGGTATAATAAACCTAATAGATTACAATCCTTGATTGCTGAATTCAGGCACCTGTTCAACTTTCTCTGATCTTGATCCTTTTGTGATCTGATAACTCTCGCTTCTGAAAATAGATTTCCTTGTTCACCCTTGTATGTCCACTCATATTTTTTACAATGAAATTTCATCTTCCTTATAAAGACATTTGAGGATTTAGGGTTAGGTATGGATCTACGATCCATATTCAATCTCCATTTTTTGCTTATTATTTGCATTTCTTCTATTGGTTGCATGCCTTTATCATTTTTTTTATTGGCTGCATGTAGATTGCATAGGAAAGATAAAAGATTCGATCTCATCATTAAATCCTTTGAAATTTACCTTATGTCGGCTACAAAAACTATTTGCATCATAGTTTTTGCAATTACAAACTCTTATGCTGATATTCTAAGTTACTCAACTCCTGAAGTATTGTGAATACTCGGCACATGTTGTTTCCTAGATAGCTTGGCACCTAAAAAAAACTGTATCACTCAGCACCTTATGTTACTCGACACTTGTTAATACTTGACACCTTATGTTGCTCAACACTTGTTAACACTCGACACCTTATGTTGCTCGGCACTTGTTAACACTCAGCACCTTGTGGTTCTCAGCACTTGTTAACACTCAGCACCTTATGTTACTTGGCACTTACACTTCACTCCATATCTGATCTTCACTCGACATCTGAAAACTACTCAGCACATGAAGATCACTTGGTACCTCAAGTCTTTCCTAACTCGGCATTTGTTGTGGCTCGACATGCATGATGTACTCGGCTCCAATATAGTGTAGGTAAGTATTATTGGAACTCAAGTGTCAAAAACCATTATGAGGTTAATAGTTTGAAGTAAATTAGGATCAATGCCTTCAATTCAAATTTTGCAAGGATAATAGCAGCACCAAAATTAGGATCAATGCCTTTGATTCTAATTAAGAGATTACTTCAAGCTTCAATCACCACATCAGAATAAAGCATACCACAGTTTGATAGCCATTCCAATCCCCCCATTAGAAGAGTGCAACTCACAATTTGGCAAGCATGCATATGTAATAACATGCCCAAAACTAGGGCTTTTGCATTCCTAGAACTGGTCTGAGTCCAATAATGTTCCCATTTACTAGTAAATCAATGAAAAAGGTAGATAAATGACTTTAGGTCTATATACAAGGTTTGTCTAGGTAAGAAGAAAGGAAAACCACTGCTCAATATGTTGCTCAAGTGCTTTTCTTAGTTATTTTAACTTTTTACAATACCCCTGGCCCTTTGCTTCCCATTCTTTAAACATCTTCTTTACATCTTCTAATTTGTATTGCACATCAACCTTTAAATATTCAATTACCAACAAAACTATTTGATCATGCATGCACTGTCTATTTCACTAAAATCATGTATTTTGTCCATCCAGGGTTTTCAAACACTTTTTGTGAGTTTGTCATTTAAATTGAGGTGAAGACCACTTGCATCTCCTGATCCTAGCTTGTCCACAACCTTTTTGAGTTCTTTGTATTCATTCTTGGCTTTCTCTACCTATTCTTTATATGCATCTAATAGCTACAGAGTCAAATAGTCAAGGCTCATAATAGATGGGAAAAGAACTCATATATGTGAATACAAGACTCAAGACCATTCTAAATAAAACAATTCATAACATAAAAATGTTAAAACCATATTAGAAAATATCCATCTATACAAGCATGTATATCAAATGGGGAGAGAAATAAATAGAAAACTCATAGAAAAGTAAAACCTCTTATGTTTTTTCATAGTTTTCTTGCATCACAAGTGCTTTTTGTTCAATCTCATTAGAAGCCATTATTTTTTCCTCTTTCTTAGTGGCAAATCTTTCTTTTTCTTTTGTTGACTACTTGATAGCTTTCTATAATCTCTATATAGTTTTCTTGTCTATGGTAATCTGAACCTTGTGATGATTTATTTTTGTGCTTGACTTGTTAATATCCTACTCAAATGATGTAGACAATATAAAATTTGGCAAATCAAACAAATAAATTTAGTAAATTTAGCATAGCCAAAAAATATACTAATGGTACTTACACTTTGCAATTTTGCAACTTTAGATTTTTGCTTATGTAACTTTTCTCCTCCTACATTCTCCATCTATATGAAATTAGTTTTGAATTTACTAGAAATGGATTGTAAATAAGGACTACTAGTCTTTGAATTTCATGAGATCTCATGTACACTAATCCAAAATGGATTGAACAAAAATCCTATTATGCTCATTGGCTATGAGGCAAATAAGTGTTCCACAGATTGATTAAGGAGGATAGTCAGCCTCCAAGGTGGGCTGAGGAATGGAATGGAGCAAAGATCATACCATATTAATGGACCAAGAAGTGTATGAGTGTTCTTGGGCCATAGGGTCTTATCAAGTATGCCACATAGAGATGGACGAATAGAGAATTCACCCATGTTCTCACAATACAAAGACAACCATCGTTGAGATTTATGTTCAGCAAACATTTCCAAAAAATTCTTGGCATTGATCACTTTTTAATTCTTACAAAAATGGCCTTGTCACTCATACCAAAATATATTTAGACAAGTATGGCTATGATTCAAGGACATATTATTATTTGTAACATCAGTTTCTCAGAATCAATTGTAGATAGTTATGTTTATATCTAGCAAGGGATACCATGTAAACTACAAAATTTGTGAAACATTTTGCATGTAAACATATTGGAGGAGTAAAATAATGCTCAACTCCACTAAACATAAAACACGGTCCAAAATGTCTTTCTTTGCCAAGTACCTAGATCAATTTCTCCTTGGGCTGCTTTGCTAATTATTTAAGAGAACCACAAAGCTCTAGTAGAAAGTATCCTCTATTTACAATGGTCGACCTTGGACTGCTAGCTATTTTCTCTATAGACAAGATCATTGATTTAGTTTTCTTTGAAATATGAGACCATTTTGGTTAGCATTCTCCCTAGATAGGCCAAAATGGGAACTGCATTTTCAAAAATTAGATTTTCTAAAAACACTTCAAAAACTTTCAAGAAAATTAAATTGATATTATAAATCCAAATTATGCAACCTTTATTGGCATCTCCCCCCTCTATGTCAAAATGGGAGCTCTAGAGTAAGTCATGGACATCCACCAAAGTATGATGAAAAGATTATTATCGTCAAATAATTTTTATTGTTGGAAATGCAATGATAAGTACATATGCAAAATATAGAAGAATAGACAAGGCACATTATTCTTCAAAGTAATGTCATCTGATGGAAATCCATGATTGTGGGATATGCCATAAATGGATATATTAAATATACGTTGTTCAAACTTGAAAAATAATAGAATTGGTAATGGTATCTATTAGATACATATGCAAAATATAGAAGAATATACAAGGCACATTATTCTTTCTTTAAAGGGTATGTGTAGGATCATGGTCAACCAAACTATGCTCTTGAGTGGTAATAAAAATCAAAAAATTAGGGTTATGTCAACTTGACATGCAATTTTCTACTTGTTATTAAATTTATATCAAAAAGTTGAGAGAAAATAATCTCTAGAAAATTCAATCTAGTTTCTAAACTACTAGGACTTATCTCAAAAAAAAAAAATTGATTGGTCAAAATTTTGAATTTTAATGCAATATTACAAAAATTTCAGAACAAAAATAAGAAGTAGACGTATGTCTAACCACCTTAATCAAAATAAAATGATAATATTTTTTAATAATATTATAGAGATAAGTAGTAGACTCATGCTTAGATGTGACATATATTTTTGGGTATTTTTATTCTAAATAATAATAATTAATTAATTTTTTACTTTAGTATTTTTGGAATAAAAAAACTCTCATGTCTAACCACCTTAACTAATTCAAAACTCTACAAAATTCAAATTTTCAATTTTTTTCCCTTATAGAAGAAGAAACATGGAATGTGATGCATCTTTTGGATTTAAAAAATGTTGTACCATTTGAAAGTTATAGTTATTTTTCAAGTAGTGTGTCAATTAGCACTTTATACGTAACTCCATTAGAAAATAAGTAATAATTACTTACTAAACTCATAATTTGAAAAACCTTACATTTATGGAAAGATAAGAACATTCTTAAGAAACCATTTTAATTTCATCAAATTTTGGTAGAAAAAAGTTATCAGCTACATGTTTGAAGTAAAAATCACATAAAAATAGGCCAAAAGCACATTTTTAGGATTGTTTTAAAGTTGACCATATAGGTTTGGTATCAAAAGATGTAGTAGACCTTATAACTATATTTTTTTTTTCATTTAGTATCAGAGTGGGTGGGAAAAAAGTTGGAATAGATTTTGAAATGGTTTGAGATATTTTAGAACTACAATTTTTTCAGATCACCACTTTTTGGCACACCATGATCCTGCACATACCCTAAAGTGATGTCATGTCATGGAAATCCATGAATGTGGGATATGAAATAAATGGATATATTAAATATTTGATGCTGAAACTTGTAAAAAAATGGAATTGGTAATGATAGCTATAAGGAAACATTTCATTACTTCTTTAGCCTGCTTCTAGGTTGTGGTAAAATGGCACCTTGGGAACATGGTATGGACATCAAGCAAAGCATAGAGGTTAATGGTGGAAGTCTCCCTCTCTAACCAATAGAATCCTATCAAATCTACAACTATGCATCAAGATGGTCTAGAATGGGAAGATCTCTGTAGAAATTTGGTGCATAAAGAACCTATAGTCAGCTCATATTTAAACCAATATCAAGATTCTAGAACATCCCCACACATGACAGAGCGATTCTCCACATCTCATAAAAATTAACATCTAGAATAATTTTTTAAGGTTCAACATTCTCAAAACCTCCGAATATTTTGCAAAAAAAAAAGCTATTGACTACAATAGTCTGAATCAAATCGTCCTAATCGACAACTCTATAAATCTATTCCCTTCACCCTCAAAACACCCTTTAATGTGAGCGACCCTAAAATAAAACCTATTATACATTGTTTGGTGCATTTACATCCTTGAGGAAATCAAAAGTACACACATCTTACATTGATTAAATCTTCATCTATTGTGCATTTTTTTCAAACAATTTTAGTGCCTTCTATATGTTCAGATTTTGATGCCTTCTAACTTAGTAGTACTTACATATTCTAATATATTCACTTTTCAATTGTAATTGGATGAACGTTGATACCATGTCATAGAGCTCCCATTTGGAAAATGCACTGTAAGGATGTTGCAATTATAAAGTGGGTCAAGTATATGTATTTTTGTGCTTTCTCCATTCTTTGGATTCTTGTAAGTTGAGAATTAATCCTTTTAAGTCTAATTATTTTAGGGTTTTATTTTTTCTTTAGTTTGTATGTGGTCAATGATGATATTACTTTCAAATAAATGGTAGCTATGACCATGTGAAATGGATGGATGTAGCAACAGTAAGGCAATACTTATCTTAGTTTATGGCCCCAGCATAAAAGTCAACATGTTGATCACAGCATCCCAACTCTTTATAGGAAGCAAACATTAGAATTGTGAATGACATGGTTTTGGCTGATGTCTTGAATTTTTACCCATATATCTCTTTCTTTAATTTAGGCTAGTTTTTTATTATTATTTGGATTTATATAAAGGAGGTTGCCTTCCCTGTCAATAATACACACATATTCATATGCAAATACATATACAGACATATATAATACTCATAAGTATACGTATAGATTATATACACATATAAAATACATTTTTCTCCCTCATAACAGAAATAACATAAAATGCAGTCATTGGATGGAATTAATAAACAAAAAATGGTTTTCATACAAAAGATAGTAAACAATTGAAATATTGATAATTGTGAAATTGTCTTATGCCTGCGTTTGTCAATTAGATATCAGACCCAAAACTTGTAAAATGTTATAAATTGAAGATGTCTTAAATTAACTAAACAAATATGTCTACATAGTCAATTGATGGAATTAAATTTTATTTGCTCAGGAGATACATGAATAGGGCCATCCCCTATGGATTTGGGTTAAACATTAGCCAAGGTGTAACTTGAGCCTAAAACATCTCCATAAGAATGCATTTTTCTCCTCTTTTCTTCTGTAACAAAATTTATAAAAAATCCTTTCAAATAATTTACTTCTACACTAAAAAAACCTTAAAAAACTTGTAAAACAATGATAGAAAATTGTTGTGGCTAAATAGGGCCATCCCCTATGTTTTGACTTTGGATTAATAGGTGCCATTGGAATTGAGCTGCCTATGTGAATCAAACCCGAGGCCTCTCTTCCATGAAAAATCATCATTTACACAACTCAAGTGAAACACTAACTCAAACAAAACCCCATAACCAAGACACTATAAACAAAAAGATGGAGGAGCAAAAAATGGCACCTTGATTCCTCGCCTCTTCCTTGATTCCTACCTCTTCTCCTAAATTGCTTGTGTAGCTCCTATGCACACTGCATGAGTGTTATTAAGCCCAATGTGCCTATTAGAGATGAGATCAAAGTAGCTGATCAAAAGTTTGGAACCTTTTGTTTGATGCATCAGAAAATGAAATGTGTTTTAGCAATAAAGTTGAAGCAAGCAAAAGGATAAATAGTAGAGGGTCAGAGACTATATGGATTATTAATGTTGATGCAAAAATTGAGAAATAATAATGCATGATAATTCATTAGAGAATGCACATCAAATTAATTTTCAATATGAGGCAAGCTGGAATATGTTCACCATGCAACTATCCAAAGGTTTCAAGTGTCCTTTCAGATTCAGAGAAAATAGTAGCTTATATGTTTTTGAGAGAATCACTTTGTTCTTAATGAGTGAAAAAATGGGGTATTATTATGTAAATGTTAGAATATCTCTCAAGGGGACAAGGATATCAAATGCAAATGTTTTATTAAGACCAACTACAACATCTTCAACAACAAAGAAATATTTTTTAGTAAATTTCATCTATATTAGTAGGCATGGGAATAAAAGCATATTGAGGGTCTGAATGATGAGAAAAGACTAAAAGAAAATGATGGATGTTTCAGTTTAGAATCAAGATAGATATGCAGTTTCAGCTATCAAATAATGGAAGGTCAAATTATTAGAACCATTGAGTTTCTACAAAATGCATCAAACATGAACCATAGAAAGATGCTACAAGAAGGATGAAGCAAGATGAATGCTCGTCTATATTTCAATATTCTACTATTTTTCAAAATGTTTGCAAGAATACATATAGCCATCATGGGGATTTATGAACATTTTTTGTGTGAGATAAAAATCTTCAGCCATGTAGATAAACGTGATGCTACAACAATAAGTAATTAGAATCATATTATTTTATCAAATATAGCCAAATGGAAAGAGACATCGAATCTGAAAAGCTTTTAGTAATATTTGAAGCAACATTTTCCATTAGGTACAAGGTTTGAATCTATAGCTACATAAATAGATGAGATATCCATAAATCTCCATAATGCACATGCTTCAAAAGGAATTCCAAATGAAGATGGATAAACCCTCATTAGCAGGAATGAAGTTCAAAACAAGAAAGCATGGAAACCCATAAGATATTCGCTATTATTCACATGTATCTCATAGAATTTGAGAGCCTTCTAGCAAGAGTAAAGAAAGAGAGCAAATACCCACAAGTATTTTTGTGAAAATGAAGCGATAATTCATAGCCACAAGAAAGGGCTACAATTTTTTTAAAATATTGGTGGCCTAGGAAAGTTCAAACATCGTAAACTCTAAATTCTAGAAATAATTTAAAGCCACATACTCATAGCCAAGTCCAAAGAGTTTGTAAGTAATAGTTTCTCAATACCAGTCAAGATAACCCAAAAAATAGAAAATAAAATGGACAAGCTAACCCTTTAAATCAAGGAGATATGTATCAGCAAATAAGCACATTTGATGGAAAAGAGAAACAAGCAACAAGATTTTCCAAAAGTTCCCAAGTTATTATTAACTTGCAATAGCAATTCTAGATCTGGTGATGGAAAATAAAATGTTTCCCAAAAAATTAAAGATAACTTACCACTATTTGAAAACTTTATCTCTTCATGAACGACGGCTAGAATAGCAAAAGGAAAAAAATCTTCAGAATAAGAAATACAAATGTCTAATTTGAGGCCACATTTTGTGATGGCCAAAGACTCCATTAGGAGTTAATAATATAGTGAAAGACCAAGTGCAAAACGCTCTGGTAAAACTCCAAGAGATCAGACCAATTCTTGGCTATAGGTGAAGACTCCAATGTGCCATTGAAATGCAAAAATAGGCAAGATAAACTCTAAAGACAAAGCTACAAATATTCAATCCAAACAACAAAAAGAAAAAATATTCCTACCTCTTAGGAAGCATGTGCTCCATGTTAAACAAATAGCAAATTTGCAAATAAAACCTTTTTTATTTTAACACAATGAAGCCCATGTTGGTCAAAATTTTGACCAATATGGGCATGGATTTTTTAAAAAATATGTTTTTCCTTGCATATTCTAATCAATTTGACCCCATTTTAATAAATGGTCAAAAAAATTTGTCTAAAAATGGGGTCAAATGTACAAATGACTCTATAGTGCTTAGGATACTCCCCCAATGTAGTATCATCAATGTTCATGCGAACAATATCTCCCTTTTGCATTGATGTCAACATAGATGTAAAACATCTAAGTTCCAAGAATACCAAACTATACTCTACTATTTTCATCTTCTCAAATTCTCTTCATTATTTTGAAATCTTTTGTAATGTTTTACTCTTCTTCTTCTTTAGGATTGGCAATAGTTGTTCATAGTAAACAACTTACAATACTTTCTATATGCATCTATGCAAATAAACTTCTAAGTATATGCTTAAATGAATATTCTAAATATACCTAAAGAGATAACTCTCCCTCATGTACATTCTCTCAATATGTTTTTCATGTACATTTTCTCTCCCATTGACATTAATGTCAAAGGTGTCAATCATAATACTAATTGTTATATACAAATTGAAAATGGGTTGCTAAAATCATCAACCAACTTGAGTGTCCAAAGACATTATTCAATACCAATTTCCAAGAGTCCTTAACAACTCAAAACATGCCAAATACTCCCCCATTCAAGAAGCATCGACATTCAATCGAGTCTAACCATAGTTCTCTATACCAGTAGACTAATGCACTCCTTGCATCATCTACTCTAAAATAGGTAGGGGCTTAACCCCTGGCATACCTCTTTGGTACTCAAAAGTATCTTTAGGAAAAGGCTTCATAAAGATATCTACAATATGATCTTTAGTGCTTACATACTCCAACCTAATCTCTTTCTCTACTACCTTCTCTCTCAAAACATGGTACTTAATAAATATGTTCTTTTTCATAGAATGCAATACTAGATTGTTAGACATACTTGTACTTGTTTTATCACAATAAATGATAATAGGTTCTTGTAACTCAATTCCTATATCATTCAACATTTGTTTCACCCACATAACTTGACTATAGTAATTTTCTACTATAACATACTCTGCCTTAGATGTACTCTAAGATATATTGTCCTATTTCTTGCTCAACCAAGAAACTAATCTTCCTCTCAGAAAGAATTCTCCACCGTTGGTGTTCTATCTGTCATCCATACTACCTACCCAAATTCTAAATTAGTATATGGGCACAAGTTTAAATCACTTGATCTATTATACCAAATTCTATAATCAAATGTACCCTTCAAATATTTTAATATCCTTTTCACTACTGCATAATGATGCTCTTTTGGAGCAGCTTGGAATCTTTCCATCCCAAGTGAATTTTCTATATCTAGATTGGTGTGAGTCATATATTGAAATCCTCCCATCATATATCTATACTTCTTTATCTCAACTTTATGTATTTCATCTTTACTAGATAACTTTTGACTAATTATCATTGTTGTACCAACAGGTTTGCAAGTTTCTAAACCATTTTTAAAAATATATATTTTAGATACTTAGTCTATAAAATAAATATCCCATATTTACTTAGCACAATCTATAATCCTAGGAAAAAATTCATTTTGCCTATCATGCTCATTTCAAATTCATTTTTTATCTCTTCAATAATCCTATCACTTTTTTTATCATTTCCTCCAAATATTATATCATCCACAAATAGTACAATGATAAATAGACTATCATGAATTCTTCTTAAATACAAATTACCATCTATTGTACCTTTAATAAATATACATCTAGATAAATACCTATCCAACCTTGCATACCAATTTTTGGGTGCTTGCTTGAAACCATACAATTGTTTATTTAGTCTGCATATATTTTCTTTAACTTTATTCAGAGGGAATCCGTTAGGTTTCTCAATGTAGAATTCTTCTTCAAGTTCTCCATTCATCAAAGCTAACTTGACATACATATGATAGATCTTAAAATTCTTTCTTGTTGCATAAGCCAAGAATGTCCTTACTACTTCCATTCTTTCCATTGGTGCATATGTCTCCTCGTAATCTATGCCTTCTTGCTGCGAATAACCTTTGCAAACAAGTTTGGCCTTATTTCTCACAACCTCTCCTTTCTCATTTATCTTATTTTTGAATACCACTTGGGTCTTGTAACATTTTTTTTTAATGTCTAAGAACTAATTCCCATGTCTCATTCTTCACATTCTAATCTATTTCTTCTTTCATTGCTTGCATCTAGTGATCATCATTACATGCCTCATCTATGTTCTTAGGTTCCACTTGAGAAATCATACATAATTCCTCATTCACTATGTTCCTTGTCATCACACTTTTATCCTTGCTTCAAATTATCTGCTTTGGAGGGTGATTCTTTATCATGTTTCTGCTAGAAGTAGGAGTTGACATCTCAACTCTTATCTCTTCTTTAGGTTCATATATCTATTCTTCTCTATGATAAACAAATACTTCATTCTACAAGTCATTGTTAGTCTCAAAAAGAACTTCAACATTATATCTAACAAATCCATTATTATCCTCTTCTGCATTAGAATTATAATCTACCATTTTCTCTTTACTACCAAACTTTTCATCAATCCTTATATTTGCACACTCAACTATTTTCTTAGTTCTATATTTGAAATATCTATATGCTTTACTTTTCAATGATTAACCAAGAAACATACATTCATCACTTCTAGGATCAAACTTACCAATATCATCATCTCTCTTTATGTAACACTTACTTCCAAATATTCTAAAATACTTTACTAATGGTGAGTGACCAAACTAAAACTCATTAGGTGTCTTTCTCATACCTTTCCTGATTTGTACTCTATTCAAACTATATATGGCATTGTTAACTACTTTTCTCCAAAATATCTTTGAGACATTATTCTCAAATAACATCACTCTTATAGCTTCTACTACTAACTTATTCCTTCTTTTAGTAATCCCATTCTATTTAGGTGTTCTAGGTGAAGATAACTGTCTTTTGATTCCATTCTCTTCATAGAACATGTTGAACTCTCTAGAGGTGAAATCTCCTCCTCTATCTAATCTTAAACACTTAATCTTGACACCAAATTTATTTTCAAGTCTATTCTTAAATATCTTGAATTTTTCAAAAGCTTCAAACATCTCTTTCAGAAACTTTACCCACATCATCCTAGTGAAACCATAAAAAAAAAATCATAAAGCAACATTTTCCATAGAATCCTTTGGTTTTGAAGGACACTTACATCTGTGTGAACAATCTCTTGTTTCTCTTTAGTAGAAAAGTTTTTGCTAGGAAAAAGATATTTTCCTTTTCTTAGCCAAAATACATTCCTTGTAGATAACATTACTGGGCTTCATAATCTTAGGCAGATCTCTCACTACAAATGTATTACTAACCTTCACAATATTATCAAAGTTTATATAACATAACCTTCTATGCCATAACCAAATGTTTTCAACTTTTGCAATCAAACATGTTTTTTTAGTAGGATTCAACTAAAATACACTACCTTTGGATCCAGTTCCAATACCAATCAACTTACCATCTTTATACTTGATAATGAAAGTCTTCTCTATGAACTAAAACATATATCCCTTCTCTACAAACTATCCAACACTTAAAAAATTATGTTTCAAACCATCAACAAAGTAAACATCATCAATGTTAGTTTTACCATCAAGAGTAATAGATCCAAAATCCTTGTAATATGATAGGCTACATTGTTACCAACTCTATTACTACCTCAATCATGATTTCTAAACTTTAAAAATTTGTTCATATCACTAGTCATGTGATGTGAACATTCACTATCAATTATCCATTCTGATTTCATCTCAACTTGGGTAACTAGAGCTCTCTCTTCTCTAATTTCTCTAGCAAGGTTATCTTCCTTAATAGCCACAAATCATAATTCATCATCACTTTCACTCTGATCTTTTTCATTATATTCTTCATCCTCATTAGCATATAGATAATTTATATTCTTATCTCTTCTAGGCTTAAATTTTACTCTAAATTTTTTCTCTCTTTTAGGACATTTAGACGCATAATCAACACATTCATCACAAGCCCAACATTTAAAGATTATCCTACAATCTTTCTCTCTACTTACTAGAAGGGATATTCCTTCTTCAATCTTCTTATCTTCTTTAGATCTGCTACTACTAGCAAAGTCTCCTCTTTTGCATGTACCTCTTGATAGATTAGGTTGAATTTTCATAGCACTGAAACCTATCTCAACTTTGGCTAATTCTCCAAACTATCTAATTTCTTCTTCTATAGATTCTAATCTTCCAAGAAATGCTTCTTTTGTGAAGTCTTTGGTGTAGGCCATTACTATCTAAATCATCTAAGTTGTTTTCTTGAATGGTGGTGATAATCTTTTCAAGATCTTCCAAAAACCTCATCATCTTGTTTAGTTCCACCAAGAGATCGAATACCTGCAACAATTTTTGATATTCTATGAACATAACTTCTTATGGATTCATCTTCCATCATCTTAGTATCTTGAAATGCACAAATCTAATTTTGCAATTTCTTTCTTTTTGCATGATCATCTTCTTCAAAAGTAACTTCTAATGCTTTTCAAATTTCATGGGAAGTTTCAAATGTCTTTACCTAATTGTTTTCATTCTTTGGAAGAGCTGATGGTAGGGCTTCTTTGGCTCTCATGTTACACATCAAGAAATCTCTTGAACTCTCTCACTAGATTCTTCTAGCTTTGATTCTTTAACAATTGTTGTCTTAGCTTTCATCAAAAGCCAATATCCTAGACCTATGCATAGCAGATGAATCTTCAAATTTTCCTTCCAACTATCATAGTTGGCCCCATTGAATCTTGGATAAACCTTCCTTAACATATTCACCATTGATCTCCCAAATTTTTTAAGCCTTATCTTCAAGGACCTAATGGTTTGATACCAATTGTTAGAATATATAGTCCGCTGATGTAATTGAGGTGGGTGTGGGGGGGTGGTGTGGGGGGGTTTGATGAATCTGTTACACACCTATGATCATAATCATTATTTTTAAACAATCTTAACCATATTAGTAATATTAAATAAAACCACAACAAGATACTCATATATAATTAACCCTATCTATGTTAACTAGGGGAACCCTTGATTAGAGAGAAAACCCTAGTGGGAATGGTACACACAAGATGATGTACTAATATAAATATTCCTTGTTAGAGGATAGACCCTATTAGTAGTATGTTACAACATTCTATACATATGAATCCTTGTTAGGAAACCTATTAGGAGATTCCAACCCTTTTAAGATTTTTTCCAACACTATTAGGAGTTGTGGAAGATAGTTGGACCCACTACCCAAACAACTTCAAAGTTAAGATCAAAAGAACCCAATATCTAAATGATCTATGTATTATTCCTTGAAGAATAATATAAATAAAGTGTATTTATTTCCTCTATCACTTTCTTGTCCATTAGATGTCTTCTCCTTCAAATTGTGCAACCAAATCTCATACTACACATCCAATGATTCCTTGGATCACTTACATGCATTTAGTAAATATTTTGCTCCTTCTCAAACTATGCACTAATACTTTGTATTCCACTTGATCCACTAATTCAAGTCATCATCGTAAATAAGGAAAACAACTTTCCATTATACTATATATTAATAATAATTACTTGAGACTACCTTGAGGCTTGCCCAATTAATTAAAATAAGATAATTAACTATTTCATAATTACAATAGCACTATTGATTCATAGTCTATACAAAACTTCACCTGTATGAAACCATGTGTTACGCACATGCTAGCATCATCACACAACTATCATTTTTCTATGGATTAGTGAACATCACCTCATTACATCTTGGATAAAAGATAAAATGTAAACATTAGAAACTACCAAATAGATGCTCTTTTTCTACATTGCTTCCAGTAAATCAAGTTTAACTTCCATACAACATCAAACTAGAATTATTCCTTTTAACCATTGAGATTACTGACTACTATTCTTCTAGTATTAATAGAATTACTACTATGTTGATACAAATGAAAAATACAATCATGAATGTAATATATCAATACTCTACAATGCATAGGATACTCCTCTAATGTAGTATCATTGATATTCATGCTAACAAGTTTTGTAAGCTATTGTACAAACTATTAGAAAATTGATATCCCTTGAGCCTAATAGGGTTTTTAGTGCTCGCATGGTTTGTGTGGAGGTTGACTTATGTTGGGACCTCAAGGAAACTATGCATATTCATATTGGTAATGTCATTTTCACCTAGAAAGTGCATCACCTTAAATTTTCAAACACCCACTATCATTGTCAATATATGGAGCACAAAATTACAAATTACCCCTTGGTCATGTGCAACAAGTATCCATCCAAAGAGGCCAAGCTTATTGAGGCTAATAAAAAATATAAATATACTACCATTTTCAAGAATGGTAAAAGTAATTCTTCTTCCAAAGTAGGTCCTTCCCAAGATGATGGTCGAGCCACTACTAGCATTGCACCAATAGTTTCTCCAATTCCTTTGCTTCCACTAACTGATTCAAACCCTGAGTTTTACTTGATGACAAGAATTATTATTTCAAAACCTTTTACCACCTTGGTCCATGCACCATAAGTAGCTTCCATGAGCTCTACATAGACCATTCATCACTCTTGTAGACTAGATGGCTGAAGTGATCATTGAGATGGCAAGGAGAAGTGGAGGATTACCTTAATTAGAGATCCCTCCCTTGACTTGTCTAGATCATTTTTTCATAATAGTTTCTCCTCTCTTGGGGATGAGCATGACATGCATGTTTTTAAATGATGAATTTTTTCTATTATGAAATGTGTTGTGGCTAACACACCCTCCTAGAAAATTATTTTTCATGATACAAGGCACAGTCATGGTTACTTTGATTTCCTTTTCCCCCAAGAGGTCAAAATGATTGGGTTTGTTCTCAACTCAGCTTGTCATGTGATTTGGATGGATAGTGGACTATTTTTTTCCAAGCATGAGTTTGGTCAAGGTATTGTTGTTAGTCTTCTCTCACCTTGTTTAATTTCTTCAATTATTTTACATGGTTATAATCCAATGAAGATAATGGTTTGGATTTTGTTTCTTTTTTGGAATCATTCCTTTGGTATTGTTAATGTTTATACTCCTAATGATTTTTTTGATCATTAACATTTGTGATGTTCAATTGAAGATCATCTATCATCTACCACATAGATTTTATGTGGGGATGTCAAAATGGTTGAGCTAGCTATTGGCAAATAAGGTCTTTTGAGGTTTAGATGGGAAGTTTGAGGAGAGAGAATCATGGTTTTACATGTTCAATAAATTGGAGATTTTTTAATCCCAATACCAACCATTGTTGTCTTAGTGTGGCTTAGCATACTTGATCCAATTTTTGAGGTGGATGTAATAGGTTTTCAAAAGGCTTGATCACATCATGTTTCAAATGCCATCCTTCATTTTATAAAGATATGGACTTACTTGTCATTCTAATATCTAATGTGTCTCCTAACCATTTCCCCATTTTCTTTTCCATCATTTGGCAAAAAACTCACCACTGTACTTGTAAGATGCAAATTTTTGTCATAGATTTATTCTCTCATGCTTCTATATCTTCTCATATCTTTTGTATATGCAATATTGAACCTCAACCCACATGTAGGTTGGATCCAATTGTGGAATGATGCCATTACTAGCTAGGTGAGGTTTCATCACATTTATGGAAGACAATTATCAAAGTACCACTAGAGATCTTATGAAGCTACCACTAAGAATGCTCATTCAACCTTTGAAGCCCTTGCCATGAATCCTTTTGATATGTATCTACAAATCCATCTTGCCAGCCTCCACAATCAAAAGCAGTTATAGACAATTATCTTGCTCATGGAGCTTAGATCAAGGCTCAACTCCTTTTGTTGGAGGTGATCAACTAGGTTTCAAAGGATTTTTCTCAAGCTCCTTGAGATTTCCACTCCTTTGTGGGTATTAAGAAAATCAAGGAGAATAAACATACTCTTTGTGAGCTTCCTCATATTCTTTAGGCTTTTATGTGCAATTACAAGAAGGCTTTCACTATGTAAGGAAATTTTGCTATGTGGGAGCAAGCCTTAAAGACCTACATCCTAGTCAGCCATAAGAAGATTTCATTTGAGAAACACTATTTCTTTCAGAAAATGTTACTGTTAGTTGATCTTAAAGAAGCATTCTTCTCTTTGGAGAATGATAAAGCTCCTAGGTGTGATGAATTTCCCTATGAATTCAATAAGACTCTCTAGGATTCCATTGGCCCTAACCTTCACAAAGTCTTTCATGAAGCCTTTTAGTTACAATAATAAGGAAACTTTTAAAAAAAGGTAGTATTAAAGGCATACCTAAATATGGTGGCACTAAGAATATCTACAATTGGTGACTTATCACTCTCCTCAATATCTCCTACAAGATCATTGCCAAGGAACTTTCCCTTAAGACCCAATAACTATTGTCACAAATTGTACAACCTAAGAAGACTAGTTTTATTAATTCTAGATATATTATAGCCAATATCATTACAATATGGGAAGGAATGGAATGGGACTGTCAATTTAAACATCAATCCCTATTTCTTAAATTTGATTTTCCAAAATTTGATGACTAGATTGAGTTGCCTTCCATCCTTACAATGTTATAAGCCTTGGGGTTCTACCCTATTTTTCTTCAATTGGTAAAAAATATTTTTGGGAATGCCTCTGCATGTATCGCCATTAATTGGAATTTGATGCAGGAGCATCCTAGGTGTAAAATTAATCTTGCATCACCCAAAAATATTTTTTTTTTTAGTCTTTTCTATTTTAATAAGGACTAGTAGATAGGGGGTTGCTATTTGTAGGAGCTTACTATTTTTAATAAGTCTTTGATACAAGCTTAGAATGTTCTCATTTTCTATAGGAAGGTTAATTTTGGAATTATAAGCCTACAATAAAAATCTCATTGGTCTACCTTAAGTATTGGAGAAGTTTTGCAAAATTTTGATGGAATTTTTTTAAAGAAATATCTTCAAGCTTACTATTGGAGGCCTTAAAATGCCTAGATGAGGTCCAAAAGCTCAACAGAAGGGCACTTAAATTGCTCCTAAGCCTATAGATCAAGAGCTCACATTTCTTGAAAGTGGTTATAATAGCCAATCAGAGCAACGGTTCAAGAGTTATGGCCATCCAAAGTTGGGCTACCAAAATTTCTAAAATATTTTGTCAAAGATGTATTTAGCCAACTCTTTATGTATTGTTAGGGTTTTTTGGCCCTAGGTATTAAATTTGAGCATCTAGAACCTTCCTAGATGACATAAAAGAAAGGCCTAAACATTGTCTAGGACAACTCTGGATGATAGTTCATAGCTTGACTTACAAATTATTGTAATGAAGGCACCCATGTGGGTTAGCATATTGTACTTGTGAATTTTGTAATATCACATTTGTAGTGTAAATAAGAAGTCCATTTTTTTTCTCACATTTGTTGCCATTTCATTCTATTACGAGTTTATGGTATTAATGGGAGCACCCTTCATCAAGTGATATTAGAGCCTAGTTCTTGAGTGTGAGGATAGATCTTTGACTATGAGGTAGTTTGCACAGAGACCATGGTTTGGGCTAAGCATGTAGATATATTTTCAATTGTGAGGTAGTTTGCACTAGAGTTTTAGCAAAAGCATGAAAATTCCTCCATGAAGAGAGCATGTTAGAAGACCTGTAAGTGTTGCACTCAAGGCTTTTAGAGCCCTCCAAGGCTAAATGCAAGAATTAGATGAACAAATACATAAAGGAATAAATATTCCTATAAGAGATGAAAGCGAGGATGAGGACAAAGTAGAAGAAAATGTTGAAGCAGAGGATATTCTAAACCCAAAGGAAGAGAGGTTTTTTAGGGCCATCTCAAAGATTGAAAAAACACATATTTGAAGTTCCCACATTTTCACAAAATATTAACCTAAAGGAAATAATCGATTGGATCAATGAATTAGCGGAGTATTTTTGAGTATGAAGATATTGAGGATGGAAAAACTAAAGGGAGATGCAAAGATCTGGTGGCAGGAGGTTTAGTTGGAGTGAGATAGAAAGGGAAAGAACAAAATCACCAGATGAGATTAGATGATAGCTAAACTAAAGTGACAATTCATCCTTATGGATTATGTGCTTTATTTTTTGAAAAAAATGCAAGGGTTGAATTAGGTAGGAAAATCTGTTCAAGAGTATACTGAAGAGTTCTACCAACTTATCATTAGAACTAGCCATGTAGAAGTTGATAAGGAGAAAGTGGCCTGTTATCTTAATGGGTTAAGTCCAAGTATTTAGGATGAGTTAAGTCTAGTTTGAATAAATAGTGTTAGGAGGCATACCAATTTTCCCTAACAGTTGAGAAGAAACTAAGCAAGATTTTTGATGACAAGAATAGTGGAAGATCTAGTAGATGATCTTATGGTGGCTATAAAGATGATTAGAAGAACAAGGATGAGGCTAGGAGTAGTAGTCAACATCAAAGGGGAAATAATTTCAATAATTTCCATGATTAGAATAATAGAGATCAAAGAGGAAGAGGCATAGGACAAGGATCTTGAAGATGAGGGTTCTATGGGAAATGTTTTCACTATAGAGAATAAGGGCATAAAGAATTTGAATGTATTTAGTGCCAAGAAAGGATAAATTGAAGAATAGAAGGTTAGGCAAGAGTTGCACATGTTGATGAAGATGCCAGATCATCACATTTTTAATATGCTAAATGATTAGAAGTCTTAGTTAATAGAAGAGTCTCACTCAATGGGGAGAATGAATTTGATCAAAGAAGGATCTTGTTTTGCACAAGGTGCAAATATGAAGATAAGTGTTGTGATGTGATCATTGATGGTGGAATTACTAAAAATCTAGTCTCAGAAAAGATGGTCACCATGTTGAATTTGAAGACACATAAACACTTACATCCATACCATATTGCTTGTGTGCAAGATGACCACAAGGTCATGGTCAATGAGCAATGCTTAGTGAAGTTCAAGATTGGAAGCTGCCAATATGAGCTACTTTGTTATATCATACCTATGGACATATGTCATATGTTGTTCAATAGGATATGTTAGTTTGACATGCATGTTGTACATGATGGGCAAGCAAATACCTACACTCTAACCGAGGATAGAGTGAAATAGAAGTTGAAATTGTTGAAGGATAAAGAAGAAAAGTTATGTAGAGCTGTGAGAAAATGTTTTGTTGATGGAAAAGAGGTTCTCAAAGATATGAAGATTGAGCATGTGCATTTTTCTATAATTTGAAAAGATATTAAAGAAGAAATAAAGGATGTACTTGCAGAAGTTGCATATATGTTGGGAGATTTATCTAATATTGTATCAGATAATGTACCTAATGGATTGGCCCCAATGAGGAAGATCAATCACCAAATGGATCTAGTTCTAGGAGCTAGTTTTCCAAACAAGGCAATGCCCATAATGACATCAACAAGAAGTGAAGATTTGAACATGCAAGTTCATGAGTTATTACAAAGGGGGTGATTAGAGAGTCTGAGTCCATGTGTTGTGCCAATAGTATTAGCACCAAAAAGGAATGGAGAATGGAAGATGTGCACAGATTCTTGTGCTATCAACAAGATCATGATCATGTATAGATATCCATTTCCAAGGATGGATGATGTTATGAACTATTTGAGTGAAGCTAAGTATTTCAAAAAGATAGATCTAAAGAGTGGTTACCATTATATTTGTATCAAAGAAAGTGATGAGTGGAAGACTACTTTCAAGACCAAAGAAGGACTGTATGAGTGGTTAGTCATGCCTTTTGGGCTAACCAATTCACTTAGCACGTTCATGTAGCTCATGAATGAGGTACTGAAGGAGTTTCTTGATAAGTTTTTCATTGTTTACCTAGATGATATTTTGATCTTTAGTAAGACATTGGAGGAGTATTTGATCCATATTGAAAATGTGTTTGATAAGGTTACCGAAAAGAAGTTGTTGATAAACCTAAAGAAGTGCAATTTTGTAAAGAAGGAGTTGGTCTACCTTGGATTTGTAGTCTCAGTAGAAGGTTTGAAAATGGACCTAGAGAAAGTAAAGGCTATCCTTGAATGGCCTACTCCAAGGAGTTTGATAGAGGTAAGATCTTTTCATGGACTGGCTATTTTTAACAAAATGTTCATAAGAGGTTTTAGTAGTATTTGTGGACCATTAATAGAAAAAATGAGAGGGGATAGAAAAGAATTTAAGTGGACTATAGTAGATACGAGTTTTAATCTATTGAAACAAAAAGTTATTGAGAAACCTATTTTAGCACTTCTTGATTTGAACAAGGTGTGCCAAGTAGACTATGATGCTAGTCATACTACAATAAGAGCTATTTTGAGCCAAGACAGTAGATCTATTGCTTATTTCTATGAGAAATTACATGATGCAAAAAGAAAATATTATGTTTATGATTATAATTTTATGTTATGGTTCAATCATTAAAGAAGTGGAGATTCTATCTTCTTCCTATGAAGTTTGTTTTTTATACTGATCATCAAACTTTGCAATATTTGAATAGTCAAGGAAAATTGGACGAAAGGCATTTGGAGTTGGTTGAGTTTTTATAGAGTTATAAATTTATTTTGAAACACATGAGTGGGAAGTCTAACAATGTTGTTGATCCTCTTAGTAGAAGACAACATTTTTTGATAGAAATGTAGATAGAGATGGTTGGGTTCAAGGAACTCAATACTTTGTATCTAGATGAATCCAATTTTGGTGAAGTGTGGAAGACTTGTATAGAACCTATTACACATGATAGGAAAAAGTGGTTGGCTTTGATGATCCAAGATAATATGTTGTTCAATGGAAGCCAGTTGTGTATTCCAAGAAGTTAAATGAGAGAGAATCTCATCAACAAAAAGCATAGTGGAGGATTGGTAGAGATAAAACCATAGCTTTGATTGCTAAGAATTATTATTGGTCATAGTTGTAGCAAGATGTGAAGAAGTTTGTACAAAGTTGCAAAGTATGTTAGATGGCAAAAATAGTGAAAGAGAATATAGGATTGTATCAACCATTATCTATACCAAAGAAGCTATGGGAGGATATTAGTATGGATTACCAAGGATTCAGTGTGATCCTAATTCTACTTTTGTGGTGGTTGATAGGTTTTCCAAGATGACACATTTTATTCCTTGCAAGAAGATTAGTGATGGTGTTCATATGGTAGAGTTAATTTTTATAGAAGTGATGAGACTACATGGTCTACCAAAGAGTATATTTTTAGATTAGCATACCAAATTTGTTGAGAATTTTTGGCATACATTGTGGAAGAAGTTGAAGATAGATTTGAAGTTTAGTTCATCACAACATCTAAAGACTAATGCATAGATGGAAGATGTGGATCACAGTTTGAGAAACTTGTTGAGATGCTTGGTTGGAGTTAAACAAAAAGGATGGGATATGATTTTACCATAGGTAGAATTTGCATATATTAATTATATCAATAGGATTACTACAAAAATTTCCATTCCATATTGTATATCAGAGTAGTCCTAGAAATGCTTCTGAATTGAGGTAGTTGGATAAAGACAAGAAAAGTAGTGCTGAAGCAGGAGATTTTTCTAAATATTTGAAGAATATCCATGAGGAGGTGAAGAAGCACATCACAAGGATGAATACATAGTATAAGGCTAAGGAATTTCAGATTGGAGATGAATTCATATTTCATTTGATTTTCTAGTGGGTACATATAATAAGATGAAGATGAAGAAGTTTGGACAATGCAAGATAGTGAAAAGGCATGATTTTTGAAATGCTTATGAAGTAGATTTGCCTACTAAGTTGAATACTTCACCATTATTTAAAATTTTAGATTTGATAGAGTATTATGAAGGAGGTGATGGAGATAAAGTTGCAAAAGAGAAATGGTGTATTCTAGTAGCTAGTTTGGCTACAAAGGAGATTGAGGAGATACTAGACAATGCTATTGGCAAAAGTATAAGGAACAAAACTTATGAGAAATATTTGGTCAAATGGAAAGGGAGAATAGTAGAAGATTCATCATGGCTAGCAAGGGAGGAGGTTAACCATCTTGGTTTTCCTCTAAACACCTGAGACATGATAGAGTCACTTCTCAAATTACCTTGGGTGTCTAATGCAGGAGCATCCTAGGTCTAAGAGCAATCTTGCATCACCCAAAAATATTTTCTTTTCACTCATTTCTATTTTAATAAGGACTAGTAGACAGGGGGTTACTATTTATAGGATATTTCTAGTTTTAGTAAGCTTTTCATACGAGCTTGGAATGTTCTCATTTTCTACATGAAGGTTCATTTTGGAATTATAATCCTATCGTAAAAGTCTCATTGCTCCAACTTAAGTATTGAAGAAGTTATTAAGGATTTTTGAAAGAAAAATTTGCAAAAAAATCTTCTAGATCATTGTTGGAGACCTTAGAGTTCCTAGATGAGGTCCAGACACTTGACAAAAGGGTGCTTGCATTGTTTTAAGTCTCTAGATCAGGAGCTAACATTTTGAAAAGGTGGCTATAATAGCCAATCAAAGTAATGGTTTGAAAGTTATGGCCTTCCAAAGTTGGGCTACAAAAATTTCTAAAATAATTTGTCAAATATGTATTTAGCTAACTAATATGTATTGTTAAGGTTTGTTTGCCCTAGGTATTAAGTTTGAGCATCTAGAACCTTCTTGGACAACATAAAATTGCCTATTTAAGAAATGCCTAAAAATTGTCTAGGACTACTCTAGGTGATATTTTGTAGCTTGTCTCGCAAATTATTGTAATGAAGGCACCCATGTGGGTTAGTATATTGTACTTGTGAATTTTGTAATATTTCATTTGTGGTGCAAATAAGAAGTCCATATTTTGTTCTTGCATTTGTTGATATATATATATTTTTAATGAGTTTATGGTATTAAGGGGAGTACCCTTCATCAAAATAATCTAAGTCTTTTGGGCTCCTGAGAACTACTCAACATGGGTGCTCTCTTACACCCACCTTGTATGTTGTTTTCTATTGAAGTTACTAATGTTATTTCAATGAGTTGGGTGAGGAAAATTTCTCTCCTTGATTCCTCTAAGAAATTGGTCAATGGACACTTTCTTTATGACTCCTTTCTCACTCTCCTTAAGAAGGAGGATAATATTTCCAATTATTTATAGCACCTAGATACTTTTTTCCTTTCCTTTGGTTTAGCTATCTAGTGCAACAAGACTTTGTGCTTTAGACAATATTTTCTTCCTGGACCTCTTTGGCTTGCCAAGTTTCAATGAAAATGAATTCAGCATGGGGAAGTGTTAAAGTTTCATGGCATGCCTTTTTACTTTCAAGCCTCCACTATCAAGCTTCAAAATGTGGTCTTGAAGGTTCAGAAGAAGTTGTATTACTAGATTACCAAACCACTTTCGTTGGGTGGAAAATTTTAGATTTTCTCCATTGGCTTCCACTCATATCTATTAATCCTCCTATTGGACACCTTTGAGGGATTCATATCTTAAGCTCAAATTCTTGTTCTATGAATTATTCTATACCTTAGATGACTCATCTTATTCTTTTTTGATGATTTGTCACTTCAAAGAAATTTTTGAATTCCTATGTTTTGAACATTTTTTGCCTTATATCTCCAAGGCAAGAAAATTTTCAAAAGATGAAACCCTAGTTTATTGTGCTATGACTTTTTTTTTCTTTAGTTAGGGATTTATCCTTTTTATCCCTGTTTCTTGTCATGGTTATGTCTTGACAATTTTGTGTTCATTTTTCATGGTAACTATTAACTTGGAAACAAGTTTTTGCTCCACTATTAGATGGGTCCTTGATCAATGACTCTCACTGTAATGTCATTATGAAAAGTTGCAAGTCCTTTAGCCAAGGTAATATAACAATATTGTAACATGTGTCAAATGGGACCAAGAAACTACAATTCCTCTCAAAATCAATTTTAGCCACAGATTGACCTCAAGATGAATGATTATCATTATGTCATTATAGGAGTTGCAATGTTTTTAATTATTGTGACATAATGTCAACATGATAAATGTCAAAGGTGAGCTCAATTAATCGATAGTTTTTCAAAGCGGTTGAGGTCACTTTAGATGGGTGGTGTTAAATAATTATTCATCCCTCTTCAAGATCATCTAGTTTTCAGGAATTTATTGTAGTCATTGATCAAATCAGAAATAGCTAGTGTAAAGCCTATTTTAGGCAAAAATGTTAAAGTACAAAAATTCTCTAGAATAATAATACTTGTCCACATTCAAATCTATTTGGAGCCAAATAATAAAGAGATGAAAACTTATTTGAAATTTCATCCAAAGATGGGACCAAAGTAGAAATTAAAGAAGGAAATATCTATGGCCTACATTGCTTTGCTTCACTGACACAGGTTGTATGAGATTGAGGGAGATAACAGCACATGACACTCTTTGGAGGACAATGCTGTTAGTGATACCTAATGAATTATTCAGACCTAAGCTCTAATTAGTCCACATCTAGAAAGTGTCAGAAGGGCTATAAGTGGGAAGAAATGAAGAGATATGGTATGTGATGAATCTATGATCTATATTATCTTGCAAGCCTATAGGATTTTCTTTGAGATGCAACATGATGAAACCACATGTGCCACTTAGCATTGGAGTGTTTTAAGTGATAATTTAAGAACAAAGAATTTTCTATAGCCAGGATTTAAATCTTGAACAAATCATGATCACCCATCAACTCATCTAAAGATTAGAAGATTAATGACTCCAAATGAATTTTGGGTTAATTTTAGCAATATTTATATTTGTATTCACATATTACCTATAAAGAGGATATATGGAATACTTCATGTAACATCTACTATGACATTAACATCCCTTACATTGTTACACATTGTTCAATCAACAAAGATTGAATGACCCTCATCATATTTCAGGCTGATTTTGGCTAGATTAGTCTTTCTTTCTCAAACTTCCATGGAAATAAGACATGTACCATACATGAAACAAATGAGATGTTGACATGTGGCTTGTAATTTGAGGTGGGTAAACTAAAAATGATGGCAGATGGTGCAAACTCTCATACTCCCCAAGACTGAATGTTACAAATCAGATCAAGTGAGGTGGTACTACATGATGGTAGGGTCTAGCTAGATGATAATGTAGAAATTGACACAGATTAGGTGAGAAAAATAGAAGATGCCACGTAGTGGTTCATTGAAATCCAAGTTTGACCCAAATTGAAATGAAAGGAAAATTTTAGAATTATTAAATAATATTTTTATTTTATTTTACTTTATTTTGAATCTGAAAGCTTATAAAAAAAAGCCAGGTTTATTTTGTTAAGTTCAAACTTTACAAAAAAAGGTAAATTTTTGCGATGTAAGGGCATGTTCATCATTTTCAACCTAAATATTCAAATGGATGCTAGGGGCCTGATTTTTTGCCTAGATATATAAGTATTAAATATCATTAGAAAGGGTAGAGAACAAGTAAACCATTTTTTTAGTTAGAATATGTGTTGGTATAACCAAATAGAACATGTTAGAAAATTTGTAAAATAGGGGTTTATTCTTAATAGAAGTTTAATTTTTACCTTGGAGAATCTTTTTCAGCTTAAGAGCAAATGATGAAGTGGGTATCTGCCAAATTTGGAGGGTCTTGCTAATGATTTTTTTCTTTTCTATCTCCGAATCACTTTAATGGGATTTTTTGCAGCATTTTACCAAAAAATCATATATTTTATCACAAAGGTCCTTTTCCCATCATTATTGGAGATATGTTTAGAGTTTGTTATCGCAATGGTGGAATTCGATCTAGTTTTTAGCTGTAGAGAGAAGAGAGATGCTTTGCTTCAGAAGATGTAATAATTTCAAGTGGACAAAGGACATCATTAGATTAGATCTAGGATTCCTCCCATATTCTGTATCTTTTTTTCTTCTCTCATTGTATGAGGGTTCCAAACATTTGTACAAGTTTTCATAGTTGTGATACCACTAGGCTTAGATGTTGTTGGTTCTAGACTATTGAGGAGAGCTCTAGCTATGTGTCCACCATCTTTTAGAAATAGTACTCTTGTATGAACAACAAAAACTAAATTCTATTGATAGTTCTAGTTTATTGAGTTTTTTATTAGCCTTTCATGCATCTTGAATGTACTTATTTCAAAGGAATTAATAAAAAGAAGAACAATTTATTTAGTTTCATTTTGCATCTTGTCTCCTATGTTTGAAAATTTCAATCTTTTGTGTTACATGGACAAAGAAGTTAGATCCAATTACATCTCATTATTAGATGTATGAGGTTCAGATTAAACTTAAATGCTTGATTCAAAAAGTGAGAAGATAGATCACCAATACCTAATGTATATTGTTATTTATAGAGTACCCAATGGATAGGGAACTAATTAGCTACATGGTAAATTTAGTTTTTTTTTGCATATGAGGTTTTTCTAATTCAAAATCAAATATCAATCATCCATTTTCCCTTTCTATTTAGGAGCTGCAAGGACACATTTACTCAAGTTGTGGATTTCATAGGTTTTGTAACTTTCTATTGCATACCTTTTTTTTGGATAAGTATAGGAGAAATAAGGGTTTATTCTTCTTTTTATAGATTCAGATGTATGCTTTGAACTAGTACCATATGAATGGATCTAAATGTCTATCCACCAAGGTTTTTTAGACCCTAAAGTAGAAGAAGGAGTTCAACCTTATAGTTAGTCCAAGCTCATGAAAAATTGTATCGATCATAGGAGATAGCTTCCCTTAGATGTAATCATTTCATTTCTACCTTGTTGTTGAAATCAATCTTAAATTAGGAGCCAACAAAATGGTGACTCTATAGGGGGAAATGTAAAGAAATTCATTGATAAAAGTACTAGAGTCTCTGGTATAAGTTGTATAGTTGTAGTCACATATTTAAGTTGTGTTTTTTGCATCCAAGTCATCCAAAAATGTGGCAAATCTATTGGGGATGTATTGAATAATCATAGAAGACAAACCTTGAGAATATAGAAAGAGATTCAATACATTGGAAAGAAGTGCATGAAACTATTTTTAATAGTGATTTTCTAAAAGTGATTTCTAGTTTATTACTTGAAATCATGCATCCTAGGGATTACCTTATTCATGATCTAGCAGTACTTTAAGAGTTGGATGAAAATTGTGTGCTATGGTCATGCTAAGTCTATTATTGATCAATTCAACTAGGTAATTTTTTAAAGCATTGTTACAAAATTTAGAGTCAAGAATGATCAAATCTTTGTTCACTTTTACAAATGTGTAAATCCTTGAAACTGGTTTGATGGTTTGCAAGTTCCCACAAACTAAAAGTCTTGTTCAAATTTGTCAAGCTACAAATTATTTTCCAAATTTTTTATCACAAGTATGAGTATGGATGCTAAAATATATTTTTACTAGTTCCTTATCAATTTCATTTTGAATGGTTAAAGACTTTCAACAATTTGTGGGCAGATTGTAAGCTTTTGATAGTAGTTCTTGGTAAAAATATATAAGTTCTTGATTTAAAAGTTTTAGTTTTGTATGCATCTATTGTTTAATGGAATTGGAATGTTAGAAAGAAATTCACAACAATGATTTATTTTTCCTCTTAAATAAGGTGGTGGATCTACTTGGTTTTTATGAATGGTGTGAAGAAGTTCATGTTTACACCCTTGCCAAATCAGAAAATCTAGTTGTAACATCAACACTTAAAGCTATTCAATTTTAATGATTTTTTCATTCCATGAAAGTTAATTGATAATAATTATTGGCTCTATTCATTGATTTTCACATTAAGGAAATATATACAAGTTTGGTTTCAAAATGGAGTCAGATCCCAATAATGAAGTTTTTTTACCAAGTTATGAGGGTGTTTCTAAAGATATTGTATGATTAAGATGTGATCAAATTATTATTTTCATAAGAAATGAAATAGGAGATTTTCAAAGTCTAAATGATGTTCAAATATACCTATTATTTAAATCAACGATCATGAATCTTCATTTTTATTTAAGACCTAGAGAGGATTCATGGGCTATTATTTAATAGGTGTTTTCATTTCTAATTCAATTAAGTGATCAACAAGATTGAGATTAGAAAGGGTTATTCACCTTGAAGAAACTGAGAGTTATCTAGTTGAAAATGAATTCTATTTTGACTCTTCTAATAGTTAATGTAAATATGTCAAAATTTAAAAGAAAAACAAAATGTCAGAAATAGATAATATTGAGAGGGGGGAGAGGTTGAATCAGTATTATACAAACTTTTGCACACAACTAAATATTGTTAATTACTTTATAATTTTCATATGAAAGTAAACCAATGATGTTGAATAGTAAATATAATCGTACAAAAAGAGAACTCATAACACCATTATTCATGAACTAGGGAAATCTTATCCAAGATAAAACCCCAGTGGGGATGATACCCACTAGGTGATTCACTAAACAAAAGAATCTTTTTGAGGATATTGACCCTATTAAGAGTCTATGAAGTACATATAATTTCTCAAGTCTATGGACTAGGCCTTGGTAAAAGTCTTAACCATATTAGGATTTCCTTCAACACTATTACGAGTTGGTAGATGAAATACAATGTGATGCATGAGCATCCTAGGCTTTCTTGCAATCCTACATATTGGAGCTAAGAGCCAGTGGTTTCCAATTTTCCTATTGCTACTGAACTATTCATTGGAGGCCAAGCTACTATAGCTCCTAGTGGATGCCTAATTAATGAAGCTCCTAGTGGGTGCCAAGTTATTGTAGCCCTAGTGGATGCCAAGTGGTCCTATATGTGCTCAGTACCAGAATTGGTTTTTGTTTATTTGTGCCGAGTTGTATGTGAGCTGAATTTTGGTATTTAGTTTATGTCTAGGTATTTAAATTAGTGTTATAGCTAACTTGTGGCTCAACCTATATTTAATGTAAGGGATTTACTTTAGTTTGTAATGAGTTGGGACTACATCTGGCTTTGTTGGGTATTATTAAGGGGTTTGTTGGAGTCTTAAGGCAAAAGTTATGATTCTAGCTTTGACAAGGGGATGAAGTGTAGATGAAAATTTGGAAGATCTAGGGCTACGATTTATAAACTAGAGGATTTCATGGTGGACTTGAGGGTACAAGTGTGGATTCCTCTTGGTGTTCTTATCCAATTGTGTATTTGGACTAGCTAGGATTGGATTTGTAAGTTGGATCTTTTTGAATCTTGTAGAATTAATTTTGTAGTTGTTGTTTTAAGTTGTCCCTAACCTGCAAGGCCTTACAACTAGGCATATTGTATGTAATCAATTATATCTATGAATAAAGAGTTGTGATTTGGTATCAAATCTTACATTATTGTTGTTTTTTTGTTATGTTTCCATTGTGTGATTATTTGTTACATTTTGTACATCTCTTTTTTGGATTCTCCTACCTTACATTATATCAGATGGTATCAAAGAAAATGTTATTCACATGTGTAGAGACAAATCACTAATGTTGAGGTAGTTTGCATTAGAATCTTACGTTGGAGAATCTTGATCTTGTGGCTAACTGATCTTCTAGATTAGTGGATTTGGTGCTTAGGATTTGCTCAAATTTTGAAAGATGCCTTCAAAAAGATTAGACCTTAGGGAAAATGATGATCTTAGTGATGTTGTAGAAGACATGATCTCAAAGAAGATTAGAGAAGAGTTTAGATTCCAGATTGCATTAATGAAGACTGATATGATTGCTAAAATTGTAAGTGCTTTAGGTGGTGTACTTAGGCATGTGGAAACTAAAGGTAGTTATGAGGAAGTTGCTAAAGAATTTTAAGTTTCTAGATTTATTGATGATGACAAAATCGATCATGTGGAGGGACCTAGTAGAACTAGGTCTAGTCAGTTTGCTAGTCCTAGATCTCAGTTCAAGCTGAAGCATAAGATGGAGGTTTCTAATTTCTTAGGTACTTTGACTCTTGAAGACCTAATTAATTGGATTGGTGAATTAGAAGACTACTTTAAGCTTAAGGATATTGAGGATCCACTTAAAGAGAGGTTGGCATGAACTAAGTTGAAAGGACATGCTACTCTCTATGGAAATAATTGCAAAGAGATAGGGAAGAGGAAAGTGAGATGGAGATTGAAGGTGATTAAGTTGAAAGTTAATTTTATTCCTATTGATTATGAACTTTAGTTTTTTAAGAGGTTGCATAGTTTGAAACAAAAAGATATGTCTATGAAAGATTATATTGACAAGTTCTACAAGTTGGCTATTCGGTCTAGTCATAGAGAATTTCCAATGTAAAAGGTAGCTCAGTAAATTAATGGTTTGAGATTTAATATTCAAAATGAGGTTGGTATGTGTTGGTAAACAAATTATTCTTTTTTTATTTAACTCTTGGGTTCCCAAATTTTATGAACAATATTTGGTTACAATAGTTGGAAAGTTGCTTCTAAGAAGACTAACTTTCCTCTAAATTATTAGGTATAGCTCCCTATTGCAGATTTACAATAAATTATGTTTATTCCTAAATCTAAAAAGGGGGTATGTTCTTAACCTAAGAATAGGAGAGGCAAAAAAATCCAAACTTATCTAACTTAGGCAAGAAAATATTTTAGAAGATAAATTAATTTTATGACCTCATGCATCTTATGAACTCGAAAGACTTAAATATTCAATATCATCTAACAACTAAAGCCAACTGATCTAGCAAAAAACTAATTATGGAGAAAGAAAGATTAACTAGAAGGAAACATCTAAGGGATCTCTCTTGAACCTATGATGATAATACTTATCACATTTAGTTTACTACCTCAAAATAGGGGAATGAAGATCTATTTATTCCTTGTTTTAATTTAGATAAAAGAGAAAACAAACAATTAGTACCTAACATAATGGAATATAAAATAATTGACACACGATACCATTCAATTAACTCTGCAACATCAAGTATTTCACACCAAATTTTTCCAAATTTTATTAATCTTTCATTATAATACATATAGGGTTTTGAGATGACCATTACAAAAGAAATTCAGTTAGTTCATCTCCTCAAAAATGACAATTGGCAAGGAGATGATTTGTCTATTACAATGATTACAAAAAAATATGAAAGAGGCAGAATATGAATCACTTCACCTTCTTTCCCTTTTCTACTTGTGTGCTATAGGCCTTGGTGGCTACAATGATTGGACTTAGTTCATCATGACTATGGACATGTACATTAGTATATCTTAAGAGCAACTTAGAATTATCTCTAGCCAATTCCTTGATAGAACTCAAATGCCATGCCCACATATACACAACTACCAAATTTTGGAGTTTGAAAACTGTATTCTAATGACTAAAAGATATATCTATTAAGCTATCTATAAAGTTGGAGAAGTTTTATTTGCATTACATGTATTCCAATTATTCCCTTTCCTTGACCACTCGTTTTTGAATCTTTATGTAAGCCTCTTAGGACATTATAGTCTTTTTCTTGATCTTTCTTCACTTTAGCTTCAGTTTCCTTGAGCCCTTCTTCTATTAATAGGATCATTTTGGACTTGAACTACATGCTTTTAAGCCATTCAAATAAAGGCTAATCTCCTTTAGGAAAGATATTTTCTTCTAGAACCTCCTTAGTCTTCATATGAATGATCATCTTTAGTAGAGAGATGCAATCTTCACCTTTGTCCTCTCCATAGCCAAAATGGATCTATTTGATGAAATATCATATCCTTCTCTATTTCCGGCCTCAATATAGCATAGCCAATTTTCTCTATAATGGAGAGTCCCTCCAACTTGAGTTTCCCACTCCATTCTCTACCGATCTTCCAAAATGTTTGTCTTCTTGGAGTTGAGAGATGAGCACTTGAACATCTATAGCTATGGGATCATTAGTAATAGGAATTCTAGAGATACTTGGTAATGGGGTGACCAATTACCTGATGAAGCTATTTAGTTCTTGTATTTCCACCTTCATCCATACATTTGACAACTTCAGGCTCTCTAGCTATCCTTCAGTCACTTCATTTGTTGACTTCCATAAGCCAACATTGTTATCATGTCGGGCCTCCAAAAGTCCACTGAATGTAAAGAAAAATCATTAGTAGAAATATCCTCAATCCTTCCCTCCTTGGTAGTCTTTTCTATCTCCATTATTAGATGCCCTATTTTAGGGTCTTGTTTCAGAATGGACAATGTCTTTTTTCTTCTTAATCTTACTCAATGCTAATCCAGAGCAGATAGTATGAGATAAGTTATCCTTGTTGGGGACTCCTTCATCTTTCTTTTCTCTCTTCCTATCTAGAGAATCCTCTAACCATGAATCCATGCTCACCACTTTGGATATCATTCCAAGTTATTCTATAGTAAACATCTTTCTCTTGATTGGAGTGATAGCTTTCACAATCAAAGAGAAGGGATTCTTTAGGGCTTGCAAAATGAGGTTTGAAGAATCTTGGCCTTTATCTACCTTTGAAGTCTTCTTTGTCATGTCATCATATTTAGTGGATTTTCTATCACTACTTCCTCCATCTCCTAAATCCACTATCCACACTTAAGGACTACATGGCTAGAGAAATGCAACACTTGCAAATAGAACTAGACTACTATGAAGTGAGGTAGTTATAGTATCTTTAGGATCTTTTTCTTTCTTCTTCTTATCTTCTATTGGAGTTCCAACCACTAGGAGGGAGTCCTCATGACAAATTTTAGCCAAGGGAATATTCTTGTTAGGAGGTTGATCACCTCCACCTAATGCTTGAGCTAGTCCTTGAGTGATAGCCAAGGTTACACCTGATGTGCTCCCTTACTAGGAGGAAGCCACTATGGCTGTTGGAGAAGGTTGAATGGGTATGCTCTTACTTAAACTCCTTTTGGCTATGGTCCATTCGACCCACTTCCCTATCCCTTTAATAATTTGGGTTATCTCAATCTCTAGCTCTTCTCCAATATCTTCATAAGGTTCTAAGCTAATAGGAGTATTTCTTAGCTATGCTAGATAGGTGTTACTATACATGTTCTTCCCATCATCTTCTACTACTTCAACATTGATATTAACTTTATACATCCTCACTTGATCTACTATAAGTTTGGTGATAGCATGATCATAGATATCAAACTCATCCTTGCAATTTCCCTACGAGTCATGAATGGTGGTGATGTGTTTGATTACAATTCTAATCTACAACACCTCCCTTGCATATCCATTTAGATCAAACATAGGTCTTAAGACCTCATAAATCTCCAATTTATATATTTATTAAAACACCTTTATCATGTTCTTTGCATTAGAATGAGACTCACGACTAAAAGCTCCCACCTTCATAGGAAACTCGTATCCCTTCTTCTTCAAACTCCCACTCAACATGTTCACTTGGATTGCCTACCACACGATCTCAATTAACACGACCATATTACTAGGATATCATGGAAATTTAAAGGGAAAGCCATCAAATGTTTCAAGATGCAAATATAAAAAGGATCAGAATTGGATGAAATAACTCCCAAATTGGCTAATAGTTGCCATGGATTTAGGGCTAAATGTCCTCTCTAGATATCCCTATAGCTCCCTACAAATTCTCATGGTGACTACATCATTAACTCTTATATAATCTACATAGCTATTTTCCAATTGTAAACATGGGTAAAATACATAAGACTTCACATCATTAGGAAAATTCTAGACCCTAGGAGGCCTAGCCATAATTGTAAAGAAACTACCATGTAAATGAGGAAGGAGGACATGTAGAATGTGTTGTAGAATTTTGTAGCACTAAGAGAATTTGATAGAATCTCACTTACCTCATGAGCCCAATCAATAAATTGGGTATCAGAGTAGATGGCGTACACAAAAAAGAGATATTATTGAATAAAGTCTAAAGCTTCAACCTCTCCTTTCAATCTGTATAAGAAGACCATGATGTCAAAAATATCAGGTTTGAGATCAGTCCCAAATTGAGTTTTGGGAACCTTAGTCTTGGCACTCCATGGTTTTTGAAACCATGATTGCATGATCTCTTTTCTCCAAATCATCTTCTTCACAGAGAATTCAAAAATGGCTCCTCCAAATTTTAAATCTAAAAACTCTTCCTTTTCTAGAACACAAAGGCAATTCACCACAATTTTCCTATCAATAGAGATCAACATTGTGTCATCTAGCAACAATTTTTCTGGTGTCTATATTGTAATGATTTATACATTCATAGATTAATTCTAGAGCCTAGATTTCAATAAGAAAACTAGCTACCTCAACAAGCCCGCATCCTCAGAGATTCTTAATAATGGCATTGATTGGTTCTGATCTTCATCTCTTTCAAAAATCTTGCATATCATAGAAATTGAGAGAAGTATACATGAAATTTTATAGTGAAGACTTAAATTTGTTCAATGTGTTGAAACCTACAAATCTAGTTGTCATTTCTATTTGACAATAAATTTTGAATCTAGAAAAAAGAAAAGAATAGAAAATGCAAAAACATTGGCTTTTTGAAATTTTTTTGCAAATTAATAGAATAACAGTTCAATAAAGAGTGGTAGTTTTTGTAATTGTCCATGTTTCCATCGACATAGGTGTCACAATTCATCCATTGATCTTTAGAATTTGTGCCACATGAATGAATTGAAAGAGAGACCTGTTGGAATAGTAAATGCATAGTTTTAATAGATATCTTTATGTCCTTTCACTTTTCCATTGGTCCAATGGTAACTTTTTATCTTCCCATAATTACTTTCCTATTTCCCTTTAAGTTTCAAGAAGTTACAAATAGAGCACTCCATGAGAGAATATCTGTTGAGCTAATTTTTTCTTAATAACTCTTTCCCCACAATAGTTAGAATATTTCCTATCATCACCTTGAGAATTTTTTCACACAAATTGTGCATCCACTTGCAAAATTGATTTTCTTTAAAATCTAAAAAGTTATCCTTATGGGTTGAAAACTTGCCAAGGAGAAGACAATTTACATTTCTCTGCCCAGGATTCCCTTTTACTTTATCTATTTACTATTTTTCCTTTGGATTTGGAGATATCCAAAAGGAGTGTAAAAATTCATTAGGGACCCACCTTTTGTTTCCTTTCCTTTAGAATTGCCTTTTGCAAAAAATTGACTTCATGGGTTGGAAACCTACTGAGGAAAAGTCAATTTTGAATTTTTTGCCTAGGATGATTATAAGAGTTGTGACAAATCTTGGACATTTCTAGAGGTAGATAATCATAAAGAAACATGAATTTCCCATAGGGCACCTTATTATTTTCTTATTTTGATCCAAATGCACTATTTGGTGCTCTTTGCAAGAAATCATCTTCATGGGTTGAAAACCCACCGAGGAGAAGACAAAGTTCAGATTTCTAGAAGCTACTATTTTTATGAGAAAATGATAGACTGTAAGTAGATGAACCTTTATAGATGATCTTTGCATGATAAATTTGAATCTCCATCTGATTGGTCACTAAGCTACCCATACAACCCTTGCACATAAAGGAAAAACCACTTGGCTATGAAATGCAGAGAAGGGGAAAATAAAAATTCTGATGAAGACTCTTTCCACCTAAGGGGGCTTAGACATAGACTTGGACACACCTAGGAAATTACTAAGACATAAGAAATCACTTTGAATACTTAGGTACAAGATGAAAAGTGGTGCAATATTATGTTGAATATTTCTTTAGCTGAGGATACTTATTAGTATGCTTTGCAGGTAGAAGATAAGTTGAAAAGGAAAAGTCAAGGTAATGCTAGAGGGAAAGAGAAGTAGGATAACATGGTACAATCTAGATCAAGTGCAAAAAGTGAACCAAAACCTGTTGATTAGAAAGGGAGGACTGATGGAGGTGGATTTAGAGGTAATTGTTTCAAATCTAGTAAAGAAGGGCATAGATCTTTTGAATGTCTGATTGGTAGGATAAATAATATTGTGAATGAGGTTGTAGTTTAGGAGAGTAATCCTAAGCAAGAAGAAAGTTTACTAGTACAGAAAGTACTGGTTAGTAAGAGAATATTGGATTCTTGTTAGAGGACTAGTTTTCTTAGGACTTGTTGTAAGTCTAGTGGTAAAGTCTACAAGGTGATTACAAATGGAGGTAGTACTAATAACCTTATTGTTGAGGAGGTGGCTCAAAAAATTGGTTTGAATAGACTAAGACATCCTTATCCTTATAGGATTGGCTGGTTGGGTAAAAGCACAAACCTGTGTCACCTTTTATGAAGAAACGTGATATCAAAATGTGACAGTTCAACATTAATGACAAAAAAATAGTATTTTTGTTTAGAATTTGAAAATGATGTAAACTGATGAAATGTGTAGAATTGGATGAAATTTATGCCTATCATTTTTTGAAATTATTTTGAGTAAGAATTTATTCATTTCTTTTATTTTGAATTCCTTTTTTTAACTATAAAAAATATAGGGTGTAGTTCCCATCAAAAAATAAAATGCAAATCATCTTTTTTTGTTTTGATTTGAAAATATCTTATATATGACATGTATATCTAGTGCACAAAAAAAGAAATAATTATTTTTGATCTATATTTTCTTTGTTATAAGTACTCAAGCTCGACCTTCTCAGAAGCCAACAATTTTTTTCTCCCGTCAAAACTTCCCAATCATATCTAAACCTTCTTGAGAAAAAAATACATATTGATGAAGAATACTCTCTCCTCTAGTGATAAATATAATTATTATTTTTTTTTGCTATGATTTACTATTTTTTTCCCTTTTTAAAGTGAGCATCTTTTGAAATGTTGAAATATCGACTTATAATATTTTGAAATTCTAACATATTATAACTAATCAAAACACTAAAAAATTTATAAAATGATGATATTGAATGTAAGATCTATAAAAGGGTATTTTTAGTTTTTGAATAAAATTGAGTTTTGATAGAGAAATGAAATTTGACCAAAACAGGTTTTGATATCACAAACGGTGACACAGATCTATGCTTTTACCCGGTTGCAAGGTGGACATTTTTCAGAAGTGACAGAGTAATGCCTTGTTGATTTCCAACTTGGGCAGTATAGAGATCAAGTGTTGTGTGATATTGTGGACATGAACAGTTGTCATGTGTTTCTTGGTAGGCCTTAGTAGTATGATTATAGGGCTATTATTATGTCAAGAATATGTTTACTATTGAGAAATGTGGTAGGAAGTTTTCCCTAATTCCTTTTTAGAATGAAGAGATTGGTAGGAGGAACTTGAGTATTGGTAGAGGAGTTGAGTTGGCAGATTTTGAGGAGGTTGGAGATTAGTGTGCAAAGAAGACCTATAGCACACCTAAGATGGATGTGAAGAATCTAAATAAGAATAAGGGAAAGAGTGTACAAGTTGAATATTTAGAGGATATGTATGTGAACAACTAGTTTTTGATTTATGTGTTGAACCCTAGCTGATGTTCTTCCACTTACTATAACATATTTTTGAACCTATGGTGTCTGATGTAGGAGCATCCTAGGCTTTCTTGCAATTGTACATAGTGGAGCTAAGAGCTAGTGGTTTCCAATTTTCCTATTGTTTCCAAGTTGTTTAGTGGAGGCCAAGTTACTATAGCTCCTAGCAGATGTTGAGTTATTGTAGCTCCTAGTGGGTTTTGAGTTATTGTAGCTCTAGTGGATATCCAGTGGTCCTGTATGTGTTGAGTGCTAGTATTGGTTTTGGTTCTATTCATGTCAAGTTGTCTTTGAGCCAACTTTTGCCATTTAATTTATATAAGGGTATTTAATTTAGTGTGGTAGTTGGCTTGTGGCTCAACCTATTTTTAATATATTGGATTTAATTTAGATTGTAATGAGCTGGGCCAACTTGTGGCTTAGTTGGATATAAGTAACGAGTTTTGTGGAGTCTTTGGGAAAAAGTTATGATTCCAACTTCAAGATTAGGATGATGTATAGATGGGAATTTTGGAGAGCTAGGGCCATAGCTTAGAAACTAGAGGATTTCTTACTAGACCTAAGGGTATAATTGTGGATTCTTCTTGGTGTTCTTATCTAGTAGTGTATATATACTAGCTAGGTTTGGGTTTGCAAGTTGGATCATGTTGTATATTGTAGCACTGATTTTGTAATTTTTGTTTGTAGTTGGTCCTAACTTGGAAGGCCCTATAGCTGAGCATATTGCATGTAATCAATTATATCTATGAATAAAGAGTTGTGATTTGGTATCAGATCTTTCATTACTATTGTTTTTTTTCTTTGTTTTCATATTGTGGTTATTTACTAGGGGTTTGGACATCTCCTTTTAGGATTCTACTACCTTGCACTACATCACAATGTATGTAAGAAGAGCCCACTTCCCTAACATGCAACAAGCAATAAAGTTCTTCACAAGTATAGGTATACATACAATACATTCTCACTATAGAAACTCTCATTTGATTTGATCATACATTAGATTTTTTGGAAATATTAAAGATAAGGTAGGTTACTAATAGGGGAGGGGTGAATCAATAACTTATAAAACTTTTATCCTATTCAATATTTTAACCATTCACCATTCATTCATCTAAACTACTGCATAACTGAAGAAACAAACATTAATTGGAAATGTACACAGAGATTTGGTGACCCAAAAACCTTCCAAATAGAAAGTAAAACTGGGGTGGGGTTGATACCCACAAAAATTCAATACTGCAGTATAAAGTTGGCCTATTAAGGCTTACAATGATCACTTCTAGTGATTTTCCCTGTTAAGAGCAAGTAGTACTTCTAGATCCACCATGTTAGAGGATTTACAAACATATAGTGAAGTATGCACTCTATTAGGAGATTTACAAAAAGACTGTTAGGTCCACCTGGTTAAAGGATTTATGAACTGATTCACCTGTTAGGATGAAGCAGTGGATCTACTTATAACTATTTGTTGATAAGATCCTTGTTGCATTGATCACCTAATTTGATAGGTATAACTTTTCTACTCCTATGTTGACCTTGTTGTATTCCCTTTTATTCTGCTGTTGATTCGCTTTCATTTTTCTCAAAATATATCAATACCTTCTTCATATGAGAATATTACTCTTATTTCTACACATCATACCATACTACAAGTGATATCATACATTTCATATATACCATTCCAATATTTACAACTACAAGGTCAGCTAAAATATAAGTGAACAAAACATTACTGAGTCGCCCAAATAGTAGAAAACTCGAGTTCCCCAAGCTAACTTGGTGACCTTCTAATACTTGGCATCTACTATATTACTCGGCATCATCATGCACTTGGTAGAAGTAGAGGCTCGGTTCATACTAGCCACACAATACTGCTTGGGACTCGGTAACCATTGGTGACTCGGTAGATATAGTGTCACTTGATAAAAGCTAACTTCTTCATTTACCTTGCTATGCTCGGTGAACATTGAGTCTTTCATTTACCTTCCTATGCTTGGTGAACACTGACTTCTTTATTTACCTTCCTTTTCTCGGTGAACACTGAGTTCTTCATTTACCTTCCTTTGCTCAGTGAACACTAAGTTCTTCATTTACCTTGCTTTGCTCTGTGAACACTGAGTTCTTCATTTACCTTCCTTTTCTCGGTAAAAACTGAGTTCTTCATTTACCTTGCTTTTCTCGATGAACACTAAGCTCTTCATTTACCTTGCTTTGCTCGATGAACACTGTTGAACTGCCCATTCACTTGGTAACCTCTGAAATGTTCGGTGAGAACTGTTTACCTACTGAACTTATAAGGTAACGACTGAATGCTTGGTATATACTGTAGACTAAGTGATGAGCTCAGTAAGCATTCAGAACTGAATAAGTGTTTGCACTAATGAAATATATATCATAATTCCAAAAATCTCCTCCTTTGGCATTAGTGACAAAAACACTTATGAGCCAAAGCTTATGTGCAAAATTTGATGTCTTGATTTACATATATCTCCCCCATACAATATGCACATATTATTTTCAAATATCTTTATCTTTACATGTGGCTTCCTTATTTACATATGTCTCTATCTCTTCTTTTGGTACTCTATCTCCCCCTTTTTGATAATAATGCCAAAAAAAACAATATGTATTTACATAGAAACACCAAAATGAGAGATAAAATCATAATGTACCTTGAGAATAAGAGCCAAAGTCTTATCCCAATTTTCTTGCAAAATTTTGTAGGTGGAGAGTGCTATCTGAACTTCAGCTGAAAGTTCAACCACATGATCTGCAACTGAGAAATTGTTGTCATGGATCAATGTTTTGGAGTAGGCAATGTGTTTTTGCATTGTGTCCATGATAGGAAGAATCATATTCTAAATATCAATCAATGTAGATCTGATCCTTGCTTCCTCTCTCAACAATTATGCCTACTTTTCTGACAAAAATCTAATTTTGAGATGATGGGATGAACTTGAATTGGGGTCAAGTTGCTGTTGGAAAATGAAGATGGGGTAACTGAGAGGGGAGGGGTGAATCAGTTACCACAAAAAAATTTTCAAAAGTCCCAAAGATGCCTTAAACTTAGTTGCTGCTGCTACTCGATAAACACAAAAATTACTGCTTAAAACTTGATAGATGTTTAGTTAATTTATGAAGCATTTACTGAAATAAGTGACTATGCAAAAGAAAGTAATCATTAACACAGTAGACACCAAATTTACGTGGAAACCCAATATGGGAAAAACCACCAGCAACTAGTCACCAATTTTCACTCTTTTGAAGTGAGCCCTGTTAGGAGCCAACCCTGTTAAAGGTTACAAAACACACTGTTAGGTGTGACCCTGTTAGAGGATTTAATCACCCTGTTAGGAGTGGCCTTGTAAGAGGTCTTTTGAACAATTCAACTGAATTGCCGCCCTGTTAAAGGATTTATGAAATGGCTGTTAAACCAACTCTGTTAGGAGATTTTGGAATCACTGTTACAATGGTTAGAAAGCAACAATGAATGATCTGAAAATACATGCAACTTATCTTGCTGAATACAGATCTCAGTTTAGCTCCACAAGATCCTTATTGATCAAATATATCTCTGCAGCTCCAAGATTTCCCTCTGCTCAATCCTGCTTAGGCACACACAAGTCTCTTCCTTGCACTTCCTTGCACTATCTGTACATACTCTCTCTCTCTTTTTTTTTCACATCTTGAGCACCTCTTTATATATTATTCATAATACCAGGTCAGCCCAACCAACTTGTCAAAACAATTCTAAAGTCGGCTTGCCCAATCAACTTGACGAAACATATTCCAAAGTCGGCTTGAACTAAAAAACAAAATTCTTCACTGGTCGACGCTGCTCGGTCAATACAGAACAAAAACTTCCTTCCTGTGTTAACCGACAGAACTCGGTAAAAACTACAATTACCGGAGAATTCGGTAAACCTGCCACTTCCTTTGGAAACTGACTAGACTCGGTAAAAGCTGTCTTCGACTACCGAGTGAGCTCGGTGAAAACTCAGCTTTCCTTAGCTTACCGTGCAAAATCGGTTAACACTAACCGTTTGCTACAAAATCCTTTGATACCCGAGTGATCTTGGTAAGAACTAAACTTTCCTTAGCTTACCGAGTGAACTCGGTTAACACTAACTCACCATGTGACATATATGAACACTCGGTATACACTGCAAAAGGCTTTTACTGACTGACTGAGCTCGGTAGACTCTGTAAATTGTTTTCCTAGTTGATAGAACTCGGTAGACTCTGTCTGATAACTGATATGACATTTGTGTAACATCAAAGACAATACACAATTATTTAATTGTATCCAACAATCTCCCTCTTTGGCATTGATGGCAACACAACATGTCATAGCAGAAATGAAATTTGAAAGCAAGTCTACTGCAACACAACACAATTAACAATTCTCCCTCTAAGATAGAGAACTCTCCCTCTTATAGTAATCTCCCTCTATGAAGAAATTACTTAATCAAATTTCAGATTTCGGAAAAGATATGACAGTAAAACTCTCCCTCTTTGACAACACATGCCAAAGACCATCTAATTTCAAATAAATTTCATTGTACCTTTAGTACTGATTCATATGCAATATTTCCTTGATTTGCTGCATCAACTGATGATTGTTCAATTTTGTAAGAGCTGATGCATCACTAAAACTTATTTTAGTGAGCTTCAGATAGGGGAATAACCCCTAACTTACCTCTGAGATACAAAAATGCATCCTTAGGTAAAGGCTTTGTGAATATGTCAGCAATCTGTTCCTTTGTATGTACATATTCCAATCTGATTTCCTTGTCCTGCACCAATTCTCTGACAAAGTGATACTTGATTGCAATGTGCTTAGTCTTAGAACGCATTACTGGATTTTTAGATATATTGATTGCACTTGTGTTATCACAAAACATGACGACTGGTTCCTTGATTTCCATCTTCATGCCTTGTAGCAATTGCTTGAACCAAATAATATTAGAATAGTTTACTGCTGCAGCAACATACTCTGCCTCTGCTGTTGATTGAGCTGTACAGTTTTGCTTTTTGCTTATCCAAGAAACCAACCTCTTTCCAAGAAAGAATGCACCTCCACTTGTGCTTTTTCTGTCATCAAGGTTTCCTGCCCAATCAGCATCAGTAAACACTTTTAAGTCTAGGTTTCCTCCAAGTTTATACCATAATCCATAATCTTCAGTTCCTTTCAAATATCTCATTATTCTCTTGATTGCCATCATGTGATTTTCTCTTGGTTTGGCTGAAAATCTTGCCACAATTCCAACTGCAAGAGCAATATCTGGCCTAGTATGAACTACATATTGCAACTTTCCAATCATAGATCTGTACAATGTCTGATCTATTTCCTTTGAATCATCTTCTTTGGTAAGTTTTAGTCCAGTACACATAGGAGTTCCAACTGGTTTACAGTCTTCCATACCAAACTTTTTCAATATCTCTTTCATATATTTTGCTTGAGTGATGTAGATGCCATTCTTGTTCTACTAAATTTGAAGTCCCACAAAGAATTTGATTTCACTGAACATTGACATTTCAAATTCCTTGCTCATTTGTTCTGAAAATTCTTTGCAAAGATCATCATTCCCTGTAAAAATAGTATCATCTACAAATATTTCTGCTAGGACAATCTTATTTTTTGGTCCTTCCTTGATATACAAACTACTGTTATCATTATTTCTTTGAAATCCAATTTGAATAAGATAGCTATGCAATCTTTCATACCATGCTCTAGGGGCTTGTTTCAGACCATACAATGCCTTGTGCAGTTTGCAAACCATGTTCTTTTTATCTGGATCAATAAAACCTTCAGGTTGTTCAATGTAGACCTCTTCATCCAGTATACCATTTAGAAATGCTAACTTGACATCCATCTGATAAACTTTAAATCCTTTGTAGGCAGCATATGCTAATAAGGTTCTAACACCTTCCAATCTAGCAATGGGAGCAAAAGTTTCTCCATAATCTATGCCTTCTTCTTGAGAATATCCTTTGCACACTAATCTAGCTTTGTTTCTTGATACTTTACCATTTTCATCCAACTTATTTCTGAAAACCCACTTTGTACCGATTACATTTTTGTCTTTAGGCCTGGGTATAGGAGTCCATGTTTTGTTTTTCTCTATCTGCTCTATTTCTTCATTCATTGCTTCAATCCAATTATCATTTTCTAATGCATCTTTGACAGTTCTAGGTTCAAAATCAGCAAGTAAACAAGTACCTTTCAACTTACTTCTTGTGATGGTTCCATCAGATTTATTTCCAATGATCTGATCTGCTGAATGATGTCTCCTGACATATTTGGCTAGAACAGGTTCTTTTTCTTTTGGATGAATTTTGTCTTTATCTTCTTGCATTTCTCCTCCTTGCTTGGTTTGGTCTGGCTCGGTATCAACTGGCACGGTATGTACCTGCTCGGTTACCTCAGGCTCGGTAATCTCTAACTCGGTATTTTCAAACTCGATAGACGTTGGCTCGGTAGATGTTTCCTACAACTCGATTAGTGATGACTCGGTAGAAGAAGATTTCTAATTCTCAGATGCAGTTGATATTATATCCGAATCACTGAAGATGAATCTTTTGTAATCTTCTGGTTCTTTTATGCTTTCTTCTTCAGTCTTTTCTACAAATTCATCAACTTTCACATGTATACTTTCTATGACTTTGTGAGTAGATAAGTTCAAGCATCTATATGCTTTACTCTTGCATGAGTATCCAAGAAATATACCTTCATCACCTTTTACATCAAATTTACCGTTTCTAAATTCTTTCAAGATATAACATTTGCTTCCAAATACTTTCAGATAACTTACATTGGGTTTATAGCCATACCATATTTCGTAGGGAGTTTTGAATGAATCATTTTTTAACTGTACTCGGTTTAAGGTATGAACCGTTGTACTGAAAGCCTCCTTCCAGTATTTGATAGCAACATTATTTTCTATCATCAAGGTTCTTGCACAATCCATGATGGATCTGTTCCTTCTTTCAGCTATGCCATTTTGTTCAGGAGTACCTGGTGCTGAAACATGTCTTTTGATTCCTCTTTCAATACAAAAGTTATTGAATTCATGTGAAATAAATTCACCACCTCTGTCTAACCTTAGGCATTTCAATCTTTTCCCTGTTTCTTTTTCTACTCTTGCCAAATACCATTTGAACTTTTCAAATGCTTCTGATTTTTTCCTTAGGTACATGATGGTCATCATTCTTGAATAATCATCAACAAAAAGAATAAAATATTTTTCACCAGTATAGCTTTCAGTTTCAATAGGTCCACATAAGTCAGTATGCACAATTTCTAATAAATCTTCAGACTGATAATTTTTGCTTTTGAAACTAGACTTACCCATCTTTCCAATTTGACAATTCTTGCATAAACCGACCTCTAGTTTCTTTAAATCAGGAATGCCTTTCACTTTCTTGAATTTTCTTATCTTTACCAGATTGTCAAAATTCACATGACATAATCTTTTATGCCATAACCAGCTCTCTTCTATTTGAACAATAAAACATGAATGTTCATCAAGTTCAAGATAGAACAAGTTACCTTTAGTTTGAATACCAGATCCAATCAGCTTTCCTTCACCATTCAGCAGTCTTGCTTTGCCTTGGATGAATTCTACTTTGATTCCATTGTTGAGTAACTGTGCCACACTCAATAAATTATGCTTTAGTATTTCTACCCAATAAGCATTATCACATACAAGTTCCTGGGTTAGAGTGATTCTTCCTTTTCCTTTGATGCAACAAGGTTCATTGTTTCCAAATCTTACACTGCCACTATCATACTCTTCAAATTGATCAAACTTTGTTTTATCTCCAGTCATATGATGTGAGCAGCCACTATCAATGATCCATGTATCATTCTTACTTATGTGAGAGATGAGTGCCGTTTCTTCATTTTCAGATTCATCTTTTACAACAATGTAAACAATCTCATCCTCTTCTTCATCATTAGAATCATTAGAATATTTAGCCATAAAACATGATTTCTTACTTTTATCCTTAAATGATTTGAAATCTTTCTTACTGTTCCATTTATTATCTTTCTTTTCATCTTTATCTTTCTTGTTTGGACACCTTGTAGCAATATGACCGACTTCTTCACATGAAAAGCAGATTAGGGGTACTTTACCTCTGTATTTACCTCTTCCTCTCTAATATTTCTTTGCAAGTAGGGCTTCAATTACTTCAAGGTCACTGTTAGAGCTCTGATCTGATTGATCTTCACTCTCTGACTGAGATTCCTTCTTCTTTTTGCCTTTGTCCTTGAGTGAAAGCTTGGCTTCAAATGTAGACTCAATGTTCTTTGCAGCTGGAACATAATTATCAAAATTATCTAATTCAAATGCTGTCAATCTTCCAACTATGGCCTCTAGGTTTATCTTGTGATTGGCCTCACACCTTCTTTCTTGAATGGCTGATACCCTGATGGCATAAACTGGAAGTAGAGTTCTAAGAACTTTACTTATGACTGTCTCTTCACTGATACTTCCTCCAGAAGCTTTGATAGCACTGACACATGCTTTAATTCTTTCAACATATTTGGCAATATTTTCATCTTCTTTCATTTTCATCTGATCGAACTGTCCTCTCAAACTTTCAGCTTTGGCTCTTCAGACATTGTCATCTCCACCATAGATCTCTTTCAGTTTTTCCCACATTTCATAGGCAGTAGTGCAGTCCTTGACATCATCAAACTCTTCATAACTCAAGCCAGATGCAATATCAATCATCATAATGTTATGAGTCTTCTTTATAGCAATTTCATTGACTGATAATGTACCTGATGGTTCTACATATTTCTCATCAAGATATTTCAGACCAGTGTCACCAATGGAAGCTAGATGAAGTCTCATTAATCCCTGCCATGCTGAGAAGTTGTTTCGGTTAAGCCTTGAGATTTCCCTCTTATAAGACATCTTGATCTTTGGCTTAGATCTTTGAAATCTTCTCCTGCAAGCACCAAAAGCTCTGATACCAATTGTTGGAAAATGAAGATGGGGTAACTGAGAGGGGAGGGGTGAATCAGTTACCACAAAAACATTTTCAAAAGTCCCAAAGATGTCTTAAACTTAGTTGTTGCTGCTACTCGATAAACACAAAAATTACTGCTTAAAACTTGATAAATGTTTAGTTAATTTATGAAGCATTTACTGAAATAAGCGACTATGCAAAATAAAGTAATCATTAACACAGTAGACACCAGATTTAGGTGGAAACCCAATATGGGAAAAACCACCAGCAACTAGTCACCAATTTTCACTCTTCTGAAGTGAGCCCTGTTAGGAGCCAACCCTGTTAAAGGTTACAAAACACACTGTTAGGTGTGACCCTGTTAGAGGATTTAATCACCCTATTAGGAGTGGCCTTGTAAGAGGTCTTTTGAACAATTCAACTGAATTGCCACCCTGTTAAAGGATTTATGAAATGGTTGTTAAACCAACTCTGTTTGGAGATTTTGGAATCACTGTTACAATGGTTAGAAAGCAACAATGAATGATTTGAAAATACATGCAACTTATCTTGCTGAATACAAATCTCAGTTTAGCTCCACAAGATCCTTACTGATCAAATATATCTCTGCAGCTCCAAGATTTCCCTCTGCTCAATCCTGCTTAGGCACATGCAAGTCTCTTCCTTGCACTTCCTTGCACTATTCGTACATACTCTCTCTCTCTCTTTTTTTCGCATCTTGAGCACCTCTTTATATATTATTCATAATACCAGGTCGGCCCAACCAACTTGTCAAAACAATTCCAAAGTCGGCTTGCCCAATCAACTTGATGAAACATATTCCAAAGTCAGCTTGAACTAAAACACAAAATTCTTCACTGGCCAATGTTGCTCGGTCAATACAGAACAAAAACTTCCTTCCTGTGTTAACCGGAAAAACTCGATAAAAACTACAATTACCAGGGAATTCAGTAAACCTGCCACTTCCTTTGGAAATCGACTGGACTCGATAAAAGCTATCTTCGACTACCGAGTGAGCTCGGTGAAAACTCAGCTTTCCTTAGCTTACCGTGCGAACTCGGTTAACACTAACCGTTCGCTTCAAAATCCTTTGATACCCGAGTGATCTCAGTAAGAACTAAACTTTCTTTAGCTTACCAAGTGAACTCAGTTAACACTAACTCACCGTGTGACATACAGGAACGCTCGGTATACACTGCAAAAGGATTTTACTGACCAACTGAGCTCGGTAGACTCTGTAAACTGCTTTCCTGGTTGATAGAACTCGGTAGACTCTATCTGATAACTGATATGACATTTGTGTAACATCAAAGACAATACACAATTATTTAATTGTATCCAGTAGTTGCAGCATTTGGGCACTGACTTTCATATCCTCATCAATTTTATTCAATTTTTCTTTGATTTTCTTGGTGTACTCAGTAACATCACAAATTTTGGCAAAAAGTGAAGTTACATTATTAAAAGAATTTTCAAGATTGACCAAAATTGTGGACAATTATACCTATTTTATTGCAATGTGCTGAGAAATGTGCTCAAGCACCTTAATATCAAATTTTCTTTTAGCCTTTTCAATCAATTTTTCTTGGCCAGAGGTGTCGTCGTTGAATTTATTTACAACCTCTTCTAACTAAATCAAAATGTGTTGAGTAGAATCTACTTCAACACCTATAGCTTCTGTAATTATATTCCTGGCATTCTCAGTTATTCTATACTCCTTATCCCTTTCAGACCTTAACTGCTTCTACGTAGCCTTCATCTCTATTAGTTGACTATCATACCTCATTTCTTCAATGGTAGCATTTTCGTAGTCAATTTTTGGAATCACTATCTCTGTGTCTAAGTCAATATCCTTGGGAATTTCTTTTCTAGTGAGTAGAATTCTTAATGGTTTCTTTTGTTTGGCTTCTGTGATGACTAGTTTGACCTTGGGAATAGACACAATAGTGGAGATGGAAGGACTAGTAGTGAAAACTGGGATATTTGAGGATTGAGTGCCAATAGGAGTATTTATCAGATCAAGAATTGGAACATTTACCAAAAATGATGGTACACTCGGTAATGCCATATCTGATCTAATTGGATTTGAAGTAGATGTAGATAATACAAAAAAAATTGTAGAACAAGCTGGAATATTTATAATGGGAGGACTAAATGGTGCAAAAATTGGTGCTAATGTAGCTGACAAAATTGTGGAACTTACTGCTATATTGACTGAAGATGATGGAGCTAAGGAGGTTGGCTTGGTAGCTAAATGAGAGGGCTGGAGCTCGATATATGAAGTGGTAGACACTTCCATTGATGATACATGGAGCGATGATGAGGTAGGTGTAGATGATAAATTTGATGTGGATGTTATCAAACTTGTTGAATCTAACTCCAACCTTGATGATCTGACAGTTTTAGGTGGAGAGTGAGGAAGGGATGCAATAACTACTAATACAATTTTTATTGGATCATCTTCCTCCCTATCTTCCTCTTTATCTCCTTCCTCCTTGTCTTCTCCCATTAATGCATGTAGCTCACCTGGTGAAACTGTGATAGATGGAGTAACATCAATGTCCTCACTGTCACTACTATCATCATCCTTCATTTCTACTGGGTCTTCACTGGGCTTATGCAGATGATAGATGTTTTTCCACATGTTTGTAGCATCATTTACAACATGCTCAATGTCTTTGATCAAAATTAAACATATGTGAAATCTGATCATCATTTTGCCTTCATGGATTTTCATTGCAGTTTTTACTTCTGCTGTAGTGAGACTTGGTTGAAGATTCTTTAGGGATTTCTCATATATGTCTTTTACCATTTGGGTTGCTGACTCCCATATCAGTTACAATCTCTCCATTAGTTCCTTTGAGATTTGGGAGGCAAGATGGTTCGGGGAGTATTTCCATTTACCCATCTTGCTTAGTTCCAGTTCCTCTATCTGCATTTTCTCAGCATCTATTCTAGTTTCAAATTTCAATGCTTTGAAATTTGTGATGCAAACTCCTTCTTCCAATTTTTGAGCCATTCCCCAAATGTAGGTGTAGGCTTTAACAATATAGGTTCTTGCATACATTTTCTAGTCCTTGTGGTAAATACTGCAATAGGCTTCTTTTTAGTTTTGGTAATTATTACCTTACCTTTCTTCTTCAGAGGTTCTTCTTTAGTTTCTTGTTCTTCTTTTTCTTCTTCTCCTCATTCTTCTTCATCATCTCCTTCATCCTCACCTTTTCCTTCTATAAGCATAAGATGGCCAGATGCAGTTTTTAATTTTGCTATCTTCCTCTTACCTTTGCTTATAGCTTGTGGTAGCTTGATTTCAAGCTCAATTTTGGCCTTTGATTCATCATAGGTTCCAAAAATTTGTTGCCTTAGGTCTACCGGCTTATTTACCAATGCTTCTATGATGTCTCTGGCTTAATCAATATTTACCTCATAGGGAAGAGGTTTTACCCATGCAAATCAGGGTGTGATTGCTTGGATGTACACCTTATCATAGTCAACCATGAAGCATACATCATCTTTGTAATCTTCAACTAACTTTGGTGGAATCCAGAACCTGTTATTCATTTTCTCCTTGAAATCTTCAAAATAGTTTCCCATGATGCTATCAAAATTTTCACCCATCTCTGCTACAAACTCATTTATTTGATACAAAATTGGAATATCTTTTCTCCAGATGATAGTTCCTTTAGATGGAAAGAATTTTTTAATGTAGAAAAATAAGAAAATCAACAGAGAACCAAATTTACAAGAGTTATTCTTGGAAGTCCTTATACTATCCATTTTTTTATTCAATTGTTTCTGCAATACCTTGGGCAGATCAAGTTCAAGGTTTTTCTTTACAACCTTGAGGGCTAAATCCATAGCTTCACAAGGTACACTATTCAATCTACTGGAACTATAAAATTTGTATGCAATTACATGAATGCCAAATCTTAGTTCAACATTAGATACAGTGTTTACCTTTAAACCTCTACTGTCCCATTTGGCTAGGTTTTGCCTTTGTAACTCCTCCCAACTTAGGGTTTTGGTGGTTTTGGCTTTGCTGAGGATAGGGAGACCTGTGATTTTGTGAATCATTTTCTTTGTGATTAGCATTGGCTGCTCTAACCATAATTGTCCATTATGTACCCCACTCAAGATATACCTAATCAATTTGGTTTGGAAGTTTCTAGGCATATGCGAGATATGAGTCATTCCTTTGGTTTCAAGATGTTTGAATTCAAGTTTCAAAGAGCCATCTACACTCATTTCACCTAGGGCACTATCCATTTCTAGGTTTATGATTTCTTGAATAGAACATTTGAAGTGAGTATGAATATCATTGATAAGAAGTACCTTAGGGGTTATTTGTGATTGAGCTCTAGTTGGGTTGAATGATTCTGCAACGGCTGGAACAATCTTGAAATTGGGCACTTTCCATTCTGTACACTTTACTAACATCTTTGAACCTCTTTTTGCCTTGCTATTTTTGGTGCTTGTAGATGCCATAGATGCTTAGTAAATATAAGAAAATTTTGAACAAATTCTTCGCTTGAAATTCGCTTGGAATTGCTTGGGATTTTCTTCGGATTCACTGGAAATCTTTTAACTCTGAGTATTCTTAAGTCACAGTGAAAAATGAAATTGAATTCTACCCTTTTGATGAAAATGTTGTCATTAATGCTAGGTACAAAGGTAGATGAGATGACATAGTGCTTGCCAGTCTATCATCACTCTACTCAGTAAAGCTTTGCAACTCGGTGATCAAACAAAATCTTTAATACTCCCGATCTAGCTCGGTAAAGTCTTTAACCAACCTTGCTCGGTAAATGCAACATGGTGAATGATAACTTTCCTTTGGTTCTTGAACTTGAAATACTAATTTGATCATTTGCACTCTTTCACTCTAGAACTGCTTGAGATATGGCTTGATGATGCAGTTCTTGATTCTTCTTACATCTAATTGGAAATGGTGGAGTCACCCATTTCTTGAGTGACATAACCATCATTTGAACTGTCTTTCTTGGTAGATTTAGGAATCCATTATTTTCTCATTTGTTTCTGAATGTTATCATCTTTAGATTTCTTTTTATCTTCATTTCTTTCAGTATTCATGTAATTCTTTGCTATTTGACCAAGTTTTGTACATGTATAACATATTATTGTTGTGTCTCTTTTCCTCAAGTGATACCTTGAACAGTCTTTGCCAACATGTCCATATTCTCCACAATAATGACATCTGCACCAAGTATTGTAGTCCCATCCAAATATTTCTTTGAAAAGTTGTTTAGTTGGATTAAATGATTTGGATCTGCATTGGAATGCCTTCTGACCATGTTTCTTGCATTTGTGACATTTGTCTTCAAATTTTGGTTTTTCTTTGCATTCATTAGCTTTGTGACCATGATGATTGCAGTTGAAGCATTTGCCATTGAATTTTCTTTTTTCATTACTCCAACATTTGTTTGATGTATGACCTATCTTGCAATAGTGATTGCAAGTGGGTCTTTGATTCCCTTGGGCACCTTGTTTGAAGGATTCACCTTCTTCCTTATATCCAAGACCGGCTTTACCTTTTTGTCTATGAAGATTCTACTCATGTTGTTGATTTAATTGGTTGATGTTTATTTGAGATTTCATCATTCTTTCATTGACTTGCCTTTCAGTGATCAAGTCATTTTCCAAGCTTTCATTGATTTGTCTCTCAGATCTCAGATTACTTTGTAAGCTTGCATTAATTTGTCTTTTAGTGATTAAATCATTTTTTAAACTTTCATTCTTAGATCTTAGATTCATAACTTCTTCATTTGCATTAGATAGTTGACCTACAAGATTTTCATGCTAAAGGAATTGATTATTTCTTACCTCCAGGTCTTCATTTGCCTTGTTTCTCTGTTCCAAAACTTCACATAGCCTGATGGATTGGATTTCTTGTTCTCTTTTAAGCTTCCTTACTTCTTCCTGTAGAGAACCACTTTTAGCTAGGAGTTCCTTGATTGCTTCATTAGCTTCATTTGAACTACTTGATGGTAAAAGGTCTTCAATCTTTTCTTCAACATACTGATGATCATTCATTTGTCTTGCAAGTTTCTTCCTTCTTTGTAGAGATTGAGAAAGATGCTCCTTTGCTTCTTTGAGTTAAGCCATGGCCATTTCCAGATCCAGCTTTTCATTTTCAATGGATTTGTCTAGTTTGAATATCTCCATTGTCCTTGATCTTTGCTCAAGCTATCAAACTTTATCCTGAGAACCACAAAGCTCTAATACCAATTGTTGGAAGTATTCAAGATAAGGTAGGTTACTAAGAGGGGAGGGGTGAATCAATAACTTATAAAACTTTTATCCTATTCAGTATTTTAACCATTCACCATTCATTCATCTAAACTACTGCATAACTAAAGAAACAAACATTCATTGTGCATGTAAATAGAGATTTAGTGACCTAGAAACCTTCCAAATAGAAAGTAAAATTGGGGTGGGGATGATACCTAGAAAACTTCAATACTACAGTATAAAGTTGGCCTGTTAAGGCTTACAATGATCACTTCTGGTGATCTACCCTATTAGGAGCAAGTAGGACTGCTAGATCCACCCTGTTAGAGGATTTACAAACATACAGTGAAGTGTGCACTCTGTTAGGAGATTTACAAAAAGACTATTAGGTCCACCTGGTTAAAAGATTTATGAACTGATTCACCTATTAGGATGAAGTAGTGGATCTACTTACAAATGTTTGCTGATACGATCCTTGTTGCATTGATCACCTAATGTGATAGGTATAACTTTTTTTCTCCTATGTTGACCTTGTTGTATTCCTTTTTATTTTGCTACTGATTCACTTTCAGTTTTCTCAAAATATATCAATACCTTCTTAATATGTGAATATTACTCTTATTTTAACACATCATACCATACTACAAATGATATCATACATTTCATATATACTATTCCAATATTTACAACTATAAGGTCGGCTAAAACATAAGTGAACAAAACATTACTGAGTTAGCCAGATAGTAGAAAAATCGAGTTCCTCAAGCTAACTTGGTGACTTTCTGGTACTCGGCATCTACTATATTATTGGGCATTGTCATGTACTCGGTAGAAGTAGAGGCTCGATTCATACTAGCCATAGAATACAACTTGGGACTCGATAGATATAGTGTCACTCTGTAAAAACTAACTTTTTCATTTACCTTGTTGTGCTTGGTGAACACTAAGTCCTTCATTTACCTTCCTATGCTTGGTGAACACTGAGTTCTTTATTTACCTTCCTTTGCTTAGAAAACACTGGGTTCTTCATTTACCTTCCTTTTCTCGGTGAACACTAAGTTCTTCATTTACCTTGCTTTTCTTGGTGAACACTGAGTTCTTCATTTACCTTCCTTTGCTCAGTGAACACTGAGTTCTTCATTTACCTTGCTTTGTGTAGGTGCACTTTTAGTACACCATTTTTAAAAAAATTTTAAAGTTGCCTACCATAACGAATTTCCCAAAAATTGTTCCCAATATGATTAACAAAGTCTCTATGAAGGATTGAATTATTTCTGGGTCCGAATATACAAATGTGGAAGCAAATAGAAGCCAAAGTTCATTTTTCCACCATGGAGAAGCACTTTTCTAATTTGCCACAATGGAGAAGTCAACTTGCGGTTTTCCACCAAAGGAAAAATGAAGTGTAATGAAAAACTCATTTTCCACTATGACTTTCATAGCACTTTTCTAATTTTCCACCATGGAGAAGCACTTCTCTAATTTTCCACATGGAGAAGTCATTTTCTAATTTTCCATGGAGAAGCACTTTTCTAATTTTTTGCAATGGAGAAGTCAACTTGGGATTTTCCACCAAAGGAAAAATGTGTAATGGAAAGCTCATTCTTTGCTTCGCCTTTCACAGTCATTTTCTAATTTTCCATTGGAGAAGCAAATATTTCATTTTCTAGCAAAAAGCAAAATGCATAGCAGAAAATTCATTTTCCACTACGACTTTCGCAGGCAAAATCCAATTTTCCACATGAGGAGAGAAAAGGCAAATCTCAATCCAAAATGAAGGTATATGGGGTCTAGTATCAAGATTACTCCAGAAAAATAATTTTTGAATCAATCTACATTAAAATTGTGCCTACTACATGGAAATGGAAAATTCATTTTCCACTACGACTTTCGCAGTCAAAGTTCAATTTTCCACCAAGGGAGAAGACAAAAGTCAGATTTCCTCTATAAGAATTCCAGAGAATCTCTTCCAAATTTTAGCAAAGAATTAACATTTTAAGCATTGAAGATAAAATTCTTGTAGATTGAAGACATGGATTATAGAGCATTAAAAGAACAATGGCTGGAATTTTATTTTATTAATTCTGATTTTGTTGCAGTCATATAGAGCAAAATTCAGAAATTCATATCTTTTCACTCATTGATTATGTTTCCGATCACTCCAGTCAAGATGAAGATAACCAAGTTTGGAAGAACATATCAAAAAATCCAACGGTAGAATAAAAAGATATGCCCCATGAAAAATGACTCATTTTTACTTAGCAAAACTATTTATTTTCATGTCCACTCAATGAAGGAAAGATTTTGGTATTGATTTAACATATTTAAATGTCAATTGTTAACATATAATTTAAATATGTTAATATCTATCATTATTAACCTTAAAAGTTAATAAGCATATCAATTTTCAAAAGAAAAAATATGAGAAGTTGAAGAGACAAGATCAGTTACAGAATTGAAAAGTCACTGGAAGAAACCAACAGTTGCTGGAGAATGTATTTATTGTAAAACATTTTTCATTGAGAGGGGCTTCTTTTTTGCAAGAGTAGGTATTTCTAGAGTAGAGGGAAGACAATAGTTTATTTTATGCATTTCATTTCATGCATTGATTTCTATAATAGATTTGGCCAGAGTTGCAAGCAAATAAAAATCAGAGCATTGTATTTGTTGTGTTCAAAAAAAAGAAGAGTTTTGCTTCAAATAAGAGAATTTCAGTATTATTTTCTGAATATATTCAATCAGAGTATTGTTGTGTTCAATTTTGGACATTATCTTGCATCTTGCATCAAATAATGAATGTGTTGTAGATCAGAGTATTTGCACGTATTCCTATTGCATAAATCTGAATATTAAATCTTCATTTCTTCATTGCATTCACATAATTTTCATCTATATTGCATTACCAATATCAAGAAGTCATAGGAGTTGTGGATTCTTGGCATTGGCTAGATTTAGGAGTTAAAATCTACCTGAGTTAGTTCTGTCTACGGCTGGCTTGGTTTTCCTCTTCTATTCTCGAGTTAAGAACGTACCCAATTAGTTTAGGAACAAAAAAATTCATTGAATGTCATCGATAAGGGAGCTATACCTTTCAATTCAGAGGAAATCTATCAATCTCATGATAGATTATCCAACTGTTGGTATCAAATTGTTTCTCACAGGTTCGGGCATGTAAGAGTTACATTGGAAAGAACAATCTGTTTACCAACAGATTTTTGGCGACTCTGGTGGGGAAGCGAAAAAGAAGACTAGTGCTGAAGTTTTACTTCCTCAATTTATATTATTATCTCTATAGGAGATTGGAAACTCTATTTTGATTCTCATCATTTCTAGTTGAAGAGTCCAGTGCTTTCATTTTGAGAATTATTATTATCTTTACTTGCAGGAGATTGGCGACTCTGTTATTAAAAGACCATGCCCATTAAAGTTGTGAAAGGAAGAAGGCCAAATCCTTCTTTGATTGAACTTCATCAAACTCAAGATCCAGTCTTATGTGATCTTTTTGATGATTTTAGAGAAAGCATTACCCATGGAAGAAAAATGAATTTGAGCATTGAAGAAGATCACGCACCAGTCCTTTTATGGAAAAGTGTTTGTGCGAGGTATCACAAATTAAAGGAGCTGGAAATAAAATCAAAGTTATTGCAACATTGTAGAGAAATTGGAGGTAGATAATGATGAGATTGCAGAAGTTTTGCACCATCACATCTCCTATAATTTTTTGGTCCTGAGCAAACAAGAGGTTCAACCAAGAAAGAAAACCAGAAGAAAACCCACATTCAAAGAGATAGAAGCTGAAAGTGATTTCAATTTACAATTTCTTTGGATTGCATTTAAACAAAGCATTGATGAAGCCGAAAAGAAGAGATTAAGTCTTTCCGAAGATCATCAATCCACTCTATTGTTGAGGTGTGTATACCAGTGGTACTTTAATGTCCAAGACCAAAGAAAGGGGAGTTATGTTTCAGCAAATGTGCCTGAAGAAAAACTAGTAAATCAAGAACCAATGTCAGTTAATTGTTCAGTTCTTGGAGAGAAAGAGATACCCCAGCTTCCAAAGGAACAAATTCCAATGGGCAAAGACACTCTTGATAGCAGTTGGGAAATGGTACGTGAAATAGAAAATGAGAATTTGTCTATGATTTCTTTTGTTCCTGAGGTTACAAGTTTCAGATTTGATGAAAATGTTGATCATCTTTTACATAAAGTTTATTTTGAAAATCATCCTTTGGTTTGTACACAAGCGGAATATGAAACTTTTAAGTTTGAAGAAGATGATATTAAAAATGATTTTTGATCTTCACAATTTTATGATGATCTTGTATTAAAATCATTTTCTTTTGACGAAAGTACAAAGTTAAACATTCCCAACAAACTATGTATCGACGAAAAGGCTGGATCATGTTTCAATGATTATCAAATTAAGTCTAAAATTTTAGTTGAAGAAAAGGGTGTAAGAATAGATTTTGTACAAAGATCTTTAGTACCTTGCAATGTGTTGCAGCATTATGAAGATGATGAAGAGCCAGATTATATTTTTCTTTGTCATGAAATGGAAGTTAATCAATCTTTGGTGCCGACTGAATGTAAGTCTTCTTCTACAACCGATTCAAGTATTGAAGTTTTAAATTTGGATAAAGAATTTTCAGATTTGATTGCTACAAAAAATGAAGAACTTAATTCAGTTTGGGATGATCCTATGTGTGGTAAAGATCCATACTTTTTCAGTTTTGGTTTGGGTTCTGAGTTTTCCCCTGAAAGTAAGTATGGTGAATGTCAACATGATGCAATAATTTTTCCAGAATTACTTGAAAATTCTGATTTTGTCAAACCTGATTTATCTTCTGAAATTTCTATTAGAAATGATCAAGTTGAAGAATGTGAGAGTGAATATGTTACAATCCTATTTTCAGAAGTTTGTGATTATTTTTCTCTTCAGCAAGTAGTAGTGGAAGAATGAATGATCAATGATGTGCAGGAGGGAACAGAAAAATCAGAGATTTATGATGAAGTTTATGATGAAGCACAGTTGTTTAGGAAATGTAGTTTCCTACACTATATTAGTGTGGCATTCAGACATGAAGAGTTTTCCTGGAGGTCTTGGTTTTGGTTCAGCCTTGTAAAACATAACCCACTTTACCGGAGAGGCTCATACTTCTCTTTGCCAATTAATGGTAATGCTCCTATCAAGATTTTATTTATTGATCGAATCTATATCTTTGTTTTAAATGAAATATTTTTAGATTTGATGAAAGAAAAGGGTGACAAAGTTATCTTAGTCAAGATTTATCCTCACCCTAAAGAAGAAAATTTGTATGTTGAGAGCACCAACGATGCTGGAAAATCTTTTGATTATGATAGTCTCAAGCACTTGGATAATAAAGATTATAATATATTTTTCATGGAGATGTCTAAGTTTTAGTTTGAGATTGGGAGTGATTCTAAATCTTGCATTCAAAAGGATAAAGAAGAATCTGAAATTTATGACAAAGCATGGTTACTTGGAAAATATTTTTGGGTTACATATTTTCAGCATGTTTCCAGATTCACTTTCAGCAATGATGAAGTCATGGAAAGGAAATGGTTTTGTTGCAGCTTGTTGGAGTGGAATTTTCTTTTCTGGAAAGGTTCATACTTCTCCCTTCTGGTTAATGGCCATGTGTGAGTCTCTTCCTACTTGCTCTTCTTTTGGTGAGGTCTCCTCACTTGCATTTGTAAATAAGCTTTTGTTTCCACAGTTTTGGTGTGCATAGCTTAGTGTTTCCTGCTTTCTCAGTTTTGGTTTTACCTTACTCCCCTCTGCCCTCCTGGCAAGCAATTCTTTGATGGTCTTCTTTGTGCTTAGAGTCTATAACCCAATGGATAGGCACTTGTCTTTTGCTAGAGATTCTAGATTCTTTATGCACTTTGTAGCACATAATCCCTATTCAAAGCCATCTATAGGTGCACTTTCAGTACGTCATTTTTTTAAAACTTTTAAAGTTGCCTACCATAAAGAATTTCCCAAAAATTGTTCCCAGTATGCTTAAAAAAGTTTCTATGAAGGATTGAATTATTTCTGGGTCCAAATATACAAATTTGGAAGCAAATAGAAGCCAAAGTTCATTTTTCCACCATGGAGAAGCACTTTTCTAATTTTCCATAATGGAGAAGTCAACTTGGGGTTTTCCACCAAAGGAAAAATGAAGTGTAATGGAAAACTCATTTTCCACTATGACTTTCGTAGCACATTTCTAATTTTCCACCATGGAGAAGCACTTTTCTAATTTTCCATGGAGAAGCACTTTTTTGATTTTCTGCAATGGAAAAGTCAACTTGGGATTTTCCACCAAAGGAAAAATGTGTAATGGAAAGCTCATTCTCTGCTTCGCCTTTCACAATCATTTTCTAATTTTCCATTGGAGAAGCAAATGTTTCATTTTCCAGCAAAAAGAAAAATGCATAGTGAAAAATTCATTTTCCACTACGACTTTTGTAGGCAAAGTCCAATTTTCCACATGAGGAGAGAAAAGGAAAATCTCAATCCAAAATGAAGGTATATGGGGTCTAGCATCAAGATTACTCTCGAAAAATAATTTGTGAATCAATCTACATTAAAATTGTGCCCACTACATGGAAATGGAAAATTCATTTTTCACTACGACTTTCACAGTCAAAGTTCAATTTTCCACCAAGGGAGAAGACAAAAGTCAGATTTCCGCTATAAGAATTCCAGAGAATCTCTTCCAAATTTTAGCAAAGAATTAACATTGTAAACATTGAAGATAACATTGTTGCAAATTGAAGACATGGATTATAGAGCATTGAAAGAACAATGGCTGGAAATTTTATTTTATTAATTCTGATTTTGTTGCAATCATATAGAGCAGAATTCATAAATTCATATCTTTTTACTCATTGATTATTTTTCTGATCGCTCCGGTCAGGATGAAGATAACTAAGTTTGGAAGAACATATCAAAAAATGAGCTCAATCCAACAGTGGAATAAAAAGATATGCCCCACAAAAAATGGCTCATTTTTATTTGGCAAAACTATTTATTTTTCTATCCACTCAATGAAGGAAAGATTTTGATATTGATTTAACATATTTAAATGTCAATTGTTAACATATAATTTAAATATGTTAATATCTATCATTATTAACCTTAAAAGTTAATAAGTATATCAATTTTCAAAAGGAAAAATATGAGAAGTTGAAGAGACAAGATCAGTTATAGAATTGAAAAGTCACTAGAAGAAACCAACGGTTGCTGGAGAATGTATTTATTGTAAAACCTTTTCCATTGAGAGAGGCTTCTTTTCTGCAAGAGTAGGTATTGCTAGAGTAGAGGGAAGACAGTAGTTTATTTTATGCATTTCATTTCGTGCATTGATTTCTGTAATAGATTTGGCCAAAGTTGCAGGCAAATAAAAATCAGAGCATTGTATTTTTTGTGTTCAAAACAAAGAAGAGTTTTGCTTCAAATCAGAGAATTTCAGTATTATTTTCTGAATATATTCAATCAGAGTATTGTTGTGTTCAATTTTGGACATTATCTTGCATCTTGCATCAAATAATGAATGTGTTGTAGACCAGAGTATTTGCACGTATTCCTATTGCATAAATCTGAATATTAAATCTTCATTTCTTCATTGCATTCACATAATTTTCATCTATATTGCATTACCGATATCAAGAAGTCATAGGAGTTGTGGATTCTTGGCATTGGCTAGATTTAGGAGTTAAAATCTACCTTAGTTAGTTCTGTCTAGGGCTGGCTTGGTTTTCCTCTTCCGTTCTCAAGTTAGGAACGTACCCAATTAGTTTAGGAACAAACAAATTCATTGAATATCATTAATAAGGGATCTATACCTTTCAATTCAGAGGAAATCTATCAATCTCATGATAGATTATCCAACTGTTGGTATCAAATTGTTTCTCACAGGTTCGGGCATGTAAGGGTTACATTGGAAAGAACAATCTATTTACCAACACTTTGCTTGGTGAACACTGAGTTCTTCATTTACCTTGCTTTACTTGGTGAACACTGCTGAACTGCCCATTCACTCGGTAACCTCTGGAATGCTCGGTGAGAACTATTTACCTACTAAACTTATAAGGTAACCACTGAATGCTTGGTATATACTGTAGACTAAGTGATGAGCTCGGTAAGCATTCAGAACTGAATAAGTGTTTGGACTAATAAAAATATATCATAATTCCAACATAGATTTTGTATCACATAAGGCTTACATATCTTTCAACCTCTTTTCACAATAGTTAGGATGTCATACATCTTGCTTCTTAATTGCAGAAGATATGATCTTTACTTATCTCTTGCAAAGTAATAAATCTCTACTCAGTTAACATTCATATCTTCACACACTTGACTTATTATAAAATCACTTAGGGATTAATCTCTATATTTTTGTCCCATCATTACTTAGTAACTATTTGGTCACCAAAATAATTTTTTAAGTCATACAACTCATATTTTTTATATGCTCTACTATGTCCTCTTATATACCTGAACTAGTAAATCAACTATAACTTGTGGTGTCATGCTTGACCACTACTTCTGTTCAAAGGTATTTTGAGACTTTACTATTTGGAGTTCATTTCTATAGATATGTTGTCTTTCATTTTAGAACTTGGTTATATTTTGAGTCATTTGGAACTCGAGACTTATGATGAACATATTTTCTATTTAGAACTAAATTGTTTAGTTTTGAAGCTTACTTAGGATGTTACGATGTGAAACTATAATTGCATGCTGTTTGGGTATCGATTATGTTTACTATGTTTCAAACTTGATGTAAATTGCATTCTGAGTTGAATAGATATTAGAAAGAAAGTTTTAGTTGTATGTTCAACTTGTTATTGCAAATACAATTGGGTGTTCATATGCTCTATGTGTTTGAATTTGTCACTGCATTTTCATATGTGTGACTAAGAGGGAGTTGAATTATTGCTTTGGTTTTGATTATCTGACTTATATTGACTTGTCATTACTAACTACAATTGGCATTGCATATAGATATACTTATTTTTGAAAGGGTTTAAATACCCTAAATTGAGATTGGCAAAAATATTTTTCAATTTTCTTATTTAAAATTTTTTTAATTACCTCTTATTATCAAGTAACACTAAGTGGGTGTCGAATGCCTTGAATAAGGGAAAATGTTCATTGTTTTGAAAAGCCAAAATATGGTGGTGGCATTAAGACTGCCGTATACATGGCTTGGTGATGTGTGACAGTGTTTTGAATGCAAGTTAATGTAGGCATTATTATGACATTTATCACCCAGTCGGCCATTTCATTTTCGTTTAGTGTTGGGTTTTGGCTGGGAATTGGGCCGCTTTACCTTGTAAAGTGAAACACCTGTGAGGTGTTGCTGAAGAATAGGCACCATGGTTGGGAAGAAGCCCTATCTTATGAGGCTGAGTATGTTTGTGTTGCACACAGCTTCTGTTATTCTTTTTGTCAAGGTTGCTCTCAAGTTTATCAATGTTGGCATAGTGGGAAGTGTGGAATTTATTTGGCATTTGGGGCTTTGGAGTCAAGCTGTAGTTCAAAGCATTGAGTTGAGCATTTTTCCATGTATTGAGATTTTGAGGTAGGGGGCCTCTCTTTAACCCTATCCTATTTCTGTTGTGAAGGCTACTCTTTGAAATTGTAAAATATGAATGTTAAAATTGGTTTTGTATGAAGACACATATAGACACCCAAGTGTGGGTGTATGCAGAGTTTGGAAATAAAGTTGTCAAGGTGTTCATATTCCCATACTCAGATGTGGGTATGGTGTAAATACCTTGAAAACATAGCTTGCAGTAGAGTTTTGGTTTCATGTTATGGAAATGTATAATATTATGAAGTTTTCGGCTTCCATAGAGCTAAGTTCTGAGTGCTTAAGTTTTTGGTGTATGTATTAATTAATATATGGTTAAACATCGACATCAAACTCTAAGTGTATGCAAAAACTCAGGGTTTCATTGCTAAGTTTAGTATGTACTTAGAATTGGGTGTGAGGATGTTGGAATATATGGTATAGTGTGTTGTGCCTGGGTATATTCTGTATTGTGGAAATGAGATTACATTGTGGGTGTCGGCTTCAGTAAAATTTGAACCCAGTGAGAATGAAATTTTGTGGTTTTTATGGCATTTGAGTTATATGAAACCTAAAACATAAATAAACTATGAAACAACTACATTAAATTGAGGATAGACATTTGGTCAAATGGTTAGCATGAAACTCAAATTAAGCTGTATTAGCAGTTGTCAATGTAGTGTTATTGTGTGTTTGATATGCTATCAATAGACGATGCTATGGAAATATATTGTGTTCGAATTACTTATCATTAGTATTAAGAGAGCATATGATAATTGGAAATTTAGTAAATTTCTATTATTAACATCAGTCGTGACATTTCATCAAATAGTTATGTGGAAACTTGAAACAAGTAGAAATATCTCTGCGACAGGATAGGTTACTTGTATCTTATGGAAATTGGTAAAAGGGTTCCTGTTATATTAGCTGATGTTTAAATGAACTAAGCATGTGATCTGGTTTCATTCAAAACTATATGATAGTTTTTGTATTAGATAGCTAATGATTACTTCAATGGTAAAATGGATATTCAGTTGAACAATTCGTTTACAACCTTAAAACATAGTTAAATTTCCTTTTTGTCAACTTAGTCTATTATAGTTAATGACAAACTAAAAGGTTCCAGTGGAATAGCCAAGATTCTATGTGAACGGGTATTTTGATTTGATTATGTTTTGAGTTTTGTAAGCTGTTGAGATTTTAGTTATCTTATGCTTTTATGTAAGTAGAACTTACAATTTGGAATTTGGAAATTGTTTTCAAATACAAATCGATTTATGATATTTGTTTGATGAAAGTCTTTTAAAATAGGAATATCATATTTATTTTAAATCTATTATCTTAGTCATTTTGAAAGATTAACTTAGTGTATTATGACAGCAGGGTGAAATTGTGTAGTATTAAGATTTGGTAAATATCATTAATGTGATACGTCAGTTAATTATATTTATTTGATCTTAATATTATAGTTTTATTCCTGTTGTTATAGTAACCTAAATTACTTTTGAAATTGTCAGAATAAGATGTGTTACAAATAGATTAAAGAATGTAGTATCATATTGTATACTGATTTTATATCTATTGGATGTACATTCTTAGTATATCTGTTTGATATGTATTTTAAGAATGGTTGTGATGAACATATATCGGGGTGGCTAAATTTGGTTTATCCTATTCAATTAATGAATATAGTGATAAAATTAAAATGAATTGGGTGGGTTATTTACATATAAAAGATAATTGGCCTTACCTATGACTTAAACCTATAAAGTTAAGTACAAAGAACAAGGATAATCTATACTCTGTCGTTAATAGTTATTTGTTTGTAGGTTTCTATCATGCCTCCTATCACTAGAGGAACTCAAGGATGTGGCATTCCTGAGGATAACCTTGCTAGCAAAGGTAGAGGCAGGGGTAGGGGCCATGGTAGAGGCCCTAGGCACCAAAATATTGCTAGGGTTGGTTAGTTTGATCAGAATGCTAGGGTTGGAAATGACCAGGATAACCAGGCAGACCAAGCTATGGTTCTTCAGTGGATACTTGAACGTCTCGATAATATTGAGACTAACAACTAGATTCCTAGTGGGGGAGCAAATGATAGGAGACCTGTTGTGCAAGGTATTAACCTTCCTATAGAGGAAGATCCAGTGGCAAGAGCTCAGCTCAAGGATCTTTCCAAGATGAAAGGGCCATTATTTTATGGTATAGAATAGGATACAACAGTAGAAGCTTGGTTGCTAAATATTGAGCAATGCTTTGCTTACATCGTTACTTGAGTAACGTAAAGGTAAGATGGACAGTTGTGCATTTGAGGGGATTTGGTTCCTTTTGGTGGGAATAGGAGTTGGAGAAGCTGGGCATTAATATCTCTCTAGTTACTTGGGAACTCTTTGTAGAGGGTTTTAAGGAGAGGTTCATGTTAGAATATTGTCGTCAGGCCCATGTAGAGGAGTTCTTTCAGATTATGCAGTCTGGCTCTACAATGGAAGCTTATGAACGTAGGTTCTACGAGCTTAAGAATTTTTCTAGGTGAGCTGAAAATGATAAGGCCATGATATAGCATTTCATCAGAGGAAGTGAGATCTTTCAGACCTTTGACTATGCAGGAAGCTTCGAAGAGAGCAAAGTTGATTGAGATGAAGTCTGGGTATCATGGGGCTTCATACAAAACTAGCATGAATCCACCTACTTTGAATGTCAGTATGAATCAAAAGCCTCCACAGATTGGGGAGGAAGTGAGAACTTTCAGACCTTTGACTATGTAGGAAGCTTCAGAGCGAGCAAAGTTGATTGAGATGAAGTCTGGGTATCATAGGGCTTCATACAAAACCAGCATGAATCCACCTACTCTGAATGTTAGTATGAATTAAAAGCCTCCACAGAGTAGTTCAAAATTAGGATTTTTAGGTGGGAAATTCAAGAAGAAATTTGATAAGGTTTCCAAAGGTTCAGAATGGCCTAGACCATCTCAACCACCTCAGAGTGTGCAGAGTAACAATCCATCTCCTAATCCTTCTGGTTAGAACATGGGATTCAGGAAATCTATTGAGTGTTTTCATTGTGGACAGTTAGGTCATTATCAATCTTAGTGCCCTAACTAGGATAAGACAAAGGTTGGACCTAAGCCAGCTAGGTCGGAAGTGACAGTTGCTGATTGTGCCAGGAACTACTTTATTTTTGCAACTTTGGATCAGAAGTAGGCCGAACACTAGAACATGGTTATTGAAGCTCAAGGTAATACTCAAAGTATGAAAGTATCTATTTTATTTGACTCTGGAACTACAAACTTATTTATTTCTTCTAATTTAGTTGCATATAGTGGAATACCTATGGTTAGGGCAAGGAACAGATGGCAAGTGGAGTCAGCGTTAGGTTCTAGGGTGAATGCTGATATTTTTGCTCCTGACTGTAAGATTCGTATGAAATATTTTACTACTTCAGCAAACCTTAGGGTTATACCTTTAGGATCATATGACATAGTTTTGGGAATGGATTGGTTAGAACAACATCAATCTATTTTGGATTGCAAGGATAAGTCAATCAATTGTGTTGATGATTTTTGGTCAGCTAGGGTTATTGCTAGAATCAAGAGACCCATCTCTCTGTGGACAATTTCTGCCAAGCAATTGGCAAGGTGTGTTCGAAAAGGTTGTAGTTTGTTTGCCATTTTGGTAAACAGCTTAGAAGATTCTATTATTAAAGGTTCTTCTCTCGATCATCCAATCTTGCAGAGTTTTTCGAATGTTTTTGTTGAGGAGATTCCTAGAATACCTTCAAGAAGAGAAATTGATTTTTGAATTGATTGTGCTAGGAACAGAACCAATTTCCAAGACTCCATACAGAATGATAGCTCAAGAGCTAGTTGAACTTAAATTTTAGTTGGAGGAGCTTTTGGAGAAAGGTTTGATTCATCCTAGTGTTTTGCCATGGGGTGCTCCTGTAATCTTTGTCAAGAAGAAAGACAGCTCCTTAAGACTTTGCATAGATTATAGACAGTTAAACAAGGTCACTATTAAGAAAAGGTATCCTTTGCCTAGAATTGATGACTTGTTTGACCAAGTCAAGGGTGCCTGAGTCTTTTTAAAGATTGATTTGAAATCTGGGTATCATCAGCTTAGAATCCAGGAAGCTAATATTTATAAGACAGCTTTTTGCACTAGGTATAGGCACTATGAATTCATAGTAGTACCCTTTGGGTTAACAAATGCACCTTGGGTGTTCATGAGGCTAATGAACGGTCTATTTAGGACTCACCTAGACAAGTTTGTAGTGGGTTTTTTGGATGATATTTTGGTGCATTCTAACTTTGCTGAGGAGCACGAGCATGATTTAGAGCAAGTTTTGGAATGCCTTCATAGGAACAGACTGTATGCTAATCCTGAGAAGTGAGAATTCTTCAAATTGAAGATTTGTTACTTAGGACATATCATTTTAGGGGATGGAATTTTTGTAGATCCATCCAAAATTTGGCCTATTGTTGATTGGCCAGCACCTATGAATGTGTCCAAGGTTCAAAGTTCATGGGCTTAGCAAGTTATTACCGCAGATTTGTGTCAAACTTCTCCAAAATAGTGCATCCTATCAAATCTCTTTAGAGAAAAGGGAAGAAATTTGTGTGGACTGATGAGTGCGAGGTAGCATTTCAGAAACTTAAGGAATGTTTGACTAGTGCACTAGTTCTGGCAGTTCCTAATTCTGCTAAGGAGTTTGTGGTTTGCACTGATGCATCTTTGGATGGCATAGGGACAGTGTTGATGCAAGATGGACGTGTTATAGCTTATGAGTCTAGAAAACTTAAGAATCATGAGGTGAATTACCCTACTCATGATCTCTTGCTGCTATTATGCATGCTTTGACCAAGTGGTAACATTTTCTTCTGGGTCAACAATTTGAGTTACATTCTGACCATCGAAGCCTTCAATATCTTTTCACACAACCAGACTTCAATGCTAGGCAATGAAGATGGATGGAGTTCTTGTGTGATTATGACTTCAAGATTAGATATGTGTAAGGGAAGGAGAACATGGTTGCTAATGCACTTAGCAGAAAGTGACATAAATTATCTTCTTTGATCCTAACAGTGGATCTTAAGGATAAGATTTTATAGAACCTTTTCATAGATCTTTGGTTTAAGGATGTTAAGGCTATTTTGGACAATGGTAGCATCTTGGAAGGGGATTTTGAGGGGTCTTTAGTGAATCCTGAAGGTTTACTACTATATAGAGGGAGTGTGTACGTTCCTATGTTGGGTGATTTGAGAAATTTGGTTATGTTTGAGGCCCACAAAGCACCATATTTGGCTTAGTCGGGTGTTAAGAAAATGCATGCTGACCTTAAGAAGCATTACTATTGGCCTAGAATGAAGAGAGACATAGCAGATTTTGTGGCTCATTGTTTGGAATGTTAGCAGGTAAAGGCTGAACATCAGCACGCTGCGGGATTATTGCAACCACATAGTATTCTAGAATGGAAATGGGATACCATTTCTATAGATTTTACTACTAGATTTCCTATTACAACTCGTAGGCATGATGTTATTATGGTGGTAGTGGACCAATTTTCAAAGGTTGCTCATTTAATTCTTGGTAGATCATCCTACAATGCAACAATGGTTGCCAAAGTATATATGGAATAGATTGTTAAGTTACGTGGAATTCCTAAAAAGATTATTTCTAATAGGGATCCAGTGTTTACTTATTCTCTTTGGAAATCCATGCAATGTGAGTTAGGTACTCAGCTGAATTTCAATTTAGCTTATCACCGAGAGATTGACAGACAAACTGAACGTGTCAACTAGATTCTGGAAGACATGCTTAGGATGTATGCAATGGATAGACAAAATAAATGGGAGGAGTATCTAAAATTGGTAGAATTCACTTATAATAATGGATATCACAATTCCATAGGTATGGCACCCTTTCAAGCATTGTATGGTAGACCTTGTAGGACACCTCTCAGTTGGGATAATTTAGAGGACATGACTCTTTTAGGACCTGATATGTTGCAAGATTTGGAGCAGCAGGTTAAGAGGATTAGAGAGCACCTTATTACTACTCAAGATAGACAGATGAAATATGCTAATAAGCATAGAATTGACCATTAATTCTTGGTTGGTGATAAAGTGTTTCTCCAAGTTAGACCGTGTAAGAGTCCAATTCATTATGGAAAGGGATCCAAGTTAGCACCACAATTTGTATGTCCGTTTGAAATTCTAGAATGGATTGGACCTGTTGCCTACAAACTTGCCTTGCCACTGAGTCTTTCTCACATACATAATGTATTTCATGTTTTAGTCTTGCGTAAATATATACCTAATATTGCTCACATACTTGATTGGAAAAAATTGCAGATTTTGGATGGTCAGATCATGCTGGAACCAATGCAAATCATGCAAAGAAAAAATATGAGTTTAAGAGGAAGAGAAATAAAGTAGGTAAAGGTCCTTTGGGACCTCAATGATGAAACATCTGCTACCTGGGAGGACACTAAAATGATGAGAGTATCTCATCAATACTTATTTGTTGACTTCTAGGAGAAAGTAAAATCCTAGTGGGGGAGGGTGTCATGCTTGACCACTAATTCTGTTCAACAGTACTTTGAGACTTTACTATTTGGAGTTCATTTCTGTAGATATGTTGTCTTTCATTTCAAAACTTGGTTATATTTTGAGTCATTTGGAACTCGAGACTTATGATGAATGCATTTTCTGTTCATAACTAAATTGTTTAGTTTTGAAGGTTACTTAGGATGTTATGATGTGAAACTATAATTGCATGTTGTTTGGGTATCGATTATGTTTATTAGGTTTCAAACTTGATGTAAACTACATTCTGAATTGAATAGATATTAGACAAAAAGTTTTAGTTGTATGTTCAACTTGTTATTGCAAATACAATTGTGTGTTCATATGCTCTATGTGTTTGAATTTGTCACTGTATTTTCATATGTGTGACTGAGAGGGAGTTGAATTATCACTTTGGTTTTGATTATCTAACTTATATTGACTTTTCATTACTAACTACAGTTGGCATTGCATATAGATATACTTGTTTTTGAAAGGGTTTAAATACCCTAAATTGAGATTGGCAAAAACATTTTTCAATTTTCTTATTTTAAAATATTTTAATTACTTCTTATTATCAAGTAACCCTAAGTGGGTGCCGAATGCCTTGAATAAGGTAAAATGTTCATTGTTTTGAAAAGCCAAAATATGGTGGTGGCATTGAGATTTCCGCATACATGGCTTGGTGATGTGTGACAATGTTTTGAATGCAAGTTAATGTAGGCATTAATATGACATTTATCACCCAGTCAGCCATTTCATTTTGGTTCAGTGTTGTTGGGTTTTGGCCAAGAATTGGGCCACTTTACCTTGTGAATCGAAACACCTATGAGGTGTTGCTGACGAATAGGCACCATGGTTGGGAAGAAGCCCTATCTTATGAGGCTAAGTATGTTTGTGTTGCACATAGCTTCTGTTATTTTTTTTTGTCAAGGTTGTTCTCAAGTTTATCGATGTTGGCATAGTGGGAAGTGTGGTATTGATTTGGCATTTGGGGCTTTGGAGTCAAGCTTTAGTTCAGAGCATTGAGTTGAGCATTTTTCCATGTACTGAGATTTTGAGGTAGGGGGGCTCTATTAAACCCTATCCTATTTCTGTCGTGAAGGTTACTCTTTGAAATTGTAAATTAAGAATGTTAAAATTGGTTTTGTATGAAGACACATATAGACACCCAAGTGTGGGTGTATGTAGAGTTCGACAATGAAGTTGTCAAGTTGTGCATATTCCCATACTTGGATGTGGGTATGGTGTAAATACCTTTAAAACATAGCTTGCAATAGAGTTTTGGTTTCATGTTATGGAAATGTATAATGTTATGAAGTTTTCGGCTTCCATAGAGCCGAGTTCTGAGTGCTTAAGTTTTCAGTGTATGTATTAATTGATATATGGTTAAACATCAACACCAAACTCTAAGTGTACGCAAAACTTGGGGTTTTGTTGCTAAGTTTAGTATGTATTTAGAATTGGGTGTGAGGATGTTGGAATATATGGTATAGTGTGTTGGGCCTGGGTATATTTTGTATTGTGGAAGTGAGATTACATTGTGGGTGTCAGCTTCAGTAAAATCCGAACCCAATGAAAACAAAATTTTGTGGTTTTTATGGCATTTGAGTTATATGAAACCTAAAACGTAGATAAACTATCAAACAACTACATTAAATTGAGGAGAAACATTTTGTCAAATGGTTAGCATGAAACTCAAATTAAGTTGTATTAGAAATTTTCAATGTAGTGTTATTGTGTGTTTGATATGCTGTCAATAGACGATGCTGTGGAAATATATTGTGTTCAAATTACTTATCATTGGTATTAAGAGAGCGTATGATAATTGGAAATTTAGTAAATTTTTGTTATTAACATCAGTTGTGACATTTTGTCAAATAGTTATGTGGAAACTTGAAACAAGTAGAAATATCTCTGCGACAACATAGGTTACTTGTATCTTATGAAAATTGGTAAAAGGGTTCCTGTTATATTAGCTGACATTTAAATGAATTGAGCACGTGATCTGGTTTCATTCAAAACTATATGATAGTTTTAAAATTAGATAACTGATGATTACTTCAATGGCAAAATGGACATTCAGTTGAACAGTTTGTTTACAACCTTAAAACATAGTTAAATTTCCTTTTTGTCAACTTAGTCTATTATAGTTAATGACAAACTAAAAGGTACCAATTGAATAGTCGTGATTCTATGTGAATGGGTATTTTGATTTGATTATGTTTTGAGTTTTGTATGCTGTTAAGATTTTAGTTATCTTATGCTTTTATGTAAGTAGAACTTACAATTTGGAATTTGGAAATTGTTTTCAAATACAAATAGATTTATGATATTTGTTTGATGAAAGTCTTTTAAAACAGGAATATCGTATTTACTTTAAATCGATTATCTTAGTCATTTTGAAAGATTAACTTAGTGTATTACGATAGTAGGGTTAAATTGTGTAGTATTAAGATTTGGTAAATATCATTAATGTGATATGTCAGTTAATTATATTTATTTGATCTTAATATTATAGTTCTATTCCTATTGTTATAGTAACCTAAATTAATTTTGAAATTGGCAGAATAAGATGTGTTACAAATAGATTAAAGAATGTAGTATCATGTTGTATATTGATTTTATATCTGTTGCATGTACATTCTTAGTATATCTATTTGATGTGTATTTTAAGAATAGCTATGATGAACATATATCGGGGTGGCTGAATTTCATTTATCCTATTCAGTTAATTAATACAGTGATAACATTAAAATGAATTGGGTGGGTTATTTACATATAAAAGATAATTGTCCTTACCTATGACTTAAACCTATAAGGTTAAGTACAGAGAATAAGGAAAATCTCTATTCTATCATTAACAAGTATAATAGAGAATTCTGTTATGTGTTGACTATGAGCATACCATACATGGATGCAGAATCTTAGTGCCATAAAGATGAAACCTTAGTATATATATGATTCATTCATGAGTTATTCTTAGTACAAGTTTAATTTTGCATTGATAAGTAAAGGTTTACTTCTTGCATATTAATTTTGGTATTGTACTTTGTTAAGTGAATCAGATATATGTATTATAGTTATGTATATGTTTATTTTAACATGTATGCAGGTGGATTATGCTTTTCAACTCAGTGTGTACTAAGCCCCTTTGTGTTGTGTTGTGTTGTGTTGTGTTGCATTTCTATGTGTTTTCAGGTGCTTCAGGTTGATTAGCAAGTAGCTAAGGATGACTATTGAAATTTCTTCTTGAATCAATATTTAATTACTTGTAGGATCCATATGTTGGACATTGGAAAATAAGATTGATGTTGTACTTCATTATTTTATTAAACTCAATTTATATTTATGTCATAATGGATATTTATCTGGATGATGTTTTCTTGTATTTGGAGGTTTTTAGATTGAGTGGTTCAATATTTGTACTTGTACTTGTAATAAGTTGAATTTAATATTAAAAAAAATTATTATGTTCTTTGTGCTTGTTCTTTGTTTTCATATTTCTTGGGTTTTTCTTAGTAGAGCATTACATGTCCCATAATGTCTATACACATCTATGCTCTAACCTAAATCATCATGACATTGTCATATAGCTATCCTCAACTATGCATAATCTAATTTGAAGTCTTTCATCTGTACACATCACATATGTCTCTATACTATTGCAATCTATCTAACGCTAAGACAACTTTCTAACTCTAATTCCATAAATAAAATAATGAACACATGTTTTCATAAATGAAAATACTTTAGATATCTAATTGACCATTTTTCGAATAATCTCCCCCTTTGGCATTGATGACAGAATTTGAGGAAAATTGGCTATCCCAAAATGATGTCATACAGAATATAATTAAATACAAAAAAATTTATGTAAGGACCCACCTCATATGTAATTATAAAATATGACTTCTCTACTAAAACCGTTATAGAAGATTTAATTGGATTTGGATTAATGTGTATGTTGTGAATGTTCTATTGAAATTTAGAGTAGTTGATATAGCCATGTTTTAATACTTAGTGATTCAAGAACTACTACATTATCTCGATTGATAAAACCTTAAAATTTCACTAATGATGATATCAAGCATTTTCACCTGATGATAAGGATGTTGATTTGATACCTCGATGATTATTCTAGTATTTTAATTTGAATTAATGAATATGTTATGTTATATAGAATACATGATTTCTAATGATTAAATGTGAGTCCAAATGAATTAAATAAGTTAATTACATGAAAGATTCATATTTTTATTTACGTAACTATCCAGATAGGTTTTGAATATATGCATGTGATTTCTTGAACTATTGATGTGTGCAATTAGTGTGTAGGATATTTAATTGGGAAATCTAATGGAAAGATGAAACTGAACCCCTTGCTATTGCGCTAATTTGCATTATCTTTTTTTGAAGATTGTTATATAGTCTTAAAGTTCTCCTAGCTTTTTTTTGGGTTCTACTAAGTCTTTAAGGCCTAAAAACATTAAATTTAAGTACCCTACGGGTAAGGGTATGGTTGGGAGTACTTTCCACACCCTCAACCTCTTTGTTTGACTTTTAGAGCCACTCAAAAACCCTACTTTTGGTTAATTGTGAAACTTGATTTGTCTCTTGTATAAGTTGGTGACTCAAACACCACCTTGGGGTTACCTAAAGTCTAGTTGAGTTAGGATCATATTTAGAGGCATTGTGGAGAATTTTTGGGGTTGTTACCCAATCTCTAGTTTTTGGAGAGAAGTTTGAAGATTAAAGGAAAGGAAGGATAAGCTCTTCCAAACTTGTCATTTTACCATAACCCTCTTTTGTGAAGGTAGGGTTCTTCACTCCTTTGATCATGTTCTTCATATGGCTTATACTTTGATGCATGCATAAGGGATTGTGTTGAAGCTATTTGGGGACGGATCTTAACTTATTCTTGGTTGTCATTCTTATGCTCTACTTTGAAATTTTGAGGGGATTTCATGGGGATTGTTTTGGCATTACTCACCCTTGGATAGAGAAGAAGTGGCCAAGTATAGGGGAAGGGCCTTAGTTGGACCTCAATAGTCTAGAGTCTCCTCTCATGGTGAGAAGAGGGAAAGAGGGTAGGGTGTATGGGCTCCTTCTTGTCATCACATACCTTGTATGAAAATTTGAATTCTTGAAGAAGGAAAGGAATGAAAACCCTTGTTAAATTGGCCTCGAAAGGGCATTTGTAGAACAATAGAAGTTCTTCAATTTTAGCCCTAAAAGGGCTATGTTATGGTATGGTGATTGATTTATCCTATTGAGAAAATCCACTTGCCCCCTATTTCGATTCGATGTTGAACTTATTGTGCAAAATTAGGTTGGTAATGCATGCTTGAATTATTCATCTTATATGTTGTTTTACCTCTAGTTCAATTCTTGTCTTTCCCATGGTTCCCTTGGTGCATTGAAAATATCGGAAAGGACCTCTTGTGAAAGACCCATAAAAGAATTCAATTGAATTGTAACATTATGTTAAAATGTATTTAAATTTTGATGTATTTGGAAAAGATGTCAGGTTTTCTTACTAGTTTTTTTCTGATGGAGCCTTGAGCTAGGTTGATTAATAAAAGAGAAAAGATTGAGTAAAAAAAATTAAAAAATTGGTGTATTTTTTTTGCCCAAATTTTTGGGCATGACATTTTGGTATCAGAGCACCCAATTTCATGACACTCGACCAATAGTGGGTCCATGTAAAGTATGGACATATATATTTTTCTCTATGAAGTAAGGAATTTTTTTCCCTTTGTAGAAATTTGATAAGTAAATATAGTCCTTGTAAATTGCGACACTAATAATTAAACCTAAGTAAAATTTGAACTGGTATTAATAGATGTAAATGGTTAACCATATTAGATAATCTAGTCTTAATGACTTGAAATGAATGTTTAGATGCAAGGATGTTATATTAAAGTATATTATGATCTCTTTGAAAATTAAATTCTATCGAACACAATTACATTTTAAAAAAAAAGCCCCGAAAACAACTTTGTATCATGAAAGTGGAGACAAGTACATAACTTGGTAATCAAAGAGAAGGTGTTCCCTATCATCTTTAGTATAAATCAAATTTTATCTAACCTAATCACTCATAGAAGGATTGTAGTCTATATTTAGTATGTAAGTGATCGAATAGACTAAGTATTGTTTTAGACATTATGAACATAAGAAAAAGAAACCTACAATCTTCGTAGTCTAATTTTGTACCTTCAAATTAAAATATTGAATAGATTAAATGTATGGTTAGTAAATAGGAAGGTAACACTTGAAGAGTATATCACATTACAAATTTTTTTTGGGATACCTCTAACCTATTAGGGATTGTAATGTATTGTTCTAGTAATCCTCGAAAGGCAAATTGAGTCATATTGGAATCTGAAAGTAGTAGTTGGGAACCTTATATGATAGGATTAATAATCCAAGAAGTTATTCAACAAAAGAGAGCATCTTAGTTCTACTATGAGTAGTGGAACCCTTATCAAGGATTGAATCTATCTAAAATATATGGTGCTAAGAATGAAATTAAATGGTGATAAATATGTAGCATATAGTATTGAATCAATAAGATGGGAAGATGTAAACTTATAAGCTAGGGTTATGTGAGCCTATTATGTTGGCAGGCTTATTCTATAAGCATGAGTCATACTAAATTCTAAACTATCAAGTGAATGTTCACAGACTCTATTATTGAAGCTATTGGATCAATAATAACCCTACGTTTTAGAGGAAGTAAAGTCATGATAAGATCATCAACCTAGTATGAACTAAAGGTTAGGTATCAAGTTAAGTAATTAGTAGATTTTAAGCCACAAGGCATGATCAAAATGACGACGATGACCTATATTGATAGTATTGAGATGGTTGTAAGAGTGAGTAAGTAAACATCGACTTTGGATAAGTAAGCATGGACAACATCCTAATAATGGTTTTATACCAAAGTTTTTGCAAACCTACAACCCAAGAATGCAAAGCATAAGTCATTTATGACTAGGAGACATAAAATTTGGATTATTTTTAAGAACAATAGCATTCAGTACATTCTCATATGATAATTAGAACTTGTGTGAATGATGAAATAACATGGAAAGTGATATAGGTATATGTTTAAGGACCATACCAATTTGGTGAGAGAGATAACCTAGCTTCAACTAGTGTAGGGATAGTGAAATTGATTTAAGAAAATTGATGGGTCGATGCCCTAAAATGTAATTATAAGTGAATTGAGGATAAGAGATTCAGTTTTGTAATTGTAACTCAAAGTATAACCCTACTGACACTAAGGTCCCCTCATGTTAGAGTCTTCGAAGATAAACCATTATAACAAAAGGAGGATTGATGAAGACTCATTTTAGTACCCCGCACTTGCACTTTTGAGTGAGTTTTGATTAGGGAAAACCCTCTTAGTGCAACAAACCCTAATCATAGGGCAATGTCAATGAATATTAGTATGTAGTTAGTATGTGGGATCAATAATAGTTGGGCAACATGGTCATTAGACCACCATCTAAATCAACTCAAGATCCCTACAATATAATTGGGAGACCTAAGGTTCCTCATTTCCTCAGAGAACTTGGTACGACTGCATTATGGCAGTAATATAAATTTTGTAAGCAATTGGGTTTATTTCCTTATTGGTCTGATTTTAGATTTTGGTACTCTTAATGTTCTTCCTTGTTGCCATCAGTGTAATGTGGGGTTGTTTAGCCAACTGTATTATTGATGATTCTTTTTTTTTTTTTTTTTTTTGCCTCTTGGTTATGTCTTTATTCCTTGATTAAAATTTTACTATTTTGGCCACCCTTTATTTCTTTTATTTCAGACTTTTGCATTGGATGTTTCATCCTTGATGTTGAATTTAAATTTTGAGGCACTTTCTTGTGAGTTTTATTGGCAAAGTGACACATGATGAGCCTACCAAAGGGATTCTTGACAATCACATGGATGCACAACTTTAGGGTATGGGGTTGTTAGTGAGAGTATTCATGCCCCACCCTCTCCCAATACTTGAGTATAGGACTGGTGTTATGCATTGACTATTATGATTAATGAAAAGTTGCACCCCATTGTATATTGGTTAAGGTTACAGGGTAATTGAAAGGACTTCTAGATTAAAAGGTACATGTGTAGTGATGGACTCATTGAGTATCCTATCAAGAATTGATGCATTATGGAAACCCTAATAGGAAAGTATTTAACCATAAATAAGAGATAAGTTGCATAATTTGAAACCTCGTTCAGGGAGTCTCATACAACTATTACCCCAATGAGTGGGTGTGGGGGATATGGAATACCTTACTTTGTTATTATTATTATTAAAGAACTTATAAGTATTTTATAAGAATCTAGAATGTTGTTTATATATGACCAATATGTTTTAAGGAATAATTGACCATAGAAAATACAACTATATTAGAGTTTTGGATTGAACTTCTCTTTTCAGCAATGGTAATTAGACAAATAGGTGATCATGCCAATGTATGTATGGGAGTTATTGATCATTCTTTTTATAAGAGAAAATTTTGGAACAAGACCAGACAAGGCCTAGCATAAGATGAACATTTTAGTTGTGTGACTTCCAGGAGGAAGTCAAAGGCTAGTGGGGAAGGATGTAAGGACCCACCTCATATGTAATTATAAAATATGAATTCTTTGCTAAAACTATTATAGAAGATTTAATTGGATATGGAGTAATGCATATGTTGTGAATGTTCTAATGAAATTTAGAGTAGTTGATATAGGCATGTTTTAATACATAGTTATTCAATAACTACTACATTATCTCAATTGATAAAACCCTAAAATTTCACTAACAATGATACAAAACATTTTCACCTGATGATAAGGATGTTGATTTGATACAGCAATGATTATTCTAGTATTTTATTCTAAATTAATGAATATGTTATGCTATATAGAATACATGATTTTTGATGATTAAATGTGAGTTGAAATGAATTAAATAAGTTAATTACAAGAAAGATTCATATTTTGATTTACATAACTATCTAGATAGGTTTTGAATATATGCCTGTGATTTCTTGAACTACTAATGTGTGCAATTAGTTTACAGGATATTTAACCAATAAATCTAATGGAAAGACAAAACTAAACCCCTTGCTATTGTGCTAATTTGCATTATCTTTATTTGAAGGTTGTTATATAGTCTTAAAATTCTCCTAGATTTTGTTTTGGTTCTATTAAGTCTTTAAGGCCTAAAAAAATTAAGTTTAAGTACCCTAGGGGTAAGGGTATGGGTTAGGAGTACTTTCCACACCCTTAGCCTCTTTGGTTGAATTTTAGGGTCACTAAAAAACCCTACTTTTGGTTGATTACGAAAATTGATTTGTCTCCTCTATAAGTTGGTGACTCAAACTCCACCTTGGGGTTACCTAAAGTCTAGTTGTGTTAGGATCATATTTATAGGCATTTTGGAGAATTTTTGGGGTTGTTACCCAATCTCTAGTTTCTGGAGAGAAGTTTGAAGATTGAAGGAAAGGAAGGATAAGCTCTTCCCAACTTGTCATCTTACCATAACTTTCTTTTGTGAAGGTAGGGTTCTCCACTCCTTTGATCATGTTCTTCATATGGTTTATACTTCGATTCATCATAAGGCATTGCATTGTTCATGTATTGCTTGCATTTGTGTTGAGGTTGTTTAGGAAGCAATCTTAACTTGTTCTTGGATTTCATTCTTAAGATTTGCTTTGAAATTTTGAGGGGATTTCATGGCGATTGTTTTGGCATTACTCACCCTTGGATAGGGAAGAAGTGGCCAAGTATGGGGAAGGGTCTTAGTTGGACCTCAATAATGTAGAGTCTTCTCTCATGGTGAGAAGAGGGAAAGAGGGTAGGGTGTATGGGGCCCTACTTGTCGTCACATACCTTGTATGGAAATTTGAATTCTTGAAGAAGGGAAGGAATGAAAACCCTTGTTATATTGGCCTCGAAAGGGAATTTTTAGAAGAATGGAAGTTTTTGAATTTTAGCTCTGAAAGGGCTATGTTGTGGTATGCTGATTCATGTCTCCTATTGAGAAAATCCACCTCCCCCCTATTTTGGTTCAATTTTGAACCTACTATGAAAAATTGGGTTGGGAATGCATGCTTGAATTGTTCATTTTATATGTGCTTTTACCTCTAGCTCAGTTCTTGTCTTTCCCATGGTTTCCTTGTTGCATTGAAGATATTGGAAAGTACCTCTTGTGAAAGACCTAGAAGAGAATTCAATTGAATTGTAACATTATGTAAAAATATATTTAAATTTTGATGTATTTGGCAAAGATGTCAGCTTTTATTACTAGTTCTTTCTTAATGGAGCTTTAAACTAGGTTGATTAATAAAAGAGAAAAGATTGAGTAAAAAAAATTAAAAAAATTAAAAATTAAAAATTAAAAATTAAAAATTAAAAATAAAAATTGGTGTTTTTTTTTTCCTGAATTTTTGGGCATGAAAAATTCCTTCAAAAATAACAATTTTATTTATGTCCTGATGGATCATTACATTCATTATCACTCCTTACATTGATCTTACATTGACACATAAGTGTACTCCCCCTTACATATACATATAGACTTCTTCTTAATACATACATAATTTTCCTTACATATACTTCTCCCCTTTGACATCAATGGAGAATATGTCAAAAAATATATACAAAAGTATGTCACCTTTCATTGATCAACTTGTTATTGTAGAGAAATAGTTTGCATAAAAAAGTTTCATTCTCTAAACATTTCTTTTTCCAAATCTCCTTAACTATGTCAGAGATATTGATGAGTGTGCAAAGTGCATAGGATGACACTTCTACTACACTCAAGTTAGTATAAGAGAATTTTTTATAGGAGGCATTGACTATAAGACACTCGTCCAATTGTCTCTGCAAAATATTGATCTTAGGTGACACAATTTCTCTAAGAGTAGAGAAATTTTTAATTACCTTTTCCTTATTATTCTCTATGCCTTTGATTTCACTGTGAATATTCTCTACTTTAGTTCCAAAATATTTAATGCTGGCCTCTAGTAGCTGCAACCTAGTGATGAGTGTATGAAGCTCACTTATTTTACCCTTGATCTAATTCTCAATATTTGAGAAGCATTTGTATAATAGTGTGCACTTTCAATACAACTTTTTACCTTCATAAATGTTCTTCATCAATTCCTTGATGCATATATCTATTGACTTTACACCATTTCTCACATCGATGTATACTATATCAAGTAGTGATGCATCATGCTTGACCTATGGTTGTGCTCAAAAAATTTCAGACAAGGTTGTGAATTCTTCATGAAAAGGCTTCACAAATTCATTAGCCTCAGTCTGTGAGTTTGGATTTGTGGCAGTTTTGTGAATTGTCTCCTACATTGCCTCTAGTACTTCTAATAATGTCTTCTCCAAAGACGTAATTTATTTATTCTTTGGCTCAATTTTCTCAAAGAACTCATTAGTCCCTTCTGATCATCATCATTAGATAATATTGTTACTACTACTATTGTTGGAGTTCCTATAGGAATAAGTGTAACTGCTTTCAATGATGTACTCTTCTTCTCTTCCTTAGCCTTTTTCCTCTCTTCTTCTATTCTTTTTTTCTCAGCTTCATTTTCTTTCATTTATTTTTCTTCTACTTTCCTTTTCTTTTCTTCTTCTTCTTTCTTTTCTTATTTCTTCCTTTCCTCTTCCTTTTCCTTCTCATCTTGTTTCTTCTTTTCTTCTTCTTCTAATCTTTCCCTCTCTAAAATTTTCTTTCATCTTTTAATCTTTTTCTCTTTGTACTCCTCTTTCTTTCTTCTTCTTCATCTTCTTCATTGAAACTATTATAGGCAATAATATAGCCAACAATTGATGTTCTATAAGCTACAAAAGGGTTCTCTTTTGCATCTACTACTATGCGCATAGTATTCACTTGCATGGATTTATCACCCATAACTATGTGAGGAGATGGTGGTACTTGTTGTGTCTCTTGAGAATCTTCTTCACCATGAGTGGGAGCAGTAGCTTCCACATAGACTAGACTCTCTAATTGTGGCTATGCACTCTCCCTCATGACTGGAGGTACTAAAGTCATGTGTTTCATAATGGCTTCCTCCATTTCTTACCTTACTTCCTCATAGTTTCCTCTTATAAGAAGAATCAATCTTCTTTTTTTCCTTAGTAGCGGTTCAATTCCTTTCAAAATTTTGTCCAAGTCTTCCTTGGTGTTTAATTCACACAATTTGTTAACCATGCTCTCTCTTAGCTTGGTGTCTTCTTCTACTACTCTACTTTTTTTATTTCTATTATAGATATTTCTAGGATCTTTCCTTGTATACTATCAAATGTTTTGATCCTCAATAGTACATTCCTTACTATGGAATTCTTTAATTACCTTCAATCCATATTATTATATAAGCTATAATAATGATTCAATTTTACAAAACTATCATCATTTATAATCTACATGTTCCAATTTTCTACCTTTTGTTTCCCTTCCTTCTTTCCTATTAGTGTTGTTACTTCTTCTATTTCTTTCTCAACTGGTTTCTCCTTAGTTTCATCATCAAATTCTTAGAATGATGGATTTTGCAGCGTCTTTCTTCTTTTCCAAGGTCTACTTGTGGTTTGCTTGACCCTTTTCTTGGAGGATGGTGTAAGTTCCTACTTTGTCTTCACAAATCTCTTAGATTTAATAGGTGTGTCATCCTCCAATTTCCTCCTTGGTTGATTGCATTAATATTTCATTGTTTACACATGTGCAACTATTGCATAGGGTGTCGATGTTTGCACATTGGGTTTTAGAATAGTTACCCCTTTAGATGGTGCTATAATAGTAGTTGGTATTACTACTATCACCTTACTCTCTCCATTGGTTTTCATTTCTAGCACAATAGCTTTGATCTCATTTAACTCCTCTTGCCTCTCCACTTTCTTCTTAATTTCCTTGTTCTAAAGTTTAGAATGAACTTCCCTTACCTTCTCCTCATCGATACCCCATCTATGGAATTCAATGTCCTTCTCTAACTATAGTATGATTTGTGCATAGCCTTCTATGAGTTTTTCACTCATCTCATATCCCATAGGCTCATTAAATTTTAACCCTTGGTTCTACAACTTCCATACAAGTATTATTAGTTTCCACCATGAAGAATATCTCATCTTTGTACTTTTCTACTATGGAGGGAGGGATTCTATATCTTTGTTTCATCTTATATTGAAATGTCTTCATTATTCTATCAATGCCCCTATCTCTAATATTTTCCAATCTTTCCTTGTAACACTATGTTACCATTTTCATTAATATATGCATCATTATCCATATTTTTCATTTGAAGGACTCACTTGGTTTCATAGAAGAATAGATGTGTCAACAAAGACTCAAATATAATGACTATATTCTTAGTCTTCTTTATCTTTGCAATTTTGTTCAACAATTATGTTCTAACAATCTCATACATGTTTACCTTTCTTTTCTCTACAACCATCACATATGATGCATGCATAAATCATGTTGGCACCGAGTTCAATCTAGAACTATGATTTAGTTTATATACTAGGATTTTACTCAATACTTTAACTCCTTTTTCCTAAATCATTTCAAATTCCATGTTTCTTCAATCAAATCTGGTGTACAAGTTTGTTTAAACTATCTTTCTCACATTTCTATCACTTACTGGGTTGCATATTTAATTGCTCATACCTATGACCTTTTGAATTTGGTTGTTGTCAACTATGACTAGTACACCACCTGTCCCAAAAATCTCATCATTAACTCTACTCAAGATGATTTCATGATAGTTAATCTCTTTGTGGAACACATACTTGATCAAATTTAACTCACTTAGGCATGCGTAGCCAAATTTAAGGCTTAGGGCACAATTACATGACTCCTAAATCCTTTTATATGTCCTCATCTCCAATGCCTTCAAACTTGAAATCGATGTAACTTTGAACATCCTCTACATGAAGCACATTCTAAGGGATTTGCAAAAATTCTCCTAATGGATCATCTACTAAAGGAACAAATGGTTCTTTGTTGAACTTATACCTCAACCTATCACATACATCATATATTGTCTAACTTTCCATAATTCTTAACTATATACACCATAAATTTAATTCAAGCTTCATAAAATACCTTAAAATATTGTGTATAGGGTTTTTGTAACTTTTCTCTTTAAACACCTTTCTTTACACTTTAAATCACTATCAAATCTCTCTTGAATCACTCTAAACTCTTTTCATGATCAAATGGTGCTCACAATCTTGTTTGCAATTTTAATCACATCAAATCAAACTCTACATTAAATACACATCTACCAAAAACTTCAAAAACTGTCACTAATCACTAGTAAACATTTTTTTCTTATAATTTCCTGTGATCATATCTATGCTTGTGCACTTGACCATAGCTTCCTCTCTATGTCTTCTACCTATTGCTAACTATCCAACATCTAATTCTCTCTTTAACATTAGTTTTGATTAAGTAATGTTTTTTCTATGCTAGAACTACTTAATTTACATAGGTTAAGTCATAAAAACTTTTGACTTCAGTTTCCCTTTAGTTGGATCAAAATATTGATCTTCTAAAAGTGCATAAGAACTCTCTTGAACCCATCCTTTCAAAAATGTTTCTTGGAAATCACCAACATGTTCTTTGATTGCTTCCTTTTGATTGTTGTCATTGTGATTAACATTTCTTCTATGATTTCTATTATTGTTCCTTCTATGATTATGATTCTTGTTGAAGTTCCTTCTATCCATTCTACACAATCTTTTTGTGTATCCAAATTTATTGCATAACTAACATACAGGTGCATTCCTCATCTGATTGGTTCCATTCTGATTATCAGGTGCTCTACAATTCCTTGTAATGTCTCTAGGATTTCTATATTTGTAGCATACAATATTTTTTATTTCACCATAATTTTATCTTCTATGTGATCTTCATATTTCATTACCTACAAGGTTAGTATTTCTAAACATTCTATTGTTTGCTCTATTAACATCAAACTTAGGTTTCTTACAATCTACTACTTTATGTCCATGACCATGACAATTATAACAATAGAAATTAGTAATAGGTTTGAAAGGCTTACCTATGCAATCTCTTTTCATATGACCAAATTCATTTCATATGAAACATTTACCTTTGAATTCATGTCTGAATTCCTTGGGTGATTCAACTTTCTTTCATTGATCAATTTTCTCTATTACCTTAGGTTCATTAGATTTCTTAGACAAATCAACTAGTTTGACTCCTTTAGATGACTCAATCTTATTATGATCAGTTTCTTTAGGGGGTTCTATAATTAGATTTGGTTCTTTCTTAATTTCAACTTTCTTGGCAAACTTTTCTCCAATAAGATATTCAAGACCTATCTTGTCATAATCTAGGGTCTCTAAAAATATATATACTCATCAATTTTCTAACTACTCGTATAATGTTTCTCTAAATTATCTTAATCCTATGTCAACTCTCCTTTCAAATTAGTGTTGCATTTTTCCAATTTAGCATGTCCTATCTTGATAGAATCCAATTTATATGTTTCTTGACTCAACTGGGATCTAAGGTCTGCATTCTCAGATTTTAGACTAGGTTCATTTTTACTATCATTTTTCTTAATGCTCAACTTAAGTTCAACAATTTTCAATGCATGCTTCAAGATCTCATTTTCTATCTTAATATATCACACTTCATTTTCACTAGGCTACACATTTGATTTGTTACTAGATTTCAGATCATTAATCTTGTCTTTTAGTTTTCCAATGTAAACTTTTGCATTTTCATATCGATCTTTTAGGTTATTTCATTCTTCTATAAGAAGTTCAATCCACCCAAGAGCTTCTTCAATATTTCTCTTTAACTATTCCATATCCATAGGGATCTTACTCAAATCATTAAGCTTCTTTGGAGTAACTTTCCTCTCATAAATTTTTTTAGAAATGGATAATACTAAGAGGTTGGGAGGGGGATGAATCAACATTCCACAAAATTTTGTGAACAACTAAATATTATTAATTACTTCATAACTTGCATATGAATGTAAAAAAACAATTTTTAATAGTAAATATAACCATACACAAAGAGAACTCATAACACCATTATTTGTTAACTAGGCAAACCATGGCTAAGGGAAAACCCTGTTAGGGATGATACCCATTAGATGATTCACTAAACAAAAAAATCATGTTGCTTGGATATTGGTCCTATTGAGAGTCTATTAAATAAATATAGTGTCTTGAGTCCTTGTTAGAGGAATAGGCCCTATTAAAAGTCTCAACTCTATGAGGAGTTGGTTCAACCCTCTTAGGAGTTAGTAGATAAAATACAATGTATGCAAGAAGAGCCCATTTCCCTGACATGCAATAAGAAATAAAGTTTTTCACAAGTATAGGTATACATAAAACACTTTATCACTACTGAAACTCACACTTGATGTGATCATACATCAGATTTTGTATCACATAAGGCTCACATATCTTTCAAGCTATCTTCACAATAGTTTTCATGTCACACATCTTGCTTCTTATTTTTACAAGATAAGATCTTTTCTCATATCTCACAAATTAATAGATCTCTACTAAGTTGGCCATCATATCTTCACACACTTTATTTATTGTAAAATCACTTATGGATTATGTTAGAAATATATAATACTCAACACGTGGGGTGAATCAGTATTCTAGAAACTTTTTCCTACAACTGAATATTGTTAATTACTTTATAACTTGCATGTAAAAGTAAACCAATGATGTTGAACAATAAATGTGACCATACACAAAGATAACTCATAGCACCATTATTTTTGGAAACCCAAGTGGGGATGACACCCATTAGATGATCCACTAAAAAAAAGAATCGTGTTAAGGATATTGACCTTGTTGGGAGTCTATGAAATACATATAGTGTCTCAAGTCCTTGTTAGAGGACTAGGCCTTGTTAGAAGCCTCAACCCTCTTAGGAGTTTCTTCTACCCTATTAGGAGTTGGTGACACATGAAACAAAAACTAAGTCTAATTACATTTTTTTGGGTGACACAAGATTTCCCTTATACCTCTGGATGCTCCTATATCAGACACCTAGGGTAGATTGAAAAGTACCCTATCACTTTATGAATGGTAGAGGAAATCCCAAATGCAAAACCTCAGCTGCTGAAATCCAAGTTCAGTCCTCTATCAACCATCCTTTCCACTTGACCAAATACTCTTCATATTGCCTATTTTTGGTACTCCTACCCACATGATGATCTAGAATTTCTTCTATCTCCTCCTTCTTAGAAGTAAGAATTGGACATGGCTCTAACATCGACTCCTCATCTACACCATCATCATGATACTCTGTTAAGTTTGCAATGTTGAAAATAGGAGAAATGTGAACTCCATCTAGAAAATCTACTTCATATGCATTTCCTGAGTAATGTTTCCTCAAAATTTTGCAGGGGCCAAATTTCTTCATCTTTAGCTTGTTGTAAGTATCGGCTGGAAATCTTTCTTTTCTTAAGTGTACCATGACTAGATCCCATACTTGGAACTCCTTATGTCTTCTCCTTTGATCAGCCCTAGCTGTATACTCTTGATTCATCTTGGTAATTTGTGCTTGAACCTCCTCATATAGACGCTTGATATGTCCAAAAAATTCTACAGCTTCAGCACTCGTTCTCTTCCCTTGGTCTATCTTCCTCAATTCTGGTGTAGTCCATTGGCTACTTCCATATACAATTTGGAATGGTGATTTTCCAATACTCTTATTTACAGAGTTATTGTAAGCAAAATTTTCTTGTGGTAGAATCAAATCCCACCCCTTGTGCTTATCCCCAACTAAACATCTCAGCAAATTGCAAGGACTTCTATTCACCACTTTTCATTGGCCGTCAGTTTGCGAGTGATGTGTGGAACTAAATTTCAAGTTTTTTTTCAACTTCTTCCACAATTTTCTCTAGAAATATCCCAAAAATTTATTATATCTATCAAAAACTATACTCCTTGGAAGACCATGTAGTCTTACCACCTCTCTGAAAAACAAGTCTACAATATGGACAACATCATGAGTTTTGTGGCATGGAATGAAATGTGCCATTTTGGAGAACCTATCAACCACCACAAATATTGAGTCATTACCCCTTTGTTTCCTCAGCAATCCAAGAACAAAATGCATACTTATGTCCTCCCATGGCTTTGATGGAATAGGCAATGGCTGATATAGTTCAGTATTGTGACTAAATCCCTTGCCAACTTGACAAATATGACAACTTTGTACAAACTTCTTCACATCCTGTGAAATCTGAGGCCAAAAATAATGTTCTCTAAGAATGGAAATGGTCTTATCTCAACCAAAATATCCTACCCTCCCTCCACTATGTTTCTCCTTAATCAAATTTTCCCTCATGGAACTCCTTGGAATGCATAATTGACTGCCCTTGAATAACATACCGTACTGAATCAAATAGTCTAACCACTTAGTTCTATCTATAGCAATAGGCTCTTTACAAGCTTTCCATGCTTCAAAAAAATTAGGATCCTCAGGGTATAGATTCTTGAGTTCAGCAAGCCCAACTACTTCGACCTGCATTACTGTAAGCAACAACTGTCTCCTACTTAGTGCATCTACAACCTTGTTAGATTTTCCACTTCTATGCTTCAACACAAATGTCTAGCTCTGCAAGAACTCTACCCACTTCATATGCCTCTGATTTAATTTACCTTGGCTATTTAGGTACTGTAATTCCTGGTGATTAGTATATAAAAAAAATTCCTTTGGCAATAAATAATGCCTCCATTTCTTTAAGGCTTGAACTATTGCATAGAATTCTTGATCATAAACAAAATACTTCTTTTTCACATCATTCAATTTCTCAATAAAATATGCAATAGGCTTAGTTTCTTGGCTTAATACAGCCCCAATAGCACTACCACTAGCATCACAATCCCCCTAGAACACCTTTCTAAAATTTTGAAGTGCCAACACATGTTGTTCTATCACCTTCTTCTTCAACATTTCAAAACTTCTTGTAGCTGCTATAGTCCATTTGAACTCTTTTCTATCCCCTCTTATTGTGTCAGTCAGGGGTGCACATATGCCACTAAAATTCTTAATAAACTTCATGTAAAAACTAACCAAACTATGAAATGATCTTACCTCAATAGTAGACCTTGGAGTAGGCCATTCCAAAATGGCTTTTACCTTCTCTAGATCTATTTTGAGACCTTCAGGTGATATCAGAAACCCTAAGTAGACTAACTCTCTTTTTGCAAAGATAAACTTCTTCAGACTAATTAGCAATTTCTCTTCCCTTAACCTTTCAAGGAAACTATGAATATGCAATAAATGTTCTTCCAAAGTCTTTCTAAAAATTAAAATATCATCCAAACAGACAATAACAAATTTTCTCAAGAACTTCTTAAGTACCTGATTCATAAGCTGAATGAAGGTGCTTGGGGAGTTTTTCAATCCAAAGGGCATGACTAACCACTCATAAAGACCCTCCTTGGTCTTGAAGGCTATTTTCCACTCATGTCCATCTCATATCTGTATCTGATGATAGCCACTCTTGAGATATATCTTTGTGAAATACTGAGCTCCACTCAAGCAGTCCATAAGATCATCCATTTCTGGCAAAGGAAACTGATACTTGATGGTTATCCTATTTATAACTCAAGAGTCTATACACATCCTCCACTCTCTATCCTTCTTTAGTGCCAGTACTATAGGTACTACACATGGACTCAGGCTCTCCTGAAGCAAGCCCTTCCTCAATAGCTCCTAAACCTATCTATTTAGCTCCTCAGTTTCAATAGGAGTCATCCTGTGAGCAGCCTTGTTAGGAAAACTAGCTCCTAGGATTAAATCTATCTGATGACTAATTTGCCTTACTGGTGGCAATCCTTCTAGAATATTAGCAGAGATGATATCTCCAAACTCACCTAGTAAATCTAAAATTTCAAGTGGTATTTTACTACTACCTTCTTTATCTTTCCTAGGAATCAAAGCATAGCACATATGCTAATTTTTCATGCCATCTAAAAAATTCCTTCCATCAACAAGACAAATCCTAGCACTGCTACATACATTTTCACCTTCCTTTTTGATGGGCTTCAGTTTGTGGTGAAATCCATCCTTTGTTAGAGAGTATGTGTTTGCGTGACCATCATGTACTGCATGCCTATCAAATTGCCATGGTCTACCCAACAATAGATGGAAAATATCCATTGGAATAACATCATAGGGAACTTCATCATGGTAACTCCCAATTTTGAATTTCACTAAACATTGATCACTTACTAGGACCTTATGATCATCTTTCACCCAAGCAATCTGATAGAGCTGGGGGTGTTTCTCCCTCTTGAGCTTCAACTTAGGGACCATCTCCTCTGATACCAAGTTATCAGTGCTACCACCATCAATGATCATGTGACAACATTTATCCTCACACTTTCACCTAGTATAGAATAAACTCCTCCTTTTTCTTAGTTCAATATCACCACTTAGTAGAACCTTTTCATTTACTAAAGTCTCTCCTATTTTTGCATCCTCCCACATGAGCAACCCTAGCTTGACCCTCAGCTCTCTTGTATATCCTTCCTTGTTGTTGAGGGCATTCAAAGGCATGATGACCTTCTTCATTGCAATGGAAATAGGTACCATGAAAGCCTCCTCTTCCTTGTCCATGTCCTCTACCTCTTCCTCTCTGATTTCCAAAGTCTTGGTCATTGGAGCGGTTGAAACCCTTGTTCCTCTAGTTCCTGCTAGTGCCCACATTTTCATTTTTCTTTTGGGTTTCATTTCATCCTCCAAATGACCTACCACTACCCCTTCGTCCTTGACCACACCCTCTTTGTCTCCCTTCAAACCTCTTATATAGCTTCTCTTCAACTCATAGGGAAAACTGGTATGCCTCTTGAATGCTAGTCATTCTTACCAGACTTAATTCCTCCTAGATGCTAGGTAGCAACCCACTGATATAATGAGAAAATTTCTCCTTATTTGCTTCTACATGCCCTAATCTAATCAAAAGTCGATAAAACTCTACTGTATATTCTTGGACTAATTTTTCTACTTGCTTTAACCCATGCATCTTCTTAAACAAATCAAGCTCATAGTCAATAGGAATGAACTCCTTCTTTAGTTTGTCCACCATGCAATCTCACCTTGTGATCTTATCCTTGCCTCTTCTATTTCTTTCCAATTGAACCTCTTGCCACCAAATTTTGGCATGTCCTTTCAGTTTGTCCTTTGCAAACTTAACCCTATTTGGATCCCTGATATCCTCATACTCAAAGTACTCTTCTAGTTCATTAATCCAATTGATCAACTCATCTAGTTTTAAATTTCCTAAAAATACACCCGCATCAATTGTAGGTCTTTTTCCAAACTTAGTAATGGCCCTAAAAATTCTTTCCTCTACTTCATTCAAAACTTCCTCTTCAACTTCCCCTTTTGGTCCAATTTCTTCTTCCCCATTATCGTGCTCACTTTTGTCGCCTATGGCAACATGTGTTCCTCTACGAAGCTCCTCTTGCAATGCTTGTACCTTCCTTTGGTCGACTCTAACCTCCTCAAAATTAATAGCTCCAGACCTTTCACCATGCTTTCTTCATGGAGGCATCTTATTAACTCGAACCCACAACCACACAATCCTACTGTAAACTGCCTCACAGTCGACACTCTATCTACACACTCAAGAAAACTAGCTCTGATACCACTTGATGGGGACATAACCCAAGCATAGAATGGACACAACAAGAAAGGGAAAATTTTATTAACTATTATAATATGCTAGTACACTTAGTGCAGAGAAAAAAACTCCAAAACATGCCCTATGGGCTTACAATAGCATAAATATGAAGATAAATTCTTCTCCCGGTACCTTCTCTCAAACTCCACTCCTAACTGCCTTTTACAATGCCATAAATGTTCTTAAATAGACCCTGAAGGGTTAAGGATTAGGAATAAATTCTAGAAAGTGCTAGTTGGCATCCACCAACCAAGTAGAAGGCTCCAGAAGCTACAATAGAAGTCGGCACAAAACTAGAAGAATCCAAAAACAATAATCGAACTTCCTAGAGGCATAACTTGTTAACCGTAGCTCCGATTGATAAAATGTTTACATTTTCAAAAATCTCTCAAAGTGCTCTATAGCCTTATGGACCAGCTTTTCTCATCCCCCATTTTTTGGCCCTATTTGAGTTCATTTAATGCCCCTAACCTAACTTTGAAGAATTCTTAAGATGTCTCCAAAAATTGAAAAATTGTGATAACTTTCAAACTGTGGGGCCTTTTGACCTGGTTCTTTTTCTGGAATGCTCTAAATTATAATTACATACGTCTAGCCAATTTACACCTTCTAATTCATCAAAATTATGGCTCAATTACATACTCCTATTTTTTTGACATATACATGTATCCCAAGGTGTTCAAATACTCTATCCTAGAACACTGATAGTGGAACTGTAAGAGTTGGAACCTTTATTTGACCCAAATGGGTATCCAAAAAAGAAAACACATGAGATAGAAACTAAGTCTAAGTACATTTTTTTGGGTGACACAAGATTGCCCTTATACCTCTATATGCTCTTGCATCATAAGGCTACCATATATTTCAATCTATCTTCACAAAAGTTCACATATCATACATCATTCACATAAACTTCACATTTTTTTTGCAAGATAAGATCTCTACTTATATCTTGCAAATTAATAATACTCTACTTAGTCAGCCTTCACGTCTTCACATGCTTGACATAATATAGAATTAGTTATATATTAATATCCACAAACTCATCTCATCATGACCTAGTAATTATTTTTTCACCAAAATAATTCCTTAAATTGTATAACTAATATTTTTGATATGCCCTGTTATGTCGTGTCAAATACTTGAATTGGTATTTTAATTGTAACTTGCTTCATACTTTCCATATGCATTCATTCTCTAACATAAATCATCATGAAATTATCATAAAGGTGTCCTCAACTGTGTATGAGATGAAGTGTTTCATCGATACACATCATGTCTATCTTGCTACTACTACAAACTATGTAACACTTAAACAATTTTCTATCTATAAATGCATAAATGAAATGTTGAATACATGTTGCAATAAATGACAACTCTCTAGACATCTAACTCACCATATTGTCAACAATATCCACCTTTTCATTTTTGGTAACATTTGGAAAAATTGGTTAAGTCCCAACATGATTTTATTTATAACAAAAAAAAATAAAAGTAACTCTATAAAATTTTCCTTCAAAACATAACAATTTTATTCATTTTTTGATGGATCATTACATTCCTTACCACTCCTTACATTTATACATAAGTATACTCCCCCTTACATATACATAAAAAATTTCCTACAAATATGCTCCTTATTACATACACTTTTTGTTACATACATTACTCTCCATGTTACATCGATGGAAAACGTGTCAAAAATTGTAAACAAAAACTGTGTCTTTTTGTTGATCAACTTGATATTCTAGAAAAACTATCTACACACACATGTCTCATTCTCTCAACTTATTTCTTCCATTTTTCCTTCACTATATCAGATATACTAATTACTATGAAAAGTGAATAAGAAGTCACTTCAACCATGCTTAAGTCATTATGGGCCAATTTATCATAGGAATCTTTAGATGCAATACACTCCTCCAATTACCTCTACAAAATATTTATATTAGGTGACAAAATCTCCCTAAGAGTAGAGAACACTTATAATACCTTTTCCTTATTAGCCTCTATACCTTTAGTTGCATTATGGATCTTCTCAACTTAGTTCCAAAATCTTCAATGTTGGCCTTTGGAAATTGTAACCTTGTAGTGAGTGCACTAAGTTTACTCATCTTATCCTTTAACTAATTCTCAAGATCTATTAGGTATTTATATGAAAATGCACACTATCCATATAAATTTTTATCTTCATCAATATGCTTTCTTCACTCCTTGATGAATACATAAAGTGCCTTTAAGTAATTCCTTACATTCATGGACATTGTATCGAAGTGTGATGTATCATGCTTTTCTTGTGCTTGTCCTAAAGAAACTTTAGACAAGGTTGTTAATTTTTCATCAAAAACCTTCACCAATTCTTTAGCCTTTGATTGCAAGTATGGATTAGTTATAGTTGTAGTAACTATATTCTTCGTTCTCTCTAAGACATTAATTAATGTATTTTCCAAAGACTTCACAAAATAATTCTTTTCAAATAACTTGCCCAATTAGCTCATTAACCCTTTCTGGTCATCATCATCATCATCTAATAGTGTTGTCATGATCTTGACTACTAATTATGGGCTAGCTACAGGTGCTACAATAGATACAATTGTTGGGGCTACATAAGATATCTAACCCTCATGCTAAAACACTACCATCCCAGGTTCTAAATCCACATTTTTTAATCTAGCCAAGAATGTTGATTCTTGCATCACAATCTTCCACTTTTTCTTTAGCTTGGAATCTTCTTTTGCTTTCTTCCTTTTCTCTTCCTCTTTCTTTTTTTTTGATTTCCTTCTCTTTCTTGCTTTCATCTTCTCTTAGTATCTTTTATGTATCATTATTTTTCTCTTCTCTTTTCTTCTCTATTTCTCTATTCCTTTCTTCATCTTTGTACTTCTCTTCTTTTCTCTTTTATCCTTCTCTCTTCTTTACTTCTTTATTCCTCTTCTTCTCTGCCTATTTCTTCTTTTCCTCTTCTTCTTCTTCCTCATCAGAGCCTGTGTAGGAAATGAAATTGTCAACAATTTATGAACCATAACCTACAAAAGGATTTTCTTTTGCATCTATTTTTATCTATGTACTATTGACATGCATGGATCTAGTACTTATAACTATGTGACGAGGTGATGGAGCTTATTGTGTCTCCTCAACATCTTCCTCATCATTGAATGGTGTACTTTATTTTACATATACTGGGCTTATAGGATTAGACTAAACACTTATGTTTGTCATAGAAGTCATATGTTTTACTATGGTGAACAATTTCTCTTATTTTGTTCCTCAAAAAGTGCTCAATACCCTTCAAATTTTTTTCCATGTCTTCCTTAGAATTATCCTAACATAGTTTGTTTATCATGATTTCTCTTAACATTGTGTCTTCTTCTATAACTCTTTCCTTCCTATTTAATAATCTATTGTATTGGTCTTCTGAGATATTGTTATAAATGATGTTGAACCTTTTGTTCCTCAAGATCATGTTTCTTACTATGGCATTCTCTAGTTTCCTTCTATCGAAATTATTATACGAGATATAAAATTTATTTAGCTAAGAAATTATCATCATTTATAACTTTCATGTTTACATTTTCTACCTTTGGTTTCTATGCCTTCTCCTATAAGGATTCTACCCTCTTGTGTTTCTTGCTCCACTAATTTTTCCTCGGTTTCATCCTTTGATTCCTCTAAATCACTGACTTGTAAGGTCTTGCTCCTTTTTTCAAGTGCACTAGAAATTTTCTTGATCTTTTTGCTTGTAGATGGTGAAGGTTCTTTTTTTACGTTTATCAATATTTTAGACTTCCTTTGTGCAATAGGTGAGTCATTCTCTGATTTCCTCCTAGGTTGATCACAATGAACTCTGATTTGTTGTACTTACACAACTTCTTCATAGGGTGTAGGTGTTTACACACTAGTTTTTACAATTATTACACCCTCATAAGGTGTTGTAACAATAATTATTGTTACTACTATCACCTCAATCTATCTATTGTTCTTCATTTCTAGTGCAATAACTTTTATTTCATAAAAATCCTCTTGACTCATACTAGATTCCTTGACAATGGAATCTATGTTCTTCTCCACTTTCTTCTTAATATCCTTGTTATGAAGTTCAAAATGAACTGCCCTTACTTTCTTTTCATAGAAACCCCATCTAGGACACTTAGCATCCTTTTTCTGACTTGAATATGATCTGAGAATGCCCTTAAATGAGTTCAACACTCATCTCATATCCCATGGGATCAATGGTTTTTACACTTGGCTCTACCACTTCCATGCATGTATTGTCAGTTTCCACCATGAAACATAATTCATATTTTTACTTCTCCACCATGGAGGGAGGTATTATGTATCTCTATTTCATTTTAGTCTTAAAACTCTTCATCATCTTATCTATGTAACTATCTCTGACATTTTCTATTTTTTCCCTATAGTATTATGTTAGTAACTTTAATGCGCATTCATTGCTTTCCCAATTTTTCATTCCTGGGAAATTCTTTGTGTGTCAATAGAGACTCAAATGTAAAAACTACATTATTTTTCTTCTTCAACTTTTCAATGTTGTCCAATAATTGAGCTATGACTATCTCACATAGGTTCACTTTTCTTCTCTCAACTACCATTACAAAGGCTATAGTAAGAATCTAGCTGGTACTATGTTAATCCTTGAGCCATGATTAAGCTTATATCCTAAAATCTTACTTAACACTATAATTACTTTTTCCTAAATCATGTCCACCTTCATATTTCTTCCATCCAACCCGGTGTATAAGTTTGTCTCAATAGTCTTTGTCACATTTCTATCATTTCTATCTTTCAACTTCTACTAGTACATCACCTATCCAAAACATCTCATCATGAACTCTATTCATAATGATTCCTGTCCACTCATGATTGTCAAACTCCATGTAAAACATACACTTTACTAGGTTTAACTTGTTTAGATGTGTGTACTTGGTTTTAAAGGTTAGGTCATTGTTACACATGACTCCTAAATTGTTATGTATATCATCATTTTCAATAATTTGAATTTTACAATAGATATAACTCCTAAAATCCTCTACATGATGTACATTCTATGAGATTTTTAAAAATTCACCTAATGGATCATCCACTAAAGAAACAATTGGGTGTTTCTTTAACTTATACCTTGGTCTTTCACTAACATCATATACCATATAACTAGCCATAATTGTTTAACTATATGCATTGAAATCTTAATTCAAACTCTATAAAATACCTTAAAATTTTATGTTTATGACCCCATGCAAGGTAGGAGTATCCACAAAGAAGATGTACTAGCCTTCAACAATATAACCACATAGTGGAAGATACAACAACAAGAAGCAACAATGCAGGATTTGATACCAAATTATAATAATTTGTTCATAGATAGAATTGATTACATGCAATGTGCCACCTAGTTGTAAGGCCTTCTTAGTTACGGCCAAATACAAAGCAAGTGATAGTTCTGGAAGATTCCTCAAGATCCAATCGAAAGACTATCCTAGCTAGTCCAGATCAATAACATAACAACAATCTAGAAGAAACCACCAAAGAAATCTACACTTGTTCTCACAAGCCCACCAAGAAATCTCTTTGTTTTCTAGCTACATCTCTAGATCTACTCCAAATTTATCCAAGATCCAAGTGTAAACTATTGGAAATATTTAAGACTAGCTAGGTAACTAAAAGGGGAGGGGTGAATCAGTAACCTCAAAACTTTTAACAAATTCAAAACTTACCATTAATAGATCTAATCTACTACATGCATAAGAAACTAAAAGCATAAAAAACTTTAAACATAATATTTGGTGATCTAGAAACCTTCCAAATAGAAAGTAAAATTGGGGTGACAATGATACCAAAAATTTTTTAATATAACATCATAAAGTTGGCTTGTTAAGGCTTACAATGCTCACTTATAATGATCTATCCTATTAGGAGCAATTAGGACTACTAGGTCCACCTTGTTAGTGGTTTTACAAACATACAATGAAGTATGCACTCAGTAAATAGATTTAAAGACAAGACTATTAAGTCTACCTTTTTAAAGGATTTGAAGTTGATTCACCTATTAGGATGGAATAGTAGATCTGATTTACAATTGAAATTTTGATTGAGATCCTTGAAGTACTAATCACCTCTATGTGATAGATGTAACTCTGTTGCTCCTGATATGACCTTGCAATTTGTTCTGCTACTAATTCACATTTGCATGCTTGCATTTCATTCAAAAAATCTCATATTACTACATTACACACTTTGGATATGATATAATAGATTACATAAATACCAATCCAATTCACATAATTGCAAGGTTGGCCATTACACAAGTTAACACTAATATTACAAAGTTGGCCCAAATGTAGATACATAGGTTCTGAAAATTGACTTGGTGAATTTCTGATATAGGACGTCCATTGTCATTACTCAACATCATCATGCACTTAGTAGAAGTAGAGGCTTGGTCCATACTAATCACTTCAACATAGTTTCAAACTTGGTATACACTGGCAACTTGGTAGATACAGTGTCACTCGATAGAAACTAAATTCCATGTTTACCATACCTGCAGTCAATTAACACTAACTTTACTTCACAAGAACTAATGACTTGGTAGACACTACAAAGCTTGGTAACTAGTGAACTACTCAATAAGAACTATTGGTATTCTCACTACCTAAATTCACTTGGTAACCATTGGAATGCTCATTTGGAATTGTGAAGCTTCATAACCACTGAATTACATGGTAAACACTAGAGACTACTCAAAGAGCTCAGTAACCATAAATAATTTCAATAAGTGTTGTCACTAATAAAAAACTTGACTTAATTTCAATAATCTCCCCCTTTGGCATTAGTGACAAACACAATTATGAGCCAAATATTATGTACAACATAGTGTGATACTTAGCTTGGTATGGTATTCTACTTTTTTTGAGATTTTTCAAAATTGGTCTTTGTAACTCTATTATATATACTTTTTTCATATCTCTCCCCCATACAATGTACATATCATGTCATACTACGTGTATCTATTGGTATGGAATCTTTCTCTCATAATATTTACAAATATCTATCCTCCTTAATTAGGTACATGTCTCTCCTCCTTTTTGACAATAATGCCAAATATTTATACACAATCTACTTATATGGAGACACCAAAATGTGAGAGAAATTCAGAATGTACCTTAAGAATAAGAGTTAAGGTCTTGCCCCAGTTACCTTGTAAAACTTTATAGGTTTGAAGAGAAACATGTACTTCTATAGAGAGCTCGATCATGTGATCTTCAATTGAGAAATTATTGTCATGGATCAATGATTTGGAATAGGCAATGTACTTTTTCATTGTATCCATTATGGGAAGGATCATGTTCTGAATGTCTATGAGTGTAGATTAGATCCTTTCTTCCTCTCTCAATAATTCTACCTAAATATCTTTTCAGAATATGATCTTCATATGATATTTAGAGCTTGAACTAGGGTCAAGTTGTAACTGCTTTGCACTAGCCATCAAATCTTCATCAATTTTTTTCAATTTTCTCTTTATTTCCTTAGTATACTTGATAGTATCACATAACTTTGTAAAAAATGATGTTACATTTGTGTAAGAAGTTTCAAGATTTGTCAAAATTGAAGAAAGCTCTACTTGTTGGATTTTTATTTACTGAGCAATGTGGTCAAGAACTTTGTTATCAAACTTCATTTTTGCTTTCTCAATTAACTTATCTTGGCCATTGGAATCTTCATTGAATTTGATAATAGCCTCCTCTAATTGCAACAATTTTTTTTGAGAAGTATCAACTTCAACACCTATAGCATCTGTCAAAATATTCTTTGCATCCTCAATAATTCAATATTCTCTATCTCTCTCTTCTCTGTGTTTCTTCTACTTTTCCTTCTTTTGAAGAAGTTGACCAACTATGTGCATTTGATCTATAGAGATGTCATCAAAATCCCATTTGGGAATTTCAATTTCCTCATCCAAATCTATATCTTCATTTATTTCCTTTACACTAATCAAAATTCTTGGTTGAACTAACTTTGAAGTTATTGCTTTAGATTTTGGAATAGAAACAATAGTGGAAATAGTAGGAATAATAGTGAAAATTTTTACAGTGCCTACTAGTGGAATACTTACAAGAATACTTACAAAATTCAAAATTGATGTATTTACCAAACTTTGTAAAACTAACATATTCACAAGTGAAGTACTGTCAAAAGTATTTACAGTAGAAGCACTTACTGGGGTATGCACAACTAAAGTAGTAAAAGTTTAAGAATCAAAAACTACACTTACTGCTAAAGAACTTAAAATTGTGGAACACTTAGTATCCATTGTTGAGGTTGGCTTAGTAACTAAAGGATGTTGCAACTTGGTGGATGAAGTGGTAGACACTTCTATCTATGATGTTCTAAGATGAGAGGTAGCAAGGAGTGATTGAACACTTGATGTTTCAATGGTTGTCACAGTCAATTTTGTTGAAGCTATCTCCAAGCTTGATGTTGTTGCAAGTTTTACTAGAGAGTGAAGAAGTGAAGCTATGATAGTTGCAGCTATCTTGACTAGGTTAATCTCTTCTTCTTCTTGCATAGCTTCCTCTTTAGCTTCTTCCTCTTTTCCTTCTTCATCATCCTTCATTAATTCTCGATATTCTTCAGCATTAACTGTAACAAATTGAGTAGAGTCTTCTTCATTTTCTTCGTCCTTGCAACTGTCATCATCATCTTTGATTTCAATAGGATTTTCACTTAGTTTGTGTAAGTGATAAATATTTTTCCACATACCTATTGCATTCTTGACTACATGCTCTATATTGTTTAACAAAATTCAACAAGTATATAATCTAATAATCACCTTCTCTTCATTTTTCTTCATAGATTCTGTTACCTCAGCATTGGTAATGCTCAGTAACAACTTCCTTAGAGTTTTCTCATAGATGTCTTTTACTATTTGCATGGCTAAGTCTCATCTTGGCTTCAATCTCTCTAATAGATCACTAGAAATCTAAGATGCTATCTGGTCAGGGGAATACTTCTATTTGCCCATCTTGGTTAGCACCAATTCCTCAATTTGATTTTTCTTAGCCTTTGTCCTAGTCTCATACTTTAATGATTTGAAGTTGATTATACCTACACCTTCTTTCATTTTTTTTAGTCTTTCCTAGAAGGTGAGAGGAGGCTTACTAAACACAACTTCACTACCATTTTTTCCTACTTTCTTCTTGGTTCTTCTTGTAAATACTATAGCGGATGACTTGGGTGGCTTGGTGATAATCTCCTTGCCTTTATTCCTTGTTGGTTCTTCTTCCTTTTTAGATTCGTCCACATCTTCTCCTTTTCCTTTAGTAACCATAAGAGGGGTTCTTGCTATTTTAAATTTTGTTATTCTCCTCTTTTCTTTGTTCACCACTCGTGGAAGCTTGATCTCGAGTTCAATTCTTGCTTTAGCCTCATCATAGGTTACAAAGAGAGGTGCCTTTGGATTTAAAAGCTCATTTACCAAGGCTTCAATTATTTCCTTTGCTTCACAAATATTAACCTCATATGGAAGAGGTTTTACCCACAAAACTTTGGGCCTTACTACCTGGATGTATACTCTATCATTGTCTACCATAAATCAAACATCATCCTTATAATCTTCAACCAACTTCTTTGGTATCTTTAATATGTTATTCATCTTTACTTTGAAATATTCAAAATAATTTCCCATGATACTATCAAAATTTTTACCCAATTTAGTGATATACTCATTGATATGATATAAAATTGGTTTGTCTTTTCTCCATACAACTGTGCCTTTAGAGGGGAAAAAATTTTGAAGATAGAAAAAAAAAACATGTCAACAATGAACCAAATTTGCATGGATTATTCTTTGAGGTTCTAATGCTTTCCATGTTTTTTTCCAGATACTTCAACAACAAATGTGCTAGGTCATATGAAAAATTCTTCTTTATGAAATTGTATGCTAATTCAACTACTTCACATGACACAATATTGAGTTGTCTTGAACTACAGATCTTGTGTGCTATCATATGGATGCCAAATTTTAGTTTTGTGTCAATTAAATTGCTTATTTTCATTCCTCTTCTATCCCATTCAGCTAGGGTTTTCTTTTGTAACTCATATTGACCTATGGTTTTAGTGGCTTTAGCTTTAGTAAGCATGGGGAGACTAGTAATGTGATGTATCATCTTCTTGGTAATTAAAACTAGTTGCTCTAACCATAGTTGACCATTATGAACTTGGCTTAGTATATACCTAATCCATTTGATTTGAAAGTTTTGAGGTAGGTGAGAATTATGGGTTAAACCTTTCTCTTCCAAATGTTTGTGCTCAAGTTTGAGAATTCCATTCACATAGAGTTCACTTAGGGCATTATCCATTTTAAGGTTTCCTATCTCCTGAATAGCACATTTAAAATGAGTTTGAATGTCATTTATGAGAAGTACCTTAGGTGGTATCTTCGACTGAGCTCCATTAGGGTTGAGGGTTTTGGTGATAGCTAATACAAGTTTGAAGTTAGGGGCTTTCCATTCAACACCTTGCACCAACATTTTAGATCCTTTCTTTGCCTTATTGTTGCTACTGGATGCCATGATAACTCAGTAAGCTAAGAAAATTCTTCAAAAAACTTTTGCTCTAAATTATGCTCAAGGTCGCTAGGATGCTCTACAAATCACTCTATTCACAATATACCAAATTCATGATGAGAATGAAGTTGATTTCCTACCTTTTTGATAAAACTCCCCATTAATGCTTGGTATAATGAGAGCCATTATGTGTGATAGCCTATCATCCACTATTTTTATAGATTGCTTGGTGAAACCTTGTAACTTGACAACCAAACATAACTACATTACTCCTAACTTTTCTCAATAGAGTCCATGACCCAACCTTGCTTGGTAGACGAGTCAATTTGGTGATAAATATTGCCAATCTTGTTGATGATTCTTGATGTAGGAGCATCCAAAGGTATAAGGGCAATATAAAGGCAATCTTGTGTAACCCAAAAAAAATGTACTTAGAATTAGTTTTTTTTTCATGTGTTTTCATTTTTGGATACCCATTTGGGTCAAATAAAGGTTCCAACTCTCACAATTCCACTAGCACTGTTCTAAGATAGAGTATTTGAACACCTTGGGATACGTATAAATGTCAAAAAAATAGGTGTACATAATTGAGCCATCATTTTGGTGAACTAGAAGGTGTAAATTTGTTCGAAGATTGTAATTATAATTTAGAGCATTCCAGAAAAAGAATTAGATGAAAAGGCCCTATGGTTTGAAATTTATCGCAACTTTTCAATTTTTGGAGACCTCCTAAGAATGCTTTAAAGTTAGGTTAGAGGCATTAAATGACCTCAAATAGGGACAAAAAATGGGGGATGAGTGAATCTGGTACATAGGGCTATAGAGTGTTTTGAGAGCTTTCCAAAAATGCAAACGGTTCGTCAATTGGAGCTACAATTCAAAAGTTATGCCTCCTGAAAGTTCGGTTACCATTTCTGGATTCTTCTAATTTTGTGCCATCTTCTAATGCAACTTATAGAGCCTTCTATTTGGTTGGTGGATGCCTACTAGAACTTTCTAGATTGGATTTCTAATCTTTAACCTTGTAGGGTCTATTTAAGAACATTTCTGGCATTGTAAAAGGTAGTTCAGAGTGGAGTTTGAGAGGAGGTACTAAAAGGAGAAATTATCTCCAGACTTATACTGTTGTAAGGCCTTAGGGCATATTTTGAAGTTTATTTTCTCTATACTGAATGTAATAGCATATTTACATAGTTAATACATTTTTTCCTTTCTTTTTGTGTCCATTTTGTGCTTGGGTTGTGTCTCCATCAAGTGGTATCAGAGCATGTTTTCCTGAGTGTGTAGACAGAGCACCGATTGTGAGGCAGTTTGCACCAAGACCGTATGGTTGAGGGTTTGAGTTAAGAAGATGCCTCCATGAAGAGAGTGTGGTGGAAGGTCCGAAGCTATTAATCATAAGGAGGTTAGAGCCCTCCAAAGGAAGGTACAAGCATTGTAGCAGGACCTCCATAGAGGAACAAATGTTGCCGCAGGCGACGAAAGTGAGGAAGACAATGAAGAAGAAAAAATTGGACCAGAAGGGGAATTTGATGGAGAAGTTTTGAATCAGGCAGAGGAAAGACTTTTTAGGGCCATTACTAAGTTTGGGCAAAGACCTACAATTGATGTGGTTGTATTTTTAGGAAATCTGAAACCAGATGAGTTGATCGATTGGATCAATGAACTGGAAGAGTACTTTGAGTATGAGGATATCAGGGATCTAGATAGGCTTAAGTTTGTAAAGGTGAAACTAAAAGGCCATGCCAAAATTTGGTGGCAAGAGGTTCAATTGGAAAGAAACAGAAGAGGAAAGGAGAAGATCACAAGGTGGGATCATATGGTAGAAAAATTGAAGAAGTAATTCATTCCTATTAATTATGAGCTTGATTTGTTTAAGAAAATGCATGGGTTAAAGCAAGTAGGAAAATTAGTCCAAGAATATACAGAGGAGTTTTATTGACTTATGATTACAACAGGGCATGTAGAAGAAAATAAGGAGAAGGTTGCTCGTTATATCAGTGGGTTGTGACCTAGTATCTAGGAGGAATTAAGTCTAGTAAGAATGACCAGCGTTGAAGAGGCATATCAGTTTTCCCTATGAGTTGAAGAGAAGCTAAATAAGAGGTTTAAAGGGAGACAAAGAGGCATGGTCAAGGAGGAAGGGGTAGTGGTAGGTCATCTAGAGGCTGAAATGAAATCCAAAAGAAAAATGAAGATGTGCGTACTAGCAGGAACTAGAGGAATGAGGGTTTCAATCGCTCCCGTGATCAAGACTTTGGAAATTAGAGAGGAAGGAGTAGAGGACGTGGACAAGGAAGAGGAGGCTTTCATGGTACCTTTTTCCATTCCAATGAAGAAGGTCATCATGCCTTTGAATGCCCTCAATGATAAGGAAGGATAGATAGGAGAGGTGAGGGTCAAGCTAGGGTTGCTCATGTGGATGAGGATGCACAGTCATCACATTCAGAGGATGCAGAAAGAGGAGAGACTTTAGTAAATGAAAGGGTCCTACTAAGTGGTGAGATTGAACTAGGAAAAAGTTGGAGTTTGTTTTGTACCAGATGCAAGTGTGAGGATAAATGTTGTGATATGATCATTGATGGTAGTAGCATTGATAACTTGGTATCAGAGGAGATGGTCTCTAAGCTGAAGCTCAAGAGGGAGAAACACCCCCAACCCTATCAGATTCCTTAGGTGAAAGATGATCATAAGGTCTTGGTAAGTGAACAATATTTAGTGAAATTCAAAATTGGGAGTTATCTTGATGAAGTTCTCTGTGATTTTATTCCAATGGATGTTTGCCATCTATTTTTGGAAAGACCATGGAAGTTTGATAGGCATGCATTACATGATGGTCATGCAAACACATACTCTCTAACAAAGGATGGAGTTTGCCACAAACTGAAGCCCATGAAAAAGGAAGGTGAAAAGGTATGTAGTAGTGCTAGGATTTGTCTTGTTGATGGAAGGAAATTTTTAGATGGCATGAAACATCAACACATGTGCTATGCTTTGATTTCTAGGAAAGATAAAGAAGGTAGTAGTGAAATACCACTTGAAGTTTCAGATTTACTAGGTTAGTTTGGAGATATCATCTTTGATAATGTTCTAGAAGGATTGTCACTAGTAAGGCAAATCAGTCATCAGATAGATTTAATCCCAGGAGCTAGTTTGCCTAACAAGGCTGCTCATAGGATGACTCTTATTGAAACTGAGGAGCTAAATAGATAGGTTCAGGAGCTATTGAGGAAGGGCCTGATCTAAGAGAGCCTGAGTCCATGTGCAGTACTTGTAGTACTGGCACCAAAGAAGGATGGAGGGTGGAGGATGTGTACAGACTCTCAAGCTATAAATAGGATAACCATCAAGTATCGATTTCCTTTGCCAAGAATGGATGATCTTATGGACTGCTTGAGTGGATCTCAGTACTTCACAAAGATAGATCTCAAGAGTGGCTATCATTAGATATGGATATGAGAAGGAGATGAGTGGAAAACAACCTTCAAGACCAAGGAGGGTCTTTATGAGTGGTTAGTCATGCCCTTTGGATTGACAAATGCCCCAAGCACCTTCATGTGGCTTATGAATGAGGTACTTAAGAAGTTCTTGGGAAAATTTGTTACTGTCTATTTGGATGATATTTTAATTTTCAGCAAGACTTTGGAAGAACATTTATTGAATATTTTTGGTGTCCTTGAAAGTTTAAGGGAAGAGAAATTGTTAATTAATCTGAAGAAGTGTATCTTTGCAAAAAGGGAATTAGTCTACTTGGGGTTTGTTATATCACCTTGAAGGTCTCAAAATGGATCTAGAGAAGGTAAAAGCCATCTTCGAATGGCCTACTCCAAGGTCTGCTACTGAGATAAGATCATTTCATGGTCTGGTTAGTTTTTATAGGAAGTTCATTCAGAATTTTAGTGGCATATGTGCACCCCTAACTGACACAATAATGGGGGATAGAAAAGAGTTCAAATGGACTGCAACAGCTGCGAGAAGTTTTGAATTGCTGAAGAAGAAGGTGATAGAACAACCTGTGTTGGCACTTCCAGATTTTAGAAACGTGTTCCAGGTGGATTGTGATGCTAGTGGCAGTGCTATTAGGGCTGTATTAAGCCAAGAAGGTAAGCCTATTACATATTTTAGTGAAAAATTGAATGATGCAAAAAGGAAGTATTCTATTTATGATCAAGAGTTCTATGCAATAGTTCAGACCTTAAAGAAATGGAGGCATTATTTATTGGCAAAGGAATTTTTTTTGTATACTGATCATCAGGCATTACAATACCTAAATAGCCAAGGTAAATTGAATCAGAGGCATATGAAGTGGGTAGAGTTCTTGCAGAGCTATACATTTGTGTTGAAGCATAGAACTGGAAAATCTAATAGGGTTACAGATGCACTAAGTAGGAGACAGTAGTTGCTTACAGTAATGCAGGTTGAAGTAGTTGGGTTTGATGAAGCCAAGAATCTGTACTGTGAGGATCCTAATTTTGCTAAAGCATGAAAAGCTTTTAAGGAGCCTATTGCTATAGATAGAACTAAGTGGTTAGACTATCTGATTTAGGATGATATGTTATTCAAGGGCAGTCAATTATGCATTCCAGGGAGTTCCATGAGGGAAAATTTGATTAAGGAGAAACATAGTGGAGGTATGGAAGGACATTTTGGTCGAGATAAGACCATGGCCATTCTTAGAGAACATTATTTTTGGCCTCATATTTCACAAGTTGTGAAGAAGTTTGTACAGAGTTATTAGATTTGTCAAGTGGCCAAGGGATTTAGTCACAATACTAGGCTATATCAGCCATTGCGTGTTCCATCAAAGCCATGGGATGACATAAGTATGGATTTTGTTCTTGGATTGCAAAGGATACAAAGGGGTAATGACTCAGTATTTGTGGTGGTTGATAGGTTCCTCAAATGGCACATTTCATTCCATGCCACAAAACTCATGATGTTGTCCATATTGTAGACTTGTTTTTCAAAGAGTTGGTAAGACTACATGGTCTCCCAAGGAGTATAGTTTCTGATAGAGATACTAAATTTGTGGGGTATTTCTAGAGAACATTGTAGAAAAAGTTGAGAATAGACATGAAATTCAATTCCACACATCACCCGTAGACTGACAGCCAAACAAAAGTGGTAAACAAAAGTTTGGGCAATTTGCTGAGATGTTTAGTTGGGGATAAGCCCAAGGGGTGGGATTTGATTCTACCACAAGCAAATTTTGCTTACAATAACTCTATAAATAAGAGTATTGGTAGATCACCATTCCAAATTGTATATGGAAGTAGCCCAAGGACCACACTAGAGTTGAGGAAGATAGAGCAAGGGGAGAGGACAAGTGCTGAAGCTAAAGAATTTGTTGAACATATCAAGTGTCTAAAAGGGGAGGTTTAGACACACATTACGAAGATGAATCAAGAGTATAAAGCTAAGGCTGATCAAAGGAGAAGACATAAGGAATTCCAAGTAGGGGATCTAGTCATGGTACACTTACAAAAAGAAAGATTTCCATCTGGTACTTACAACAAGCTAAAAATGAAGAAATTTGGTCCTTGCGAAATTCTGAAGAAACATGACTCAGGAAATGCATATGAGGTGGAGTTGCTAGATAGAATTCATATTTCTCCTATTTTCAACATTGTAGACTTAACAGAGTATCACGATGATGGTGTAGATGGAGGAGATTCTAGATAGTCATGTGGGTAGGAGTACTAGAAATAGGCAGTATGAAGAGTATTTGGTCAAGTGGAAAGCACGGCTGATAGAGGACTCAACTTGGATTTTAGTAGCTAAGGTTTCCCATTTGGGATTTCCTCTACCATTCATAAAGTGACAGGGTCACTTTTCAATCTACCTTGGGTGTCTAATGTAGGAGCATCCAGAGGTATAAGTGCAATCCTATGTCACCCAAAAAAAATGTACTTAGACTTAGTTTTTGTTTCATGTGTTTTCATTTTTGGATACTCATTTGGGTCAAATAAAGGTTCCAACTCTCACAGTTCCACTAGTAGTGTTCTAAGATAGAGTATTTGAACACCTTGGGATACGTGTAAATGTCAAAAAAAGGAGTACATAATTCAGCCATCATTTTGGTGAACTAGAAGGTGTAAATTGGCCAAAATATTTTAATTGTAATTTAGAGCATTCCAGAAAAAGAATTAGGTCAAAAGTCCCCACGGTTTGAAAGTTATCGCAATTTTTTAGTTTTTGGAGACCTCCTAAGAATGCTTCAAAGTCTACAGTTCAAAAGTTATGCCTCCCAAAAGTTTGGTTACCATTTCTGGATTCTTTTAATTTTGTGCTGACTTCAAATGTGACTTCTAGAGCCTTCTATTTGGTCGATGAATGCCTACTAGCACTTTCTAGAATGTATACCTAATCCTTAACCCTTCGGGTTCTATTTAAGAACATTTTTGGCATTGTAAAAGGCATTTCGGAGTGGAGTTTGAGAGGAGGTACTAAAAGGAGAAATTATCTCTAGACTTATACTATTGTAAGTGCTTAGGGCATGTTTTGAAGTCTATTTTCTTTGTACTGAATGTAATAGCATATTTACACAGTTAATACAATTTTCCCTTTCCTGTTGTGTCCATTCTGTGCTTGGGTCGTGTCTCCATCAACTCTTCTATATATTGAATACCGATATGAATATTTACATCCTTTCAATTGGAACTATTTAAGATGTGACTTTAAAAACAAAATCCTAGTTCTTCCTTAAGAAATTAATTAGAAATGGTGGAGTCACCCACTTCTTGAGTGACATAACTATCATCACTTGAACTAGCTGGCTCAATAGATTTGGGAATCCACTACTGTCTCATCTACTTCATGATGTTATCTACTTTTTCTTTCTTTTCATCTTCAAATCTACCAGCATTCATGCAATTCTTAGCTATATGACCAAGTTCAGTACATGTGTAACATCTTATGGTGGTATCATTTATTCTAATGTGATGCCTAACACAATTCATAGCATTGTGTCCATATTCTCCATAGTAATGGCATCTACACCAAGTGTTGTAGTCCCAATCAAATATTTCCTTCACAAATTGTTTAGCTAGATTGAATAACTTAGATCTACATTCAGATGCCTTGTGACCTTGTTTCTTTCATTTGTGACACTTGCCCTCAAACTTTGGTTTTTCTTTGCACTCATTAGCTTTATGACCATGCTGAATGCTAATATAGCATTTTCCATTGAATTTTTCCTTTTCATTTCTCCAACATTTATTTGATGTATGACCTATCTTACCATAGTATTTGCAAGTAGGTCTTTGATTCCTTTGAGCACCCTTTTTAAAGGATTCACTTTCTTCTTTGTATCCAATTCCCACCTTCCCCTTTTTCCTATAAAGATTCTACTCACTTTGTTGATTCAATTGATCGATGTTTGCTTGGGAGTTCATTATTCTTTCACTGAGTTCCTTTTTAGAATTTAGATCAATTTTCATCCTTTCATTGATTTTCCTTTCAATGTTTAAGTCATTCCTTAACCTTTCATTTTTAGATCTCAGACTCATGATTTCTTCATTTGCATCGGAGAGCTGATTAATAAGGCTTTCTTGCTGAATGGATTGATTTTGAATTTCATTGTTCCTTACCTCAAAGTCTTATTTTACCTTATTTCTCTATTCTAAGATTCGCACAATCTTATTGACTAAATTTCTTATTCTCTTTTCAATTTTCTTACTTCTTCTTGTAGGGGGCCATTCTTATCTGGGACTTCTTTAATTGCATCATTTGCTTCATCTAAACTGTTTGAAGGGAGAAAATCTTCAATCTTTTCTTCAACATACTGGTGGTCATTCATCTGATTTGCAAGTTCCTTCCTTCCTTTTAGGGATTGGGAAAGATCTTCTTTTTCTTTCTTGAGTTGAGCTATGGCCATCTCTTGATCTAACTTTTCATTGTCAATACCTTTGTCAAGTCTAAATATCTCCATTTTCCTTGATCTTTTCTCAAGCTATCAAACTTTATCCTGAGAACCACAAAGCTCTAATACCAATTGTTGAAAATATTTAAGACTAGCTAGGTTATTAAGAGGGGAGGAGCGAATCAGTAACCTCACAACTTTTAACAAATTTAGAACTTACCATTAATAGATCTAATCTACTGCATGCATAAGAAACTAAAAGCATAAAACACTTTAAACACAATATTTGGTGACCCAAAAACCTTCCAAATAGAAAGTAAAACTAGGGTGGGAATGATACCCACAAAACTTCAATATTGTATCATCAATTTGGCCTATTAAGTCTTACAATGATCACTTTTGATGATCTTCCTTATTATGAGCAATTAGAACTACTAGGTCCACCTTGTTAGTGGTTTTACAAACATACAATGAAGTATGCACTCGGTAAAGTGATTTAAAGAAAGGACTGTTAAGTCTACCTTGTTAAAAGATTTGAAGTTGATTCACCTATTAGGATGAAATAGTAGATCTGATTTACAACTAAATTTTTGATCGAGATCTTTGAAGTACTGATCACCTCTATGTGATAGATGTAACTATGCTACTCCTGATATGGCCTTGCAATTTGTTCTACTATTGATTCACATTCACATACTTGTATTTCATTCACAAAATCTCATATTGCTACATTACACACTTTGGATATGATACAATACATTACATATATACCAATACAATTCACATAATTGCAATGTCACCCATTACACAAGTGAACACCAATATTACAAAGTTAGCCCAAATGTAGATACTTGGGCTTTGAAAAATTACTTAGTGAATTTATGATACACAACATCCACTATCATTGCTCAGTATCATTGTGCACTTAGTAGAAGTAGAGGCTCGATCCATACTAATCACTTTAACATAGTTTCAAACTCAGTATACACTGGTGACTTGGTAGATACAATGTCACTTGGTAGAAATTGAATTCCATGTTAACCATACCTACACTCAGTAAACACTAATCATCTCATCACTTATTTAACATTAACTTTGCTTCACAAGAAGTGATGATTTGGTAGACACTATAAAGCTTGGTAACCATTGAACTACTCGGTAAGAATTGTTGGTCTTCTCATTGCCTAAATTCACTTGGTAACCACTGGAATGCTTTGTAGGAACTGTGAAGCTTGGTAACCACTAAATTACATGGTAAACATTGGAGACTATTCAAGGAGCTCGGTAACCATACAAAATCTAAATAATTGTTGTCACTAATAATAAACTTGACTTAATGTCAACATACACTACCTCACATTTGGTAGTCTTTCCACACACTCACAACTTCATCACTCCTCTGCACCTCCTCTTCTCTAAAATGGATCAATCATGACTAAAAACTTCACCACAATCCCTACTTAAACCAATCTAAGCCACAAGTCAGCCCAAAATTCCAAAAACTAATATTGAGTACTTGAAAGGCCACAAGTCGGCCTACAATAACAATTAAATGCCCAAAATCAATACCTGAGAAAAATTGTGATATCTCCTAGATCTAATAGAATTAGAACTTGCACTTCAAATTGAGTGTATAATGTTAGGTCTCATATAACCCATTAAATCCACAAAATCTTATTCACCAAGGATATGTGCACATCCATCCCAAAAGTTAAGCACACAAAATTACAAGAAATTGATACTCTAGAATAATTGACATATCTCCCAAGTTATAATGTATTAGGATGTTTTCCTTGGGTCATAGATATTAATCTAGTCCTTCTTCAATCCCTGAAAAAAAAATCCACTCATTCAATGTGAAAGATTATTTATGTGCCCTACAATAGGCACCCAGAAACAAGAAAATATAGTTCCAGTAGCAAGGTACAAATAGCTCCAACTTCAACTCAATCCATCCAAAATATATGCAATCATGAGGAAAGGTTCCCCAATGTTTATCCAACACATACCTAACCATAAAAAAACATAACTCTACCAAAATACAAGCTTGATGCTCTTGCATCAAACTCCCTAGGTAAATACAAAAGTATGCCCCATACTTTGATGCCCAAAGAAAGATCTGCAACCAACTTCATCTTCATCAAAGGCTTCCACTTCATCAAAGTCAATAGAAAAAATCTAAAAATCAACCATGTATGCTTCATCTATTGAAAAATTATAATCAAATACATATCAGCAATCCAATTAGCATGCTCACACCCAAGAACAAACTAAACATAAGGCTTCATCTGCAAACTCTCATCCACATCAGCAACTACTGAATCCATACTAGCATAAACAAACTCCATATCAAAAGAAATATGTAACTCCTTAGTAACATATGCCAAACTCTTAATACTAGCAACCTCATTTCTCACAATAAGATGCTTTGCAATACACAACTTATCACCAATAAGAACTAGATCATCCATGACTAAGTGCTATATAATTTCATGTTAGATCAACCTAACTGATCATTAAAACCAATGTCTTTCCCAATATCAACAAGGTTAGGAATATCTTTAGTAAAAGCCTCCAACTGCTCTACAAGTTTTGTATTAGACTTCATAGACTAATCAACAAAACCAGCCTCTTTTGCCTTAACCTTGTCATGCCATCTTCTCTCACAAACAAGTCTCTTAATCGGCCAAAAAAATCTCTCTAGATCAGTAGACTCTAGCTCTACAAACATCTACAAAATTCCTTCCTCATCTTGTCCTAATCTTGATCATATAAACTAGTTTCAAACTAAGCAACCACCTTGTTAGCTTGATTAGCCAGACTACCTTAAACCTGAGCAAACATCTCGAAAAACCTTCTTTCTAGCACATCATGGAGATTTACAATCATCTCAGGGTCCAATCCTCTTGAAGCCATCTCTCAAGATCTTTATAAAACCTCTACAACAAATCCTTCCCATGCTCCTTGTGACAACCTTGAATTGTTTGCAAGTCAAATCAAAACTTGCCACCTCACATAAATTATCAAGAACCAAATCACAAGTCTAAGACCACATATCTGCAATCTACAATGTCTCTATGGTCATGTCTCAACATGATCAGTCTTCCATGTTCACATCCATCAATCCATCTATAAGCCCTCTACAATTGCAATTCAAAACCATGACCAACCAACTCACAACTAGAAAGAAAATCCAACATGAGATCAAGATCAACCTATATCTACTTCTCCAACCCAAGTCCTAGTGTAAACTACCTAAGCTTTAGCGATTTGTCTACACACTCAATAAAAACCTTCAGTTTGATACCATCTGATGTAATGCAAGGTAAGAGAATTACCAAAGGAGATGTCTTAGCCCCAAACAATATAACCACACAGTGGAAACATAGTAGCAAGAAGCAACAATGCAAGATGTGATACCAAATTATAATAATTTATTCATAGATGAAACTAATTACATGTAATGTGTTGGGATATAAGGTCTTGTTAGTTACAACCAAATACAAAGCAAGTAATAGTTCCCTCAAGATCTAATCCAAACACTATGCTAGCTAGTCCAGCTCTATAACATAACAACAATCTGAAAGAAACCTAAAAGGAAATATAAACTTGTGCTCACAAGCCCACCAACAAACCTCTTTGTTTTCTAGCCACAACTCTTGCTCTACTCCAAATTTATGCAAGACCCAAGTGTAAAATACCTCACATTTGATGCACTATGTCTAGACACTTACAACTCTTCCATAATCTTGTTCTAAACTGCCTCGCATTTGATGCTCTATCCACAAACTCAGGAAAAACTCACTCCTCTCCACCTCCTCTTCTCTAAGATTGATCAATAAAGACAAAATACTTCACCACAACCCCTACTTATACCAATCTAAGCCATAATTCACCCCAAAAATGCTAAATACTAACATTAAATACTTGAAGAGCCACGAGTTGGCCTATAATAGCAATTAAATGTCCAAAAATTGATTCCAAAGAAAAACCATGATATCTCCTAGATTTGATTGAATTAGAACTCATGCTTTGAACTAAGGTTAGATTTTTAGGTTCTCTACTACCCTTAAATATGAAAATTTTGATTCACCAAGGATAAGTGTGCATACATCCTGAAAGTCAAGCACATAAAATTATCACACAAAACTATTAAAAATGGATACTCTAGGAGAATTTCCATATCTCCAAACTTTTAATGAATTAGGAACTTTTACTTGGATCATAGATATTAATCTAAGCCCTCTACAATCCTTAAAAATAAGATCCTCTCATTCATTATGAAAAATTAGTTCCATTCCCTACAACAAGCACCTAGAAATAGAAAACACAGTTCTAGCAGCAAGGTACAAACAACTCAAACTTCAAGTCAATCCATCCAATCTCTATGAAATCATGAGGAAAGGTTCCCCAATGTGTCTCAAAAAAATACTTAACCATTAAAACCATAACTCCACCAAAATCAAAGCTCAATGCTCCCGCATTAGTTTAGAGCTTCTGCAACTTTTCTCTTCAAAGTCTTATTTACACACTTCAATGTGCTATCAAATCACTCTTTAATCACTCTAAAATATTTGCATGAAAAAATGGTACACATAATCTTGTTTCAAATATTTAAATTACTCCAAACCAAACTCCACATTAAATGTGTATCTACCACAAATTAAATGATACTATCACTGATTACTAGTAAACTTGTTTTCTATCTTCCAACCTACCACAATCATATTTAAGCTTGCGCACTTGACCATAGTTTTCTCTCTATGTCCTCTACCCTCTATTAACTGAACAACTTCTAATTCACTCTCCAACATTAATTATAATTTAGGTGAAATTTTACCTCTATTGAAATTTCTTAATTCAGTGAGGATGAGTCACAAACAACTTCTAACTTCAATCTCTCTTAGGTGCATCAAAATACTATTCCTCCAAAACTATATAAGAAGTTTTTAGATCCTTATCTTTCAAAAATTCTTCTTTTAATTCATCAACATATTCCTTGATTTCTTCCTTTTGATTGTTATCATTTCTTTTCTCACTTATGTTATTGTTACTTTTATGATTAGGATTTTTGTTGAATTTTATTCTATACATTATGCAATGTCTCACTTTGTGTCCAAAGTAATTGCATAACTAACATATATGTGCATTCTTATTTTGTTTGGGTGGTTCATCTTGCTTACATTTCTCAACTTTCTTTATTTTCTTAGGCTCATCATGTTTCTTAGAAAGATCAACTAGTTCAATCTCTTTGGATACTTCATTAGTAATGCTTGATGAAAAATCTTACTTAGATTAGATTCTTTAGGGGATTCAACAACTAGATTTGGTTCTTTTCTAATTTCAACTTTCTTGGCTAAAATTTCTCCAATAAGGTAAGCAAGGGCTATTTTATCATAAGAAGTTTCTAGTGAAATACTTGTTCATTAATTTTCTCACTACTCAAATAAAGTGTCTCTAACTATTTCTTAGCTTGTGTCAATTCTCCTTTCAGATTAGTATTATACTTTTCAAATTCTACATGCTCAATATTAATACAATTGAATTTAGATGTTAATTGACTCAACTAGGATCTAAGGTTTGTATTCTTAGATTTTAGATTAGGTTCACTCTCACTACCATATTTCTTAAGACTCAACTTAAGTTCCATAATTTTTAACTCATTTTTCAAGATCTCATTTTCTTTCTTGGGGTTTCCTATTTCATCATTGTCACTAGTCTACACATTTGATTCCTTACAAAATTTTAGATCACTAATCTTGTCTTTCAATTTTCTAATGTAAACTTTTGCATCTTCATAACTATCTTTCAGGTTATCACTTTCTTCTATAAGAAGGCCAATCTATTCAAGAGCTTCTTCAAAAATTCTCTTTAATTGTTCCATATACATAGGGATCTTACTCGAGTTGTTAAGCTTCTTTAGAGTAATTGTGATTTGATACCAATTTTAAGAAATAGATAATACTGAGGGGGTGGGAGGGCATGGTGTTGAATCAAAACTCTACAAACTTTTTCCCACAACTCAATATTGTTAATTACTTTATTACTTGCATATGTTCAAGTAAACCAACAATGTTGAATAGTAAATATAACTATAGACAAAGAGAACTCATAACACCATCATTTATTAACTAGGGAAACCCTAGGAAAGGGAAAATCATTATGGGGATGATAACTACCAGATGATCCACTAAAAAAATGAATCTTGTTAAGGATAATGACCTTGATAGAATTTGTTAGCTTGGTCTTTCACATCCAAAAATTTGTTTCATTTTATAGTGAAAATCCCATTTGATTCATTGAAATTGAGGGTCATGTATGTTTAAACTCATTTTCCCTAGACAAAAACCTCAAATTTTATGATTAGCCTAAATATTATTTATGCCTTAGGTTTTCAATAATAGGGTTGCATTGGTTCATTTTAAAAATATGCATGAATTTTTTTTCCTTAGAAAATCTTTACCTTAGCCTTTTCTCTAACTATGGTTTTAACCATGAGTCAACCTACATAGTGTTCCTTTGAACTTCTTTAACCTTATATGTTTCAATTCCTAACCATTGATTGTGAGAAGATCAATGAGTGTTGCTTTTCTACAATTTGAACTTCCTCAAACTTTAGACAATGCATGGAAGTGATGTCACAACACATGGACTTTATGGTGTCATATCATTTTTTGACCTCAAAAGGTAGACATATCAAAACAATTGAGTAGCTGTTAGATAGTTTTCAAAACATGGTGTTAATTTAGCACTATTTCAGTTTATTTAATTGGTCATTGGACTAAATCAAAGAGGATATGTTGCACCGTTGATCATCTAAAGATCAAAAAATGTCACTTTCTCACTTTATGGAAGTTCATGAATTTTAGAGAAATTGGGGAAGTGCCAAATTGACACATAGTCATGTTGGGTCATCTTTTCTAGAGGTTGTCAAGAGATGCTAAGGTGGTGTACACTCAAATACTTTATGATGAGTTGCAAGGAGAATTGCATGTATGATGAGTTAGAGGTTGAGTGTTCAGTGGGTCTCAAATATTAAAGGAAAGTGTAGTAACAACCAAGGTTTTTAATGATTTTTGACCATTGGAGATCAAGGATCATGACTTTCCCACAATTTAAAACTACTCAAAATTGAGAGATTGTGAGAAAGAAATGTTTTGATGAGTGGCCAGTTTCACAAAAGAGTAATGCAGTTATTTTTTTTAAAAGCTAAGTCATCTAGTTTATGAAGATCAACAACTATATTTGAAGTTCTAGAGTGCAACATGAAATATGACTATTAGAACATTAATTTTCATTAATGTTGTTTCATGTGAGACTAAATTTGGAATAAGGTTTCCAACTTTTCATGATTAAACACCAAGGTTGCAAAATTTTCATAAATTGGGAATATCCAGAGCTTAAGGTGCATTTTCTGAGGGTTTCAAGTTATTGCTAACTAATCCTTTAGTGGAATAAATAGGAAAATCAGGTCAGCACTAAGCCTTTTAGTTAACTGAAAAATCATAGTTACAATAAGATAATATTTTTTGTATGCCTCCATGAAGAGACCTTTCAAGAAAGATAGATTACCAACATAGGGTTGTGCATGGCAATTTCTTAGAACAACTACCATAGTCCACAAATAAATTTTCTAGGGGAAAGGAATTGATACATAAAAACCCTAGGTTATTAGTCAATGAGGGTTTCTATGATAGGGAAAATTGGCTAAGGGATGCTCAAATGTCAATTGCAGGTTTATATTTATTCTAGAAATGGGTTCGAGAAAGAAAACTCAATACCTCTCTAAGAAATCGATTGGAATTTGACATTGGAAACTTGATTGTAGCAGGGCTTTTCTTTGATGATGACTTACTTAAAATAATGTCAAAGAAGTATGATCCAATAACCAAGATAGTGTAAAATCATTCTGGTGATAATCTTTTAAGGGTTTTTGTTGGTGTCTTTTCAACTATTGAACAAAAAAGGCTTAATAACAAGATAATAATACTCACAAATCTAAAGACTAGCTACGTCCCATTAACAATTATGTTTGCATATCATTTGGAACAAACTTCAACAAAACTAGGACTAGTATTCTACTCTTTAGGGTCTACAAAACCAAGGTGGGTATACATAAGGGATGATTCAAAATGAATGTAGCTATATGAGAATTTTATTAGTTTCATTTTGATTCTCATCTTCTATCTCTAACATATATATATCTTATCCATTAATTGACACTTTCAGGTGATATACATCTCTTATAAGTAGATTTAGTCACAATTCTTCTTAGATTTGCAAGTGCTTCCAGCAATAGTAGCTAACTAAATCTTAAAGGTTACATGCAAACAAGTGCAAACCATCCTTGAAACTCTTCAAATAGTAAAATAAACTTGATTTTGATTTTAGACTTGATGCTTATTCATGATCTACCTATCTACAAACTAGATTAATTACATTAGTGGATATTCCATTGGGATTTAAAGTCTACTCCAATTTATAGATCTGATTTGTTGCATTACAAAAAATATTATCAACAATTCTTACTGGAATTCATTCTATCAGACATCCTTTCTACTACAATAGCAATCCCATTAAATTCACTACATCATTTACTTAATTCATTGAATCAATAGCATTAATAAATTGACGTACAAACTAAGCGAATTGCATTCAAGTGGATAAGCTTTAATCACATAGTATCAGAATAACTAGGTAATAACAAAGGAGACAAAATTCAGCAAGAATAGATATGGGGATAGTTCAATTTTGTATTAATATCCTTTTGAAAATTTGCATACAATTATAATAAGAATTTGAATGACTCTAGACCTGGCATTTGACCCCTATAATGTCAATATATTCCAAGTACTTTCAAAGAGAATACATCATAAATTTTTCATACTTTTAATTGGATTGAACCATACTCAATATAAACTAAAATTGTATTAGAAATTTGACTATTCTCTAGCCTTGGAATCTCACTTATATAGAGTGAGATGCAACGAGCTTCAGGCATCAAGAATTTACAAGTGTCCTTTTACAAAAGATATTTACATTTTTCTTAACAAGAAAATACAAAATTTTATGGAATCGAAAGGTAATACATCATATTATTCTTTTGGTAGGTTCCACTTCTATTACATCTTCTAATGCTACTAAATTTTTGATTGGCTACAATTCTAAATCTTCAGTATATGCAACTGTTAGACTAGCCAATGATGAAGCTTGTTTTGGCAATTGCAAATAAATCTCACCTCAAGGGTTTTCACTATTTTCATCATAGACAAACAAAATTACTTTTACTCTTCTCTCTTCCTCAGTGATTTCAACATCATGGACCTATGGACCTGCCACTGAAACTAGTTGCTTGCCTTTATTTTCTTCTTCCCTTTGGCCTTGTGTAGTTTTATCAATGATCTATACTTCATCTTCCTGCACCTCATCATTATCAATTTCACCTTCTTCAAAATATTCATTAGAAGCAATATCTATCATCCGCTTGTTAAAAAGTGTGTCATCTGGCCAATTAAATTGCAGAATATCTTATTGCTTCTTGATAACATATTCACCCTTTTGTCAATATTAATAAAATCTTGTTTTAAAGAATTAAAGAATGTCTAGAACTAAACTAATTCCTCTATTGTGGTGGCCCACCATGCATGACCTTTTTCATTGATGACTTTATTCATTCTCAAATAGAATAGGCCATCCAATTCTTTGGCCTATTCATCTTTATTCTTTAGTTTATTTTTTCTATCCAAATAATGTGGGAATAAATCAATTTTCTGGCTCTTATACTTATCCAAATAGCTAACAATTTTTCTTTGTAGCTCAACTCTCCTGTCATCAAATTCTATGAGATCATGAACAAGATCATAAGTTATTTCAATCTGATCATGTGAAGACCTTATAATAGAGTAGCACAAGAATGTAATTTCTTTCCTTCTCTTTCCCCACTTATTCACAATAGGCTTCAAAGCCTCATCATTTTCTTTTATTTCATCCCATATGTTTATTGTTCTTTTTAATTGATCATAAAATAATGGCCATTTATTTTTATCTCCTAGATACATGAGAGCCTTTCTTAATTTGTCTTCATATTGCACATTTAGTTGTACAAGTAATGCCCATAGTTTTCTCTTTTTTTCATCAAAGTCTTCAGTTGTGTAACATTGTGGCCTTTGTGGAGTATCTAGCATTTCTATGAGGAGTGTATTTAAAAGCTTCCACTAGAGTGTGAGGATATGTGATTATTGGCCTAGAAGACCTCTCCATTACCTTATTTTCATGTTCAATTCTTTTCTGAACCTCTTTATTATAAGCCTCCAAAACTCTCTCATACTTACTTTGTAGTTCAAACATTGTCTTCTCTCTCTTTTTTTTGTAGTATCCAAAAAAAAATTAGATGTTCCAACACCCCTGTGTGCTTCCTCTACATGGGAGGTATCTGCTACTCTTTCTACAATGATATTTCCCATTAACCTAGAGTCATCTGGCTATGATGAAACAACCCTTGATCCCTTCCTTAATGACCATATAACCGAAGTGGCTTAGTCCTCACTGAGAGTAGTACCTTTGAATTCTTTCTTATTTTGGTCCTATAGGTCCAATTTATTTGAAATAGAATTAAAAATTAGAGCACCTACTATGTCTCAATTGGGTAGCAGTAAAATATTTGATGATCTCACCATCTGTCTCTGCTCTTCACAACTTATACTTTGGAATTCTTACATCATCTTATCTTTTATTTAATTTTTCAAGGCTACCTCATCCAACTCTAGATGCTCTATTCTTAACTTATTACATCTTTCTTCATACTTTCCTATGTTTTTTCTCTGTGTAAACTAGTGGAAAGCTTTGGACTTAACAAAGCTATCATCTAAAAAAAAATGTCAACTAGCTTGCTCTATCATAGGGTCTAATTCCCTTCCTTTAAAATCTACTACTAACAACTCTAGGCTTGGCATAGGAGGCTCCTAGAGGTTTCCTTCATCTAATTTTTCTTGGGTAATAAAAATTCCTCCTTGTGACCCTAGTTGTTCAATTTGCACTCCAGTAAGCTATTCCTCTTCAATTCGCAGAGGGGATTGTGTAGGTGAATATTCCTCAATGTGAGGACATTGATCTTTTGTTATTTTTTGCCTATTAGGGGAGGGCACAACACATCTTTCTTCTAAGACAACACTACTAGATGCTATTATTTGTTTACCTTTATCCACAATAGTCTCCTTATTTTGAATGACATTTTAATTAGACATTTTTTGGACAATCAATTGTCCTACTCCTAAATTGGGAGTGTGTTGGTGTTTTGAAAGGCTACAAGTTTCAAATTACCCTGATGAGAATAAGGTATATCTAGGAGCAGCTAACTCCCATCTTCAACATACTATTTTAGATGTCGAGCCAACTATAAGGCTAGGCCCTTCTTTTACTTTAGGCTTTGCAAAACCTAGGTGGGTGGACATCAGATTCAATTAATATGGCACCAGTGCAAAAACATATTCCTAAATTTATTAAGTATATTTAATACTTATATCTCCTAATACTTATATAATAAAAAAGATCTTATAGTAGTAAACTAAAATTCTATTATATTCACAAGTTGAGTGATGGCAACACTTTTTAGCTCTTCAACATGAAAAGGATAAACATTTGATTAATGATGTTGAATTCAGAAAAACCCCAAATATGTAGCAATATGAACAAGTGATCCTATAAATGATCAGTGCCTTATCTATTGGGAAATTCCATGAATCAAATGCATACATCAGTGATATCAAGGACACATTTCATTCACCCAAACATCATAAGTATCCTATCACTTTGTGAATCAGACATCAATGTTCATTATGACCTCATTCTCATGAAATATCCTTCTCAAATAACTAGTTATCCTATCAAACACATCAAGCATTTACTTGGCCCTTTGTTCCAATAGCAAAACATATTTGACATACAACCTTGAAGGGATGTACATGGATCTTAGCTCTTTGTTCCTAGACCACATAAGATTGCAAATTACTAAGATAGGAGATGAGAATCAGAATGTAACTAAAGAAATTCTTGCTCATTTGTATTCATTTCTTTGAAATAATACATTCAAATGCTTGAAATCAAAACATGAAAGCACCTAACATATAAAAAATGGTTGTATTATTTTTCCTACTATTTTTCATACAAGAGAAATTGTTGAAAGAATGAAGGTGGAATCAGAATTATGGATCCAATGAAGTGGTCTCACAAAAAGACTACAAATTTTCCAACCAACAATGATATCACAAATCTAAGAAAAAAAAAGATTAGAATCCATGCAATGGATGAAAGAAAGAAAGATATAGACAAGGAGTGAATTCCAAGATCAGATCTAAAGACAACATGTGTCCGCTTGAAATTCCAACTTTTTTTTTTTCAAAACCTCTTTTTCTTTCTACCATTTTGATCTAATTTTGTTTTTATCATTACTTTGTAACAAACTTGTAAATATCTCCTATTCAATGATGAAAACTATTTTGTTTGCCAAAATATTTGAAAACATATAGAATGCTGATAAAAATTCCATTTAACTAACTCGGATGTGACCAAATTCAATCTCAATTGCATTTTCACTATCTTTTATATTTAATCAGTTCATTGCCATGCTAGAAATCAGTTTTGAACTTTAATGCCTGAAGGCAATTACAAGTTAGGAATCTAGGAAAAAACCTCTTGTAGCTTGAACAAATTGCTTCTTGTAGAAAAACTAACCTCTTAATTAGAAAGTTTTTCTTCTCTCAATTCTAGCAATATATAATATTGCTATATTTGCCTCTTAGAAACCTCTAGAATCTTAATTTGAAAAATATACCCCCTCTTATAACTATCTAGTCTGCAACTAGGCCCTGACATGTGCCACATGGCCTGCTACCATTGGTCACCTAACTACTTAGTCACCACCTGCTTCATTAATGCCATGTCACCATGTACCCTAGGCCCACTACCACATGGTGCCTAGGTGCATTCCCACATTGTTTAACCATCGAGCAACTTCCCCAAGTGGGAAGTGCCCACCATAGGATGTGCCATGTTGTGCAATTCTATGCCTCCTTTTGGTCTACCATGTTAGCACATGTGTTGTTTTCTTTAAAACTTCTAACAAGTCACCTCTAGCTAGCATCCACATCTGGTGTACAGGGCCCACTTTGTAACTCACAGCTTCAAAAAGCCATTTTTCCTTAAGACATAGTGCTCTATGCATGGAATTGTATTTTAAGTGTAATGTGTATATACACTTATCAATTTGGGATAAAAAAATTTGATTGCTTATGGTGCAAAAAACAAAGGCTTCCTCCTTAGCATTTTTGCAATAAATTTTCTTACCTCTTTTATTTGCAAGCTCCTGCTCCACATACTTAAGCATATTAGTATCCTCTACTATGACAACAATTTCTTGACCAAACATATCTTGAAGAACAAACTCTTCCTTTTCCCCTTCATCTATTGCAAGAGCAACATCTTTATTTGGTTCCATTGTTCCCATTTCCATACTAGTACCATCTAAATATATGGATCCATTACTAGAGGAGCATCTCCACATATTGAATGAAAAGGAGGTACACCATAATTTAAAGGCTGAAGAAAAGTAGCTCTTAGTCCCTTCAGATAGGTGTCTGAAAATAGAAACTAGTCTGACCAAATTTGGAGAGCTTTCAACACTCTCTCCTTTAGAACTTCTATAGTTATCTAGCCACTAATGCTCCTATATAAGTCATTAAAGCTTTCCATAATGTTAGGTAAAGTCATTTCAAACTTTTTTCTATATGTAGATGCATTTTTAATAGGAGCACTATTGTTATGGAGTATATAAAAAACTAGCTTAAGCCTTGCCACTTTGGTTAGAATGGGGTTACAAAGTTAAAATTCACAACATATCTTCAAATTTATCTCTTTGGCTACCTATTAAGGTATGCTCCTTCACAATTTTCAAACTTACCCTATTTGCCATGGTACTTTGCTTTTTTTTTAAATGTCTCCCTCTTGCTGCCTTTGGCATCCCCTATTCTTCCTTTTCTATGACTTGTTTCCTAAGTGATTGTAACTCATGATGTTTGTTGGCTTGATATCAGTACCAACAAGGAAATCCACAAGCATGGATTTCATCTTTGTCTGACCACTCTTGAAGTTGTCTCCTCCAATAAGACTATTCTTCTCAATCACCATTTCTATCAAACTTGGAACAAAGGTGTTCTTCTTGATTTATTTTAACCACATTACAATAAAATTTATTGTTGCAAATGATGCATATCACTCAAGGAAAGTGAGATTTATTAGCATGGGAAGTTGGTTGAGACACTTTTATTAAACTTATGCATAGAGCTTCAAGTAGGAATCCATAGTAGTATACTTGACACCATGATACAATTGAGAAGATTCTTTTTCATCAGCCCCTATCTCAAAAATAGTTGTACAACCTTCAGAGAATATCTTATAGGCATGTGAAATTATAGTCCATATTTAAAGAGGTTTACCTTCCATAGTCTTCAGCCAATCCTCTCTTGATATTTGAGCTTTCTCCAAAGGATGACCTATAATATCTTCCCATATTTCTACAATCTTCCCCTATGACCAAATATTTGCAAGTGCTCAAATATGGAATTTTCTATTCTCATTTCAAGGGTCAACTATTGCTCTGATTATATAGGTTGCAATGTCATCCTCGTCCACCCATATTACTTTTGTTTTGAAAGATTTTATGTATGCTTCCAATACCTTAAACTCTGGATGGATGTGATCTCCTTCTTGGTAGTAGTCCTTTGGTCAAAATGACCCACATTTATGAATTCATCTATCATGGGCTTCCTTTCAAAAGGTGGCTCCATTTACACTTATTAAACAAAATAATAAATCATTTTGGCTTTAAAACATATTTTTCTCACATTTTATTTTATCAGCCTAGGGCAATTAGTTGGGCCCCAAAGTGGGTCTAGCTAAAAAAAAAAATGTTTTCAAATGACTGAAGTACCAAAATGATCCATAGAACATCTGACACTAATTTGAATCAAAATCCATCACTAAAACACCATTAAAAGTCATTTTATCACTTATCTACAAATTGCGACTTCTACTAATAGTGCTTGTCTTCTGGCTTTAAAAACTAACCCGACCACCTAACTGGGCTCTAAGAATTGATATGATAATTCTTTATTTTTCATATTCCTACCCTATCAAATCTCATCTTATGATGAACTCTCAGTCAAAAGATATTGACTATTAAAGTTGCATTCTCAAAATTACCTACATGAAAACATATAAGAAAACATAATTTTTGTTGGGATTTGGCTTCAAAATATAGGAAAACTAACACTTCAAAAGATGAAAACTAGGACATTTGTTCACTACCATGATGAAAATATGAATCTAGGATTTGGGTTCATGACAAATAATAGGGTGCAAATGGTGAATTGTCAAAGTGAGCCACTCTGAATTGCAAATTGGAAACACTAGCAGAAAAGAAATTTTCGCAAATGGATTCATCAAGATGTGAAAACTAGTACACTTAAAATTACTTTTAGAGTAAAAAATAGTGGTATAATTCATGTGATCTCACCTATCACAGATTTTTAAATATGACATCATGAACAGGGGTACTGACAAATCTGCACTTCATGACACTAGTGAAAAGTTACAAATTGCATTTGGAATCACATTTCAAAATTGATCAAATAGATTCATCATAATCTCAAAATTTAAATGTAGAAAGTATATAACCTCTAAAATGCAACGTAAAAGAAATTTTCACATTTTGGTCAACTGGGTCAAAGTTATAACAAGTCAAATAGGGCTTCCCAAAATTTAGAATTAATTTCGTCAACATGACATCAATAAATGACCAACACCAAGGGATTCAAAAGCTAGACAAAAAATTTCAAAACAACTCAAAATCTAAAAAATAGGCTCTTTGGTATGGACACTAAACACTCTCAAAGTGGTGAGTCATGGAACATTACTAGGTGCGAGATATTTAGATGCAAACATGACCTCCTGTCGCTGTTTGACACTTAGGTGAAAATGCAAATTTGACAATTATTCAAAATGAGAGTTCAAAAAATGGCTCAAAATGTCAATTTATCTTCATGGAACACATAGGCATACTGAATACAAGGTGCCAAAAGCATTAAACACCTATTATACTTCAAATGGGCAGCTAGGTACATATGCATTTTAAAAGTGCTTATAGGGCTTGATTTTCTCAATGGTACCCAAAATTGGGGCTTCAATTTTCAGTCCCAACAATGGCTCTATTTGGGGATGGATGTCCCTTATAGGCATGCTGAGGATTCAGATCTCTAGAAGAAGTAAACCACTCACACAAACTTCTCTCAAACATCTTTATTGAAGGCAAAAACAACTATGCCTACAATGTACAAATGATGACCCCAGGCCACTAAACTTCAACACAACTTCTTACCTCTATGATAAATCTGATTTTCATTTGCATTCCCATGAGGTAAGCTAGAAATACCATTTCTATCAATTCCACCAGTCAAGTCATCATGTTGAAACACACCACTTAGAAAAACTGAATCTACATCCTTACTTCCATAATGCATATAAAAAATTGCTTCATTCTCAACCACTTGCTCATTATGAAAGTACTAATCAGCATGCTCAAAAATATCAGACTAAAACTGAAAACCTTGTCTAAAAAATGAATCACAGATGCTACTAGTCTTGAATATGAAGGCATCATATTTGACATGGGGAAAGTGATCACACATACCTTGAAAATATGCATCCTTATGTATAATGGGATGATACTAAAATGAGCAATGAGATTTGTACTCACATATATCATCAATGTCAAAATGTGAAACTCATCTAGAGTCCTTCAATGATTCTTCACAATCAACAAATGGATTAGTTGTCACATTAGAATATTCATCATAAAATTCATTATAAGGTGCATGTTGATTTTCAATAACACCTTCATCAAACACCTTATTATCCATATCATAAGATGCAACATCATCATCTTCACCATCATGCTCAAAAGAAGAAAATCTGATCTCTCACAGTAGTAGGATAAAGTATCATCACTAAGATCATCCTCAAGTAAATCTAAACTATCCATGTGCTCTTCAAAAAGAGGGTTGATAATTCCATGCAAAGAACCTTTGTAGACATTATGAAAAATGATTTTATGATCACCATAAATGTCTTCATCATACAAAAGATTAGTGAAAAATTTAAAACCATTTCTAACATCACTATCATGGACATTTTCAGCATATGAAGAAGAAAAATTAGAATCATCACATGAAGACACATCTTTCACTCCATCAATGAAGCACGTGGAATATAAATCAAAGTTTCTTTCATTGTCTCCATTAAGGTGATCCAAATGTCTTGCAAGCCAATTATTGTTATGTGTTGATGCATTAACCTCAAAATATTTTATATACTACTGGTTACTACTGCATATATCTTGAAGACATTTATCTACACAACTAGTCAATCCATCCTTATAGATAATCTCTTTGTCTTCACATTGTGTAGACAACTCTTTTTCACCACTTTCCACCTCAAGTTGACTTTCATAACTCTAAACTAGAAATTTACTTTTAGATTTAAGAAAATAACTCATACCTTTAGTAGTACAAGAGTGAAAACTTTCATCATTGCTTTCTTCTTCCCAATTTGTATTTGATTCACGTGAAGAAAAAAATGTGCTACCATTGTCCTCTTCTTGACTTGAGTAACAACTCTTTTCATTTTCTTCACATGATGCTTCTTCACAATACATTGGATTCACAACTTTACCTTCATCACTTGAAAGATCACTTCTAGCTTCTTCTTCCTCATACTGAGATTAATATCCTTCAATTTCAAAGTTTACAACATTCTCAACAAGAGGCATATTATTAATACTAGAAGAAACAACTGGATTTATTTCTTGCATATTAAACTGTTCAAGTGAAGTAACTTTGTCATCTGCTGATGTGATATTATAAACACATGCACTATTTTTAGCAAGGAAAGAAGCGGCTCCTCTTTGCAACAAAGAGTCTTCCTCTACACCTGTTTGTAATTTTGAAATTTCAATCAGATTATTGACAACAGCAGGGATACCTAATTGCTGATCTAAATTTCCCACTTGATTAAAACTTATAGCAGGGGTATGGATAAACTGATTTGAAATTGAAGCATTAATACCACATTCATCCTTTCTTTCGAACACATTATACTAGCACACATTTCTAACAAAATGACTTCTAGTCAATCCATATTTAGATTGTTTTCAATCTCTATAGTAGTCATAAAAGCCTGGTATAATGTCCTAGGTTTTTTATCCCTTAGTAGATAGTTCATTTTCTTGTCAAATCCATCAAATTAGACACTTAAACACATTTGATCATCGAGTCTAGAACTCTCAGGGATATCATTCAATACTTTTGCAAATTTAATATTGAATTAAGGCACAAGTTCATCACCCTTAACATGAATCTTCAAGAGCTTGTCATAAGAATCAGATATGCTTACTCTTTCCCCAAATTACTTCATGAAGGCTAAAAGTAATTTATCCCAAGGTAAAATAGAACATGCTGGTAAAAAAAAAAACCAGTCCCTAGCATCACCTTCTAAAATCTAAACAAACAACTTCATAAGAACATTTTTATGAGTAATTTCAAAATAACCAACCAAGTCACTGAATAACTGAACATGATGGTTGACTAAATTTTCAAGGTTCCTACTAAACATAGGGAAATACTTTTTGAGATTATATTGCATATTATTTTGGAAACCATGAATGCCATCAAAACATAATGGCATGTATCTCTTGGTAGAGACAAATCTATAATTCTACTAACTGGCTGCATACTTGATGAGAAAAAATTTGACATTCTTCAAACTTAAAACTCATTCATCATAAATACTCTCAAAATTTATTAATTGCAATCGATCTAATGTTCTTTCTACCAATTCAAAACATGAAACATACTTCAAAATGTAAACACACTTTTGCTAAATTTGTCTCTCATAAAGTATGTAACCATTCTCCTATTTAATGCTGAAAACCATTTGATAGAGAATCTCTTGTAAAGGTTACTTTCATGTAAGTAAAGTCACATGAAAATGGAAAACATCTTTCAATACTAATTCCTACAGCTACTTCAATGCTACAAATAATAGTAGATTAAGATCTTATCTAGATTTAGTAACATTTGCACTGCATCTCACCTAATTATTTCACCCATTGTCAAGAACTTGATATGAATTCTTCAAATCTACTTTTTGACTGTTGCATCCTTTAGAATAACTTCATATTCATGAAGCACTGGTGTAGAGATATAACTTTGATTCATCAATCACTTAGTGAGAAAAGATTTACCAAACTTGCAAAACATAACAAGCTGGTCTAGAATTTAGAATAGGTATTTGAAACTTTATACAAAACTTAGGAATTTCATACTCTTGACAAAGTGAAAGAACTTGAAATTAACTCTAAAATCTGATAGAAACTTATCAAAATGCCAAATGACTTTGATATTGCAATGTATTCAATTTAGTCACAATACTATTGTAAATGAATAAGGATACTAGGAAACATGAAACTTCAGCAAGGAAATAAGAAACACATCTTGCTATATATTTTCTATATCCAATCTATTTCATGATAGAGATTTTTATTCTTACTATATGGAACTCCCTAGTAGAGTTTCCATTTTGTTGGTGTTTTGAAAGACTACAGGTTTCAAATTACCCTGATGAGAATAAGGTACATCTAGGGGCAGCTAATTCCCATCTTCAACATACTATTTCAAACACCAAACCAACTATAAGGCTAGACCCTTCTTCTACTTTAGGCTCTACAAAACCTATGTGGGTTGACCTCAGATTCAATTAATATGGTACCAGTTGAAAAACATATTCCTAAATCTATTAAGAAGATTTAACCCTTATATCTCCTAATAGTTATGTAATAACATGGATCTTATAGTAACAAATTTCAATTCTATGATATTCACAAACTAAGTGAGGGAAACACTTTTCAGCTCTTCAACATGAAAGGGAAAAAAATTTGATTAATGATGTTGAATTCAACAAAACCCAAAATATACAGCAATATGAAAAAATGGTCCTATAACTTATCATGCCTTATCTATTGGGAAATTCCATGAATGAATGCATACATCTGTGATATCAAGGACACATTTCATACACCTAAACATCAAATCTATTCTATCAGTTTGTGAATCAAACATCAGTGTTCATTATGACCTCATTCTTATGAAATATCCTTCTCAAATAACTAGCAACCCTATCAAACACATCAAGCATTTACTTGGCCCTTTGTTCTAGTAGTAAAACATATATGATATACAACCTTAAAGGGATGCAAATGGATCTCACCTCTTTGTTCCTAGACCACATAAGACTACAAATTATTGAGATAGGAGATGAGAATCATAATGAAACTAAAGAAATTCTTGCTCATTCGTATTCATTTCTTTGAAATAATACATTCAGATGCATCAAATCAAAACATGAAAACACCTAACATATCAGAACTAGGTGTATTATCTTTCCTACTACTATTCATACAAGAGAAATTATTGAAAGAATGAAGGTGGAATCATAGTTTTGGATCTGACAAAGTGGTCTCACAGAAAGACTGCAAATTTTCAAACCAACAATGGTATCACAGATCTAAGAAAACTCAAGAATGGAACCCCTCCAATGGATGAAAAAAAGAAAGATATAGACAAGGAGTGAATTCCTAGATCAGATCTAAAGATGGCATGTGTCCACTTCAAATTCCATCTTTTTCTATTTCAAAATCTTTTTTTCTTTCTAGAATTTTGATCTGATTTTGTTTTCATAATTACTTTGTAACAAACTTGTAAATATCTCATGTTCAATGATGAAAACCATTCTGTTCGCCAAAATATCTAAAAACATCTAGAATGCTTATAAAAATTCCATTTAACTAACTTAGATGTGACCAAATATGATCCCAACTACATTTTCACTATCTTTTATATTTATTCAATTCATTATCATGCCAGAAATCAATTTTGAACTTCAATGCTTAAATGTGGTTGCAAGTTAGGAATCTAGGAAAAAAACCTCTTGTAGCTTGAAAAAATGACTTCCTCTAAAAAAGCTAACCTCAGAATCAAAAATTTCATTTTCTCTCGATTCTGGCGATATATAATATTGCTATATTTGCCTCTCAAAAACTTCCAAAATCTCAATTAAAAAAATATGTGCCCTATTATAACTATATGGTCTACAACTAGGCCCTGACGTGTGCCATGTGGGATGATACCATTGGCCACGCAACTACTACATCACCACCTACCTCATTAATGCCACATCACCATGTACCCTAGGCCCATTGCCACATTGCACAAAAGCACATTCCGACATTGTTTAACCATCGAGCAACTTCCCCAAGTAGGGAAGCACCCACCACAAGATGCATAGCATGGCACAATCCTGTGACTCTACCTTTTGGTCTACCATGTTAGCACATGTGTTAGCTTGTTTAAAACTTCTAACAAGTTGCCTCTAGCTGGCATCCATGTCTAGCACACATGGCCCACTTTGTAACTCATAGCTTCCAAAATCCATTAGTCCTTTAGACATAATGCTCTATGCATGGAACTGTATTTAAAGTGTAAAGTGTATACCCACTTATCAATGTAGGATAAAAACTTCTCATTACTCATGGTGAAAAAAATAAAGGCTTTCTCCTCAACATTTTTGCAAGAAATTTGATTACCTCTTTTCTTTGCAAGCTCTTACTCCACATTCTTAAGCATATTAGGATTCTCCACTGTGACAATAGTTTCCTGAGAAAACATATCTTGAAGAAAAAACTCTTCCTTTTTTCCTTCACCCATAGCATCTTGATTTGGTTCCACTATTCCCATCTCCAAACTAGTACTATCTAAATTATATGGATCCTTTACTAGAGGAGCATCTCCACATATTGAATGAAAAGGAGGTAGACGATAATTTCCAAGCAAAATGAAAGTAGCTCTCAGTCCATTCACATAGGTGTCTAAAAATAGAAACCAACCTGACCAAACTATGAGAGCTTTCAACACTCTCTCCTTCACAGCTTCTACAGTTATCTAGTCTCTAATGTTCCTATGTAAGTCATTAAATCTTTCCATAATGTTAGGTAAAGTCACTTCAAACTTTGTGCTATATGTAGATGCATTTTTAACAGGAGCACTAATATTATGGAGTATATCAAAAAATAGCATAAGCCTTCCCACTTTGGTTAGAATGGGGTTACAAAGTTAAAACATCCAACATATCTTCAAATTCATCTCTTTGGCTACCTATTAAGGTTCACTCCTTCACAATTTTCAAACTTCCCCTATTTGGTGTGGTACTCTACCTTCAACAAAAATGTATCCCTCCTCCTGCATTTGACATCCCCTATTCTTCCTTGGTTGTGGCTTGTTTCCTAAGTGACTATAACTCACGATGGTAGTTGGATTGATACTGGCACCAAGAAGAAAATCTACAATCATAGATTTCATCTTTGTCTAACCACTCTTGAAGTCATCTCTGCCAATAAGACTCTTCTTCTCAATCACCATTTCTACTAGACTTGGAACGAAGGTGTTCTTCTTGATTTATTTTAACAACATTGCAATACAATTTATTGTTTCAAATGATGCATATCACTCAAGGAAAGTGAGAGTTATTAGCATGGGAATTTAGTTGAGAGACTTTCATTAAACTTATGCCTAGAGCTTCAAGTAGGAATCCATAGTAGTATACTTAACATCATGATATAGTTGAGAAGCTTCTTTTTCATTAGCCACTATCTCAAAATTAGTTGTACAACCTTCATATAATATCTCATAGACATGTGAAATTATAGTTTGCATTTCAACATGTTTACCTTCCATAGTCTTCAGCCAATCCTCTTTTGATATTTGACATTTCTCCAAAGGATGACCTATAATATTTTCCCATATTTCTACAATCTCCCCCTATGAAAAAATATTTGTAGGTGGTCTAATATGGGATTTTCTATTCTTAGTTCATGGGTCATCTATTGGTTTAATTGTATAGGTTGCAATGTCATCCTTTTCCACCCATATTACTTTTATTTTGAGAGCTTTTATATATTCTTCTAGTACTTTAAACTCTAGATGGATGTGATCTCCTTCATTTATGACTTCATCTATCATGGTCTTCCTTTCAAAAGGTCGCTCCATTTACATTTGTTAAAGAAATCAATAAATCATTCTTGGCTTTAAGACATATTGTCCTCACATTTTATTTTATCAGTTTAGTGCAATTAGTCAGGCCCCAAGGTGGGTCTTGCTAAAAAAAAAATGTTTTTGAATAAGTGAAGTGCCAAACTTATCCATAGAACATTTGACACTGATTTGAATCAAAATCCATCATTGAAACACCATTAAATCAAATTTTAACACTTATCTGCAAATTGCGACTTTCTACTAATAGGGCCTATTAGCTAGCTTTAAAAGCTAACCCAAACACCTAACCAAGCTCTAAGAAAAAGCAAACTAATTCTTTGTTCCACATATTCCTACCCTGTCAAAGCTTGTATGATGAAAAAATATTAGACAAAAGATATTGACTATCAGAGCTGAATTTTCAGAATTACCTGCATGAAAACATGTCAAAAAACATAATTTGCATTTGAATTTGGCTTCAAAATATAGGAAAACTAACACTTGGGAAGACAAAAAATGGGAGATTTTTTCACTATCATGAGTACAATATGAATCTAGGAGTTTAAATCATGATGAATAATAGGACGCAAATGGTGAATGCTCAAAGTGAGCTACTCAGAATCATAAATTGGAAACAATGGCAAAAAAGTAGTTATTGCAAATGGAATTGACCTGGGCAAGTGTGGAAATGGCTTCGTCAAGATGTGAAAACTGGCACACTTAAAGATTTTTTAGAGTAAAACACAATGGTACAATTCATTTGATCTCACCTATCACAAATTTTATGATATGATATCACGAATAGGGGTACTGACAAATCTACACTCCTTGACACGAGTGAAAAGATACAAATTGCATTTGGAATCGAGTTTGAAAATAGATCAAATGGATACATCATAAGCTTACAATTTAAATGTAGAAACTAACCTATAAAATGCAAGATAAAAAGAATTTTCACATATTTGTCAACTGTGTCAAAGTTATAACAAGTCAAACAGGGCTTCCTAGAAATTAGAATTAATTGCATAAGCATGACATTAGTAAATGACCAACTTTGAGGGATTCAAAACCTAGTCAAATGGATTCAAAATGACTTTAAATCTGAAAAATAGGCTCTCTAGTATGGACACTATACACTCTCAAAGCTATGAGTCATGAAACATTACTAGGTGTGAGATATTCAAATGCAAGCATCACCTCTTGTCGATGTTTGACACTTAGGTGAAAATGCATATTTGACAATTGTTCAAAATCAGACTTCTCGAAATGGCTCTGAATCTCAATTTATTTTCATGAAACACATAGGCATATTGAATGCAAGGTGCTAGAAGCATTAAACACCTATTATGCTTCAAATGGATAGCCAAGTACATATGCATTTAAAAGGCACTTATAGGGCTTGATTTTCTCAATGGTACTCAAAATTGGGGCTTCAATTTTGAGTCCCAACAGAGTGAGCCCTAGTCTCCTTATTACCTCCTTAGCATTATCTAGATAAGTATTATTAATTTTTTTTCTTTTCTCATTCATATTTTCCATTTTTCAGAGAAAGTAATCATGAACTTATTTATCCTATCTAGCTTTATGATGGCATTAGCTAGAGGACTATAATTTCCATCAAAAAAATGAAGAAATTCCAAAACCCCTGAGAACACTCTCCATTTTTATTTCTTTATTTCTTGTTCTTGCAAGGAGAACTCATTTCTTATTATGTCTTCATGAAAATATGGCTCATGATCAATTTTTCCAAGCTTGATTCTATTCATAAAGGCCAATTTATAGAATCCCTCAATGTCACAAAAATGTGGGTGAGAGACAGCCATCCTGTACTGATCTAGTATTTTATACAAAGATAGCGAACCCTCTTTTTTGATCACAAATTTGTGGTCTATAGTGAAAGTGGGGAATACTGACCCTCTTTGCCTTTTCAATAAATAAGTTTCCTCCAATCCTCCTAGCTACCACAAAAATTTAGTTACCCCTACCTTTAATGGCACCTGCTAAGGTAATACATGAGGAGTACCTCTAAAACCATACATCCTAAAGATAGTTGAAACTGAGTATGGGATGATATCTCTAAAATTATGTGAAACTTTCAAACCAATAGGATTCTCCAGGGGCCTAATAAGACTTACCAATGCGTTAGGTACTTTGGGATAGTCACTTAATAATAGGCACCTCAACTTTAAAGAAAAGTACCTATCAAACCTAAAAAAACTAGCCTTTTTTTCTTCCAAGGTCATATCTGTACTCCATAATTGGACTGGCAGTGCTTCCCCATCCTATTCTCTATTCAATTTCATTTCCTTACCAAAATGAACTATAAGGGAAACATAGTGGCACAACCTTGAATATTTAAATTCACATTGTTCATCTCAAAAAATCCTACGATCCAAGAGTGAAAATAGGGATGACTCATTTTCCAATTGACATGCTAGTAGTCAATCCAATGAAAATTTTCCACCTATACTCTTCCTTCACTATTGGCATTTCAAACTAGACCCACTAATCCTTGAGGACACATGTCACTAAGTCAATATCTCACTATCCTTAAACCTCGAGCAACTCTCCATAGTGATGAAGTGATAGTTGTAGATCTAAGCTTGATCTAAAGGCAAGGAAAATGCATTAGAGTTATATAAACTATGGTGGGTCCCTTATCACCATGTCACATTGGGTAAATGGTGTACAACTTCTCATAGCAACTTGGTGATGATCATTGATCTGACCTTGATCCAATGATCACAATCTTTCATATGAATTCTAACTTGGGTGTGGGTCCATGTTACTAATGACATGGAAATGTAATGTCAAACTAGCATATATTTTAATGTTCTAATCCTTTTTGTGACATCACATTATTTGGGTCCCACTGCATGCACATTTTTAGGCTAGGCACTATATCACTACCAATGAGGTGCAAAGATTTTCTAGTCATGATATAGTGACCTAAGGTTTTCTTAAAACTTGCAGTGCATATATGTTTCTAGTAGGATGCCACTATGTCTAGAAGATTATGTGGTTCATTTCTAATGCAGTAGATGTTGGGACCCACCTTCAAAATTTTCTACCACAAAACCATTTCTCATCGAGTCACCATGTTGCTATTGGTGAGATCCATTATTTTTATTGTCACAACATAGTGACCTCATAAATATAGTTGAAATCTGGTGCTAGGAAGATACCTACTTTTCAAACATGATTATCGTAATCAATACCACTAACAAAGTAATAAAGGTGCACATCCATAATATCACTTGGGAAGTTTCATGGTCACCAATTTTTTTTAAAAACTGTCATCTTCTATATTCTCTGTTAAGATGCTATGTCACTAGTAGAAAGGTGCACAAATTTTCTGATCATGACATAGCAACTCATCAAAAAAACTAGACTCCAATGACACCACTTGAAATTCATTACACTTGGTTTCTTTTCTAGTTCTGACAATTTTGACATGAAGCACATGACTAAACCTTTTAGAAACAATGCAATTTTTTGGTGTTGACCCTCCACTTTATGACACCGCCATTCAATTTCATGGTATTCACTATGTCACTATCATTAAAACACTTGCATTTTTTACATAATGACGACATGATAGCCATAGATCTTAGAAAGATTAGATGGTGGAAACAAAATTGGTAAAAGGCACTTGGTATAATAGAATATTTAAATGGGTCAAGGAATATTCAAAATTTTAAAAGCTTCATGCCAAAATAAATTCAAAAAGAATGCAAGACTTAGGGTTCGACAAGCTTTTCAAACGTTATTAAAATTGCAAGGTGAAAAAACCAAAAACCCTAACATGCAAGCAATGGATTCAATTCTGATTTTTCATACCTAGACTAGAAGAATTTTATTTTGTAATAAGTCAAACCAATAGTGGCTTTGTCTAGGGATGATAGAATAATGAGTCTATGCAAGGATCTAGAATCTATGATAGAGCAAACTACATACTTGGAGAATTATGACAACTTCTTCAAAGAGCACAAAAACAAAAGAACAGACACAAAAAACCACTGTACAACACTATTTAAAAGGACTTAAAAAAATATACAAAATATACAATGAAATAGGAAGACATAGAACTATTGTTCATGGATAGAGAAGTATTTCAGTAGAAATACCTCTTCAAGAACTATCGATGAACTGGTAGCTCAAGAATATTACCTGATAGGTCTTTTAGTAAATAAGAATCCTCTGCCCATGGAGTTTCAATTAAATAGGGACCCAGCCATACAGGGTCAAATTTTCCATGTTCTCTCTTTTCTTGAATTCTTGTGTTCCACATAAGGACCAAATCTTTAGGTTAAAATTTCTTACTCACTGTTCTTTTTTCATTTAATGTCTTGACTTGTAGTTGCAACTTTTGGTTCCTGAGAGATGCTTCTCTCATGGTTTCTACTAGTCCTACAACCTCATCCAACCTTTCTTGCATGTCATCTATAATATCTTCATCATATAACTAGATTTAATTGTAATGTCCTAAAAAATTATTCTGAGGCATCCTTGCTTGAATTATGTACACAATATCAAAAGGTGCTACACCAATGGCTTTCTTCATAGTCACCCTATCAGCCCATATCGCTAATTGCAGCTTAGAATCTCAAGATTTTTTATTATCATCTAGTGTCCTTTTTATTATTTTCATTAAAATCTTATTTGTGGACTCAGCTGGTCCATTCCCTTATGGTTGATAAGGGGAAGAAGTTGATCTTGTAATTCCATACTTGTCACAAAATTTCATGAACTCCTTAGACCCAAAGCACATTGCCTTATCTATTACAATTTTCTAAGGACAACCAAATCTAGAAATAATGTTATTTAAAAAGAAATTATTGACAACTTTACTAGTTACATTTCTTGTAGGGACTGCCTCCACCCACTTTGTGAAATAATCAGTGGCAACCAATATCTATGAATTACCAATTCCCCATTGTTGAAATGGTGCTTGAAACTCTACTAACTCCAATGGAGTATTTATTGAGAATTTCAACTTACCTGTGAATCTCTGATAGGCATCACATCTTCTAACCATCACTTGAGCATCTTTAAAAAGAGGTGGCCACTAGAAACTAGCTCTCATTACATTGTGAGTAGTAGTCTTGGCCATATAATGTTCTTGACAAAGTCCAACATGCATTTGACTCAACACTTCCTTTGATTTTTCTTGATCAACACACTTTAGTAGTACCCCCTCAAAGTTTCTCCACCATAAATTATTACTGACAATAATATATTTGATAGCTTGTAACTTAGTACTTCTTTTCACATTTTCAATTTAATGGGAAGGATCATCCATGTGTTATAGATAATATATAACATTAGCATACCACTCATAGTGATCCATGTCACATAAATTAGATTTTAGGTCATTTGCTACCATATTTATTTGATTAGCATCTAAATTAGATTGAGCCATAAGCTTAGCTAAACCTTGACATCTTACAAGTTTGGTTATCTATATTTCAATCTTAAATTCTTGGATCCTATTAATCCATCTACACCTTCTACCTGACACTTCTTGTCGAGAAAATATGTGTTTCATAGCAAGGCTAGGTACAAATACAATAACAATAGCACCTATCAAGTAGCATCTAAAAACCTTAACAACTTTTACTAAAACATATGCTTGTTTCTCATTTATCTCATATTTTAGATCAGAAGGTTGCAGTGACTTACTGAAGAAAGCAATAGGTTGTTCATATCCTTCCCCATTTCTCTATAACAAAACTATAGCTACAATATGGAAAGATGCAAAAGAAAATATGTGCGTATGTTTTGTGTAGTTTGGGGTCCTAAGGACTAGAGCATTTTTTATACTAGTCTTAATGTCCTGAAATGCCTATGAATGTTCACCATCCTAGTTAATAGTATCTCCTTTCTTAAGCATTTTTGAAATAGGCCTACTGATCTCAGAAAAATTTGTGACAAATATCCTTAGGAAGTTTACTTGCCCAAAGAAAGATTGTATCCCTTTCACATTTTTTGGTCTAAGTACCTTATCAATAGCTGTCATTCTTTAAGGATCTATTTTCACTCCATCCTTTGATACTATATGTCCCAATAATTTTCCTTCAATTACCCCAAATGTACACTTCTTAGGGTTTAATGACACTCCATATTCTAAGGCTTTGATAAAAATCTTCTCCAAATGTCTATAGTGGTTTTCATCCTTTTTGGAATAAGTTGTAAGGTCATCTTGGTAGACAACCATGAACTTATTGATATTATGATTTATGCTTCTGGGTAAGATTGTGTGAGAGTTTTTTTATCATGATTTATGATTCATGTTACCCAGAAGCATAAATCTTATTATCATGGATTGTGGAAATTTGTTATTTTTAACTTATTGATATACTCATGGAAAGCTACATCCATAGCTTTTTGAAAAGTGGCACTAGCATTAATCAATCCAAAAGGCATTCTCTCATACACATAAGTTGCCCATGGAGTTGTAAATGTTTTCTTAAACTAATCTTCTTCATTTACTAGAACTTGGTTATACCTTGAGAACCCATCCATCATGGACATAAGCTTAGACCCAGTTACTTGCTGCAACATAGCTTCCATGTTTAGCAACCCATAATTATCTTTTAGGTAAGCAATGGTCAGATTTTTAAAATCCACACACAATTTGATATCTCCATTATTTTATCGTAATATGTACTAGATTTGATACCCAAGTGGAATTTCTAATAGGTTTAATTATCCCTCCATCCCTTAACTTCATCAATTCCTCTTGCATTTTAAGGGCTAGAGTGGATTTGACTGGTCTTAATTTCTACCTAAAAGGTTTTACATTATCCTTCAATGGTATGACATGTCGGAAAAGATCCTCTCTATAAGCCTTTAGGTCATCATATGACCATGCAAAAACATGTCTATATTTTCTTAGTAATTCCATAAATGGCTTTCTAATTTTAGCTGACAAATTTTGACCAATATAAACTTTCTTAGGTGCCTCATTAGTACCCAGATTTATCTCTTCTAGCTCTTGAGGTTTATGATCTTTAGCCCCAGGCCTTACCCTATCTTGGTTATCAAACATGTTCTCCAAAATAACCAAACCTTTAGGTACTTTATTAGTCTTTAATTGTATGATCGCTTCACCAAATATTGTTTCCTTCCCATCTATGGTTTTGACCAAATCACTACAGTCCAACTCTTGACCACGGTATTTATCTTCATTCAAGAAGAAATTCACAATGTCTTTTTCATCCTCAAATAATTGCTAATGTTCAATATTATTAGGTATCAAGGGTCTATTATGGACCTTAATATATAAAACTCCTGCAAATGATAGCTCATGTGGTTTAATTACTACATTTTCTAATAAGTCAACCATCCTATTCTATGTTCTATCTCTCCATGAAATATCAAATGAATCAAAGAATTCTATCTAATCCCAGACAACATTCCTATACTATTTCAATCTTTTATTTTTAGATGCATATGTCCCCTTTATTTATGAGATAACCAATTTTGGATCACCTATAACATGAAACTTTTCAATTCCATGGTGGGTAGCAACTTTCAACCCCACCAAAAAGGCTTCATATTCAGCTATATTGTTGGTGCATGGAAAATTTATGGTGAAGGAATATCTAAAATTAATCCTTTTAGGAGAAACAAAAACTACCCCTACTCCTATACCTTCTTTAGAACTGGCCCCATCAAAGAAAATGCTACATAATATTAGTGAGTCCATACAACACTTAACTTCATGTTCAATTATAACAGGAAACTTGTCAACTTCTTGGATAATTAACTCAGCTCTAAATGCATTCACACCCATGTCTAAAAAACAAGTAGCATCTTTATCAATTTCTCCCCCAAAATATGACCGACCCTTGGCTCTCTATCTACTTTATTAGCCTTATCTCCTATGTGAAAAGTAGTATAGGTTAGGTGACATTGTAGGCTACCTCCCATAGTAGCACTCCATTTTCTAGAGAGCAACATTCCATAATGTGGAGGAATATCAACTACAAGGACTGACATGGCCAACTCTACTCTAGGGTATGTAGCCAGCTCAAATGGTAAAGCATTAATAGTACCTATAACTAGGACTTCTCTAGTATCCATACCTCTACATCTACCTTGCTTAGTATCTACTTTTAGCCATAGGGCTTCCATTACTTTAAAAGGCATGATGGTGTTCAAAGCTCCTAAATCTTCCATGCAATTTTTTAGGGTTTTTCCTTTTATAATCAAGCTTAGAAAAAATGGGTCAATATCTTCTATATATGCTATTGATGAATCATCCAAGAACACTTGGAAAATTTGAGATATAATACCACTATCTTCTACTACCAATGGGGTTTGCTAAATGGCATTTTTTTCTATGCTATTTTTATTATTTCCTATCCCTTCTAACCATTACAAGGCTTTTCTCTTATCCTCTTCAATTCTAAACAATTAAGATAAGGGTACATTAATAGTAATTTATAACAACATGGATATCATGTCAATAGGATCATACATAGTGGGTTTCATAGTCATACATGGAGTAGGAACCCTTTGAACAATAGGCACTATCATTTTCTTAATAGTACCAGATCTTGATCCCTTTTCCTGCACAATTTCTTTTGTTGTCTCATTTGTTTGGAATTGAATTTTCTTCTTGGGTTCCCACTTGTTGGTTTTAATATCTTTAACTTTAACTATTTCTACACTAGCCTCCTTATTCTCATCCTTCATCTTATGTGTAATATCCTTGATGAATATACTAGAAGGCTTCCCAATAGTATTATTAACTATCATGCTTCTTAAATTGTAATTGCTATGTACTTGGGAGATCATCTCTATAGAAATCCTATCAATTTCCTCTTTAGAGGGCATTCTCAAGTTTACATGACCGACTTCAGAAGATGTAGCACATACCTGATCTTCATCACACCCTTCATTTTCTGAAAACACTTGTTGATGATGTAACTAATAGGCAATTTTTTTATTTTCAAGATCACTTTTAGTTTCTTCCAAATCAAAATCTCCACAATCATTGCACATGCTCACCATATTACAACTTACATCATCATGGTTTTTTCCTTCTTCTTCCTCATTTTGTGCACTATGATCTGAAACAAATGATTGAGTAACTACACAATACTCTGAAGAGTGAGGTGATTGACAAATGATACACCATGGCACATTATCATTCATATTGACAAAAGTCCTTTGTAGAGGATCTGGTGTACCCTTACCTTTTACATTTTGGGTTTGGCTAGAGATTGTCTTACCATCCTTCCATTGAGTGGTATAAGGATAGTTTTGCATTCTAGGCTGTCTATTGAAATTTTTGTTCATTGGGGCTTTCTCACCAACATTTGGCTTATGTGTATTGAAAGTAGTCAAGTTCATCTTTTTTAACAAGTCCAATAATTGACCTATTGTAGGTTCCTTAGGCTTCTTACCTACATGATTTTTGTAAACCTCCATCTTATTATTATTCCTAGGATAGAACAACTTTGGGTCATCTCTCCGACCAAGCTTTCTAGATCCTTCCCTATTATTTTCAATATTCATTGCTATCTTATGAGCATCCCTCAAAGTTTTAGGATCTTTATCCCTCAACTGGTATGTCGTCTTATTGTCAAAAGCATTAAAATAGGTTGTAAGACAAACATCCTCATTCAACCTCATAACCTCAAAAAATTTGTACATACCCTTTTGGAATCTTACATTGAAATCAAATGTAAACTCATTAAGGTTCTTCTTGATATTATTGAAATCATTCAACATAAACCTAAGATTAGTATTATCTCCATACTATTCTTTCAACAATTTCTCCAAATCACTCCATGAACTAATGTTGTCATCGGGTAGTCTTTTGAAACAATCTCTTGCATCTTTAGTCAGTGAATGAACAAATAACTTCATCACCAAATCCTCATGTTCAAATTCAAAGTCATTCAATATATCTATGAAAATTCTCAAGTGATCTTCACCAGTAACAACATTATTTCTAGAGAACTTGACAACTTTATCCTTTCAATCAAAAGATCTAGGGTGCGGAGCACTAGGGATACCCACAAATGACATTTGTCTATATTTTTCCATGTAGATGGGTTTCTTCTAAAAACTAGTAATATTTGGGGTGCTTGCTGCACTGGCTTAGTTGAGAACAATACTTTGAGACTGTTGAGGTTGGACAATAGGGGCTTAAGCACTAATGGTGGATGATTAGGCAAGGGTAGATTAAGATATTCCCTAAGTTGAAATTACTAATCCACAAGTCGGTACAAAAGTTGTAGCTAGGGTAGAAAAATGTGGCCATGAAGCTAATGCAAAATTAGACTTTATGAACAAGATTTTCCTACTAGTTTTTGTGGCTTGGGCTTCATTCTCAACCTTCTTGAGTTCTTTTGCAAGATCTTCTTTCTCTTTCCTAGCCTTTTCTAGATCTAGATATAATTTTGACATGGGGGGTTTACATATTTACTTGCTACTACATGAGACTCATTCATCCAGATCCCTATAGCTTTGCCTTTTCCTTTATATGTTTTCTTGACAGTGTTGGCCTGACTTTTCACTATGCAGAGGTTAAGTGAAAAATGTTGTGAAAAATCATTTAAATTTTATAATTTTGAAAATTAGGGTTTTAATCCTTGTGTTTTTTCATAATCATCAGATTTCCCTAGCTTTAAAATACCCTCAAAATTGTTTTCAGAAAAATGTTTTCAATGACATTTTTCCCCAAGGGAGGGCTTGCATAAGCTAGAGGTCATTATATATTTTTTTAATCTTACATGACTGTGCTTAGCATACAAATTGATTAATCATTCTATTAGCAATTACCTTTGATGACGCAAAGTCTTTTTAATCATTGATCCTATTCAGATGACCGAGTATCACATACCCACAACTTCAAGATGCAAGGCCTTTAAGTAATGCGGGTATGCGACTTGGTGACATGTAGCCTTTACATTCCTAAATTTTGGTGAATCATAAATTGTTAGGAACTTTTGCAGGTTTGTTAGTACTTTTGCACACGTCCTAATTTTTCCATGATTTCATTGGTGGATTTGCCTATAGAGATATGTAGTTTATCACCAAGAAGCATCAGCCATTGATTTCATCTCAATCATGGCCTAGCGCTTCCCGACAAGAAGAATATGCTTGATAGATAAATAATTAGGGGACGCAAAAGTTGGACAAGTGGCATGATCTGACGAGATGGGCATGTTGTTAAAAGAATAATGGTGAAATGTCCTCCATGGTGTGTGTCAGATGAGTTGGAACAAGTGGAGGAACATCATTCATCACTATTAGCCAATATCCTACTCAAATGGTGAAGTTTATATAACTATTGATCTATCAAAGATCAAAGGTTAGTGCATGCCTACAATTTGAAACTACATAAGAAATAAGTAATATAGGAAAGTAGATTTTTGACATGTGGCAAGGTGGGGTCAGGTATTTGCAATGCAATATGGCACACTATAAATGATTGATGACATGTACTGCCAGATGTGCCACATGGAGGAGTTTCACTGTTGGATGGAAATGAAATCTTATCAACTGTAAATCTTTCAAAGATCTACGGTTAGTGCAATCCCTCATTATGAAGCTGCAAGTCAGATAAGAAAACTAGGAATGTGCCTTCACGACACATGTCACAGTGGGACCAGACTATGAAGAATGTAGAAGTCATGCCATAGGATCTGCCAAATGTGCTAATTTGGAGCTATTTATGATCTAGGCCAGAAAGGTGTCAGAAATAAACACAATAGTCAGAACACATGGGTTAAAAGAAATCATGTCATTGGCCCAAGTGGATAATGCGAGCATAAAATGAAGAGTTGTTTCTGATCATTGATCTTTATCCTAATCAACGAAAGGCGCTTCCCCACATTTTGAATTTGAGTGAAGTTTAAACAAAGCGGGAATGAACCTTGCAAACATGTGTCCATGGTGACATCAAAAACTCTATTTAAATGCCCTGTAGGGTAAAATCAGTATTGCCATTCATCTTTCAAAGATTGACGACTGGTGCAAGCCTACAATTTGAAGATGCTTGTTAGATAAGGAAAGCAGAAATGTGCTAGCATGACATGTGTACTGAATAATGCCAAGTACTTGCTCACCCAAAAGAAGATATGGGATTTGTTGGCATGGAATGTGGTCAGATGGCACGAGATCATATGGCAATTTCTTATTGGTCAGTACAGCTGACTGGTTTTTATTAGAAAGTAGATTAGTCTGATCGTCGATCTTGTCTTGATCGACGAACAACGCTTCCCCACAATTCTAAGATGAAAGGATTTTAAATAATGTAGGGAAGCAGAATTGTGACATCTAGCATTGTTTTAAAAGTTGTAATGCTTGTTACCTTTTAAATTAGGACTGTCCAATCCGATGAAAATCTATGGATGGGATTCAAACTTGGATGCAAATTGCAGGTAATGATTACTGAGAGTAAATACGATTTAGACCTTATGCGTGCAATTTTATTGTATGGTAAGAGCCCACGATTTCACCATTAATGAACCACTAAAGCACAGAGACAATATCAGGACATAAAAAAATTTCAGAGCTAGGGCACAAAAATTCTTGATTAACAATCTGGTAAAATTACAGAAGTTATCACATAGTGCAGAAGTGCAAATTTTGGTGGGTAAGTACTTTGTGGTTTTCTAGGTAAATTTAAAGTATCTGCTATTGTGAAATTTCATGGGTTCATTCAAAATGCCTCCCTGAAAAGAGTTTACTAGGCCAACAGATTATTTGAAACTTTTTGTGCATGATGACCTTCTTGAATAATTCCCCTTATCAGTGCATGAAATAACTAAGGGGAGGGAACTCATCCTAAAACATCCCATAACAGTTGTAGTAGAAGGTTTTTACAAAAAAGCTAATTGGGTAAGAGATGCCTAGGTTTCCATGGGAGGTCTAGAGTTATTTAAGAAATGGTTTTCAGAGCAAAAACTGGACACTCCTATGAGCAATGTCTGGGAGTTTGATATTGGTAAATTAATAGTCCCCACTATTTTCTCTGATATTTATTTATTGATGGACCTGGCAAAGAAATATGATCCTATTATGGGATGGGTAACAAATCATTCTGGAGCCAATCCTTTTAGGGTTTACCCTGAGCTGTTCAGTGAGGTTTTCAACCTTAACCCTGATCATGCTATGCATGAAATCATTGATATGGACGATTTACAAGCCAAATATGATGCACAATGAATTTATCTAAGAACAAGGCCACTACAGGAGAATGCTGCCAAGGTTGGTAATTTGCCTATGATTACAACTAGTACCGTAGAGCCATTGTTGAGAAGACATTTCAACTTGAGAGCTCAAGCACTGTATTTTTCTCTTTGCAAGATTTTTGGGATAGATGAAGGTGATAAAATTCTAGGTTCTATTGTCCTTATAATGGCTTAAACCCTTCAATTTGGAATGAGTACCATTGTGGATTTTACCACTTTTCTAACAAAAGAGATTCACAATGGTTTGGTTGAAATAGCAAGGGAAAAAGTACACCAACCATTCTGTTGGTATTCATTGCCAATGCATGTATTCTTATACAAGGGATACACTTTCTTCTCCAAGGGTATGGAGTTGGAAGCAACCAAGGATGGAGAAAGGAATCTAGTGTAGTTTTGGAATGTGGATATGACTTCAAAAGCCACAAATGCTAGTTATGTAATGTCTGACAGATTTTTCGCATCTAAGATGAGATTTCTTTTTGAGAGGGGATAGCCCCAAAATTCCACAAGCATTGTTGGAATTGGTTAGACCCAGAGATCATGCACAAGGACTATTTCTTAGTCATGATTGAGGGGATATAATCCCTTATAATGTTTCAATTATGATAAGGGTATATGGTTTTGTAGGAAAGCCACATGTGTTGCCTTTTCATGTTCCTTTGAAGATTGGGATTTTTGAGCTCTTATGGCAGATAGGCACTATATATGAGAGGGAATTGATTAAAAAGGGCACTTTCTTTCCAATTGTTATTGTAGTGCATATTTTTCCTTTGTTAGAAAATTGTGGAAGCACCTGAATTTGTTTTTCGATAGATATAACATGGCATAGTCTCATGCCAGATTCATTGATCCTAAAGGATTCTATGACCTTTTAAAAGAAAGGGTAAGAACTTCCCATATGGTACATTAGGTTTACTATCCAGAAGATATAATCAAAAATATCTTCAGATTGCAGGAACAAGAATTGAGAAAAGAGAAATGGATAGTTTTCAGTAAGGCCCTAGAATTTATTAATGCTTTTGATCCATAGTATGACCCATTGAAAGATAAGAAATACTAGGGAGCTAAAATACAAGCATTAATGAATAATTTTGCCATAATAATTCAAACCATGAATGAAAAAAAAGCTATGTATGTTGAGACACATCCAGACAAGGTTGCCAAATTACAAAGAAGAATAAGCAATAGAAATGTGGTAGCTGCTAGCCAATATACATTGCAGAAGAGGGCAGGTTATGTCATGATTCAAAATGTGCAACAAGAACCCTCTCATCAGAAGCCAAGGTCAAGAAGCCCATTTGTAAACCGCTCTCCAAAAAGGAAAAAATTAGAGCAGGGGTCTTCTTCTTCTCAAAAGGAACAATACTCCCCAAGCCAATCCCAAATCCATATAGATGATGAAACATCTCTAAGGAAACAGCTTAGAAAAATGGGTGGAGAAGGGGATGTGATTGTCACTTCTATAGACTTGGATGTTGGAGAGCCACAAGAACCTCCTACACCTTCCTTGGACCTAACCATTGCTGATTACCAAGGTAAGGAAATTGACCCAATAGTTGCACAGGCTTTTGAAAGATTTATAAATGATGAAAATTTTGTAAGATCTAGGGCTTTTTCTTAGTTTTTGTGGAGATTAAATATGGGAAATTTTGAGAAAGCCTATGAGAAAATCAAGTCTGAGCAACGAGATAAACCTGACTGAGTTATTAAGGGAGAGGTGAAGTCAAATTTTTTGAATGATTTTGCCCAATTTACTCCAGAAGCTGGGAGGAAAATAGTTAGATAGTCAGAAGTCCTCCTTCTACCAGAATGGGATATAGCAAATGCTATTGTTTTTTATTCAGTAAGTAAGTAGAAAGATGTTCAACTAACAACTATTGAAGAAATATTACAGGCTCATAGAGGAGTCAAATTTAGTGATGACCACCAAGCCCTTGTTATATGGTCCACGAAAAAGAGGAAAAATACTAGGATGCATGAGTTTCCCACTGCAGAGCATACTGGTACATTAACAATATACAGGGTTGGTAAAGTAAGTAGTAAGAAAATAATGCAAATGGCCTCAAAAGTGCTAAAATTTGGTGGTGTTGTATTTGTCCAGGAAGAAGATAGATTTACCTAACTCAATGCTAGGTTTGAAGAAGTTTTAAAAGCATATGAGGAAAGGGGTGTATAGATACAATCATTGGAAAACAAAGTGTCACAAATGGAGAAGATACTTGGAAAAGGAAAGTTGGGAGAATCCAGTGCACCTAGAATTGCATACCCTCCATAGTCATTTGTTAGAGCAACCCCTATTGTTGAAATACCAGACACCCCTAAAAGGCCCCAATTCTATACTGCAGAGGACTTTGAAGAAAAAAAAACCAAATTACATGAGTTGCAAGTAGAATTAAAAAATCAATATGAAGGAAAACTAAAGTAGGGTGTGATGTATTTAAGGGATAAAATACAATGGTCAACCTTCTTTGATCAGTTGACAAGAATTGGAACCCTCATGGATGAGTTGAATAGAGATAAGGATAAATTGACTCCCCTTGCAAAAAAGTGGAGGGAGAGGAATAATGATATCACAATTATGTGTATATCTTCCATCCAAATGCCTTATCATCAAGTAGAGAAAATTTTTGATTTGTTAAATAAACTAGAAGATTTTGATCATTAAAGGGATTCTTTGCAAAAATGATTAACACATTGTTTTTTCCCAATATATTGCTGAAAAATTCATTTTATTTCCTTGTGCTTTAGAATTTGTTGATACAATAAAGGAAAAGGAAAAGTGGAAAAAAGAGTTGGATGAAATATTTTATGAAAGGATCAAGAACATCATGAGTGAAACTGGCCACTAGTTTTGGGCAAGGACAAATGAAGAGTTGGTAAAGATACAGTTATTTTATAATGCCAAGAGAAAAGAGTTTGATGATTTAGAGGAATTTGCAAATTCTTTAGTGATTATACAATGAGAGGCTCTAAATTTTGATTGGCCAAATGATGCTACTTATAATAAATGGAAAAATTAGTTTATAGAACAAATGTCAGAAGATGATGAGGAGGAAAATGCAAAAGTAAAAGTTACCCTCATAGTTAGTAATGAAAACATGGAAAATCCTCAGATTAAAGTAAGTTTGTAGGTAGTTGAAGATGATATCTCACTTTTTAACCTAATGGCCACTTACTTTGAGGATGAAGAATAAATGAAGAATCAGATCATATTTTCTTGTCTCAATAATTGAGAAGCATAACAAAAAGGAACCCACCAATGTTCGATGTAATAGCCTTTCTGTTATTTGCTTTTGTCTTTTATGACAGATATATGTTAGTATCTTTTAGAAGACACCTGTCACTTTCTTTTAGCCTAAAGCTTGTTGCATCTCACACTATTTAAGTGAGATTCCAAGGCTAAAGAATGGTCCAAATTCTAATTTTCTAAGTGATATACTTAGACTATCTTTGGTCCAGATTTTTGAAAGCAAGTTTATGATGTATTTTCTCTGTCGATTCTTTGAGAATACATGAATATAGAATGAGTTGTGTTTCTTTCTGAAGGTCATTCTGAGTCTATTGCAAATGATATACAATTTCCAAAGAGAATGAATACAAATTGTGAACTATCCCCATATCAGTTCTTTCTGAATCTTGTCTCCTTCTAATTACTTGGTTATCTTGATATTGTATAAGTAAAGGCTTGCACAATTGAATGCAATCTAGTTAGGTTGTATATCTATTTATCACTGTTCATAATTCAATGGATTAAATAAAAGCTTTGATGAATGTGATAAGTTTTCTTTAGTAATGGAAAGGGTTTCGAATTATAAATTATGATAAGAATTGCTGATAGAATTTTTTGTAAGGAAACAAGTTATATCTAAGAATTTGCTATAGACTTTGAACCCTAACAGATTAGGAACTAATCAAATTGATTTAGTTGAACGAGAAGTATGTCACAAATGGTTGTCAAAAATGCAGAATTAAATCATTCTTACTTTTGTTTCCTATAGATCTTCAAAGTAGGCTAGTACTTGTCTACATTGAATGTTTTAGCTTCAATTAGGCACTATTGTTAAGAATATCTACAGACCTATAGAAGAAATTTTGGTTATATCTGTTATATGGGATGTGTTTATCAAATTATTAAGAATTATGTATGTGTTTGAGGATTTTGAGATGAGAATCGGAATGAAACTAAAATAATCCTCATACAGTTTTCCCAGTCTTGAATCATCCTTGGGTATACCCACCCTAGTTTTGCAGAGCCAAAAGAGTACAAAACCACCTTTGGTTTTTTTGAAGTTGGGTCCAAATGCTTTACACATGCACTTGTTAACAAGAATTGGCTAACCTTTAGATTGTATGAGTAATGTCAACTTGGTATTAAGCATTTTGTTGCTTAGTAGTTTTAAGTTCATTTTTAAAACACCAACAAAATGGTGACTCTGCTGGGGAGTTGTCCAGCACATTTGTCAAGAGTACTACAATTTCTTTGGTCTTGCTGAGTACATGTGTGTCATGTTATCAAAATTTTTCCTGCAGTTATAAGGAAATCTTTTAGTGAAAAACTTTCAAAATTTGAAGAAGATAAAGCCCAAGTACCATAGCTACACACTGATGTATCTAGCTTATCCAAGTGTCTTATCTACCAAGCAAGAGTTGCAATCTTATAGCATCAGTGATTGATCTATCTATGCCAAATATTTTTGCTCCTACTTGTGTGTTTTTTTCTTTGAGTTAGCATTAAGTGTCATTGTATGTTTTCCCAAGAATAGGGTGGCGATTCAGTCAAGGTTTTGAAGCTAGCGCTTATTTTAACAAAAGGTGAAAATGGTTGACAAGACAAAGAACACAAGAGCTTACATGAGAGCCAATCCTGATGTATCAATGTATACTAATCTACCTGAAGGTGGTAGGAAGAACCAAAATAAGAAAAAAATAGATCCAAATCCCACCTAGAAACCCAAAGGCAATGCATCCATTAATTCTCAATATCAACCAGTATTAGAAAGAGAATTTTCTTCACTTAGTTCTAAATTTGAAACTACAAGACTCTTAGGAGGCATTTTTTGTACCCCATTACTAGATGAGAGAGTATTTTAGGACAAAGATGTGTCCATGATAGGAATTGCTTCATCAAGGCCAGATCCTGTGGCAGATATGAACTATAGGCTAGGATTTAGGAGTTCATTTGATAATCCTTTTAATCCTAAGGAAGCCCTATATGTGGAGCCCCACCTTATAGATCTAGATGATCCTGCTAATTCAAAAGCTACTTTTGCAAATCCTAAAGAAGTGCGCTTTGAGGTAGGATTTTTGAAAAAATGGATTGTTGAGGAAGAAGCTAAATGCATTTGGCTACTTTGAAGGAGTAGAATAAAAAGTTAGAAGAAAATACTACAACTCTCCATACTGATGTATTTGGAGATGTAGAAAATCTAAGAGCTAAAGTTTAGGAACAAGAAAAATGCCTAAATCAAAGGCAAGAACCAGTCATTGCTCAAGTCCAAGCCTATAAGCCTATACAAGCGGACCCTATAGAGCCCACCGTAAAAGCTCCAGATAAAGGGAAAGGCAAAGCTATAGGAATCAAAATAAATGAACCTCAAGCTCTAGCAAGAAAACCCATAGAACCCTCCATGTCAAAATTAGATTTAGATATGGAGAAGGCTAGAAAAGAGAAGGAAGATCTTGCAAAAGAGCTTGAGAAGGTTGAGAATGAAGCTCAAGCTGCAAAAACTAGGAGAAAAATCCAATTCATAAAATCTAATTCTACATTGACTTCATGGCCCAATTTGTCTATCCCACCTGCAATTCCTACACCAGCTAGTGGTCCAATAATCTCAGCTTAGGGAGTACCCCAATATTCTCATGCCTCATCTTCCACTATTGGCACCCAAGTCCCATTTGTCCCACGTTAACAATCCCAAGCTGCTCCTCTGAGTCAAGATAATATAGCTAGTACCTCAAATGTTCCTATTTTCTAGAAGAAACCTATATACTTGGAAAAGTATAGACAGATATCATTTGTTGGTATTCCTAGTGCCCCACATCCCATATCGTTTGATTTAAGAGATAAAGTGGTTAACTTCTTTGGGAATAATGTTGTTACTGGTGAAGAACATTTGAGAATTTTCATTGATATGTTGAATGATTATGAAGTTGAACATGAAAATATGGTAATGAAATTGTTTGTGCATTCACTAACTGAGGATGCAAGGGATTGGTTTAGGAGGTTGCCTGATGACAGTATTACCTTGTGGAATGATTTGGAGAAATTGTTCAAAGAGCAATATGGAGACAACACTAATGCAGGATTCATGTTGAATGAATTCAACAACATCAAGAAGAATCCAAATGAGTCCACATTCTATTTCAATGTAAGATTCTAGAAAGGTGTGTATAGGCTATTTAAAGTTATGAGGTTGAATGAAGATGTCTATCTCACAACATATTTCAATGTTTTTGATAGCAAAATGGCTTATCAATTGAGGGATAAGGATCCTAAGACTTTAAGGGATGCCTATAACATTGCAGTATATATAGAGAATAATAGGAAGGCATCTGGCAAACTTGGTAGGAGGGATGATCCAAAGCTTTTCAATCCTAAGAACAATAATAAAAGGGAGGCTGATAAAACCCCTATAGGAAAGAAGTTAGAAGAACCCACTATAGGCTAGGTTTTGGAATTGCTCAAAAAGATGAATCCCACTAATTTTAATAGGCCAAATGTTGCTGAGAGAACCCCTGTGCATAACAATAGTTTCAATAGGCAACCTAGAATGCAAAATTACCCTTACACCACTCAATGGAAAGATGGTAAGCCAGTTCCCAACTAGACCCACAATGTGAAGGATAAGGGTACCCCAAATCCTTTACAAAGGAACACTGTGAATATGAATGATGATATACCATGGTGCATTAAATGTCAATCACCTCATTCTACTAATCATTGTTCTATTTCTTAGTCATTTTCTCAAGGTCAAGGAGTGCAACCTAAAGAAGAAAGTGAAGAGAAAAGCCATGATGATATAAGTTGTAATATGGTAAGCATGTGTGATGATTTGATAGATTCTAATTCAGAAGAGACTAAAAATGATATTACCAATCAGAGAATTACTTAACATTTACATCATCAGCAAGTTCTTTCAGATGATGAAGGGTATGATACAGATAAGATATGCACTACATCTTCTGATGTACATCTCACAAGCTTAAGAATGCCCTCCATAGAGGAGATTGATAGAATTACAGCAAAAATGATTTCACAAGTCCATAGTAACCATAATTTGAGAAATGGAATACTAAATAATGATGTAGGAAAGCCATCCAATGTATTCATCAAAGATATCACACATAAGATGAATGATCAAAACAAGAAAGTCAATGTAGATGTGCCTAAGATCAAGGATAATAAGGGTAAGAAATGGGAACCAAAAAGGAAGGTTCAGTTTCAGACAAACGAAGAAACAAAACCAGTGGTGCAACCAAAGAAATAAAAAAAATGATACTATCAAGCAAATAGTGGTGCCTGCTATTCAAAAGACTCCAATGCTAGCTTGTAAAACCCACTATTACTAAACATGTTGATATGATATCTATGTTGTCCCAAATAACTGTGAAAATACCTTTGTCTAAACTTATTAGAATTGAAGAGCATAAGAGCAAGGCTTTATCATGGTTGGGTGGGATAGGAAACAATAATATTGTTATAGATCAAACTATTGCACAAAAAACCCCATTAGTAGTAGAAGATAATGGTATCATATCCCAGAATCCCCAAATGTTTTTAGATGACTCTTCAATGGCATTTATAGAATATATTGACCCTTTTTTCCTCAATCCAATCATAAAAGCAAAGACCCTAAAAATTGTATCATAGACTCAGGAGCTTCCAATGCCATAATTCCTTTCAAAGTAATGGAAGCCTTAGGATTGAAATTGGATACCAAGAAGGGCAGATGCAGAGGAATGGATGCTAGGGAAGTCCCAGTCATAGGTACCATAAATGCTTTACCATTCAAACTAGCTGCATATCCTAACATAGAGTTAACCATGTCTTTCTTGGTGGTGGATATACCTCCACACTATGGAATGTTACTCTCTAGAAAATGGAGTGCTTCCATGGGGGGAAGCCTGCAGTGTGACTTAACCTATGCTACTTTCCACATTAGGGATAAAGTTGTCAGGGTAAATAGAGAACCAATGGTTAATCACATTTTAGGGAAATAAATTGACAAAGATGCCACTTGTTTCTTAGATAATGGGGTCAATGCTTTCAAAGCTAAATTGATTATTCAAGAAGTTGAGAATTTACTTGCTATAATTGAACATGAAGTTTAATGTTGTACAAACTCACCAAAATTATGGACAATGTTCTTTGATGGGGCTAGTTCTAAAGAGGGTGCAGGGGCAGGTATAGTTTATGTCTCCCCTGAGAATAATACCTTCAGATATTCATTCACATTGAAGTTTTCCTACACAAATAATATTGTAGAATATGAGGCATTGTTGCTAGGATTGAAAGCTGCAACACATCATGGGATTAAGAAGTTACATGTTATAGGGGATTCTGAGTTAGTTATGTCCCAGATAAAAGAAACTTATGGATCCAAGAATAGGAGACTAAAGCATTATAGAAATGAAGTTTGGGATCAGATAGAATCTTTTGATGCATTCGGTATCTCATGGAGAGATAGGACTCAAAATAAGATGGCTGATTTGTTAGTGAATGTAGCAATCAAGCCTAAGGAAATATCATTTGCAGGAATATCTCAAATTGAAGTACAAAATAGGCCTTCCATACCTGATAACATTGAATATTGGCAAGTCTTTGAAGATGACAAAGACATTACAAATTTGTTGTTAAATAATGATAAGTACCATGGTTAGGAAATGGATTACAATGAACTGATTGAAACCATAGATGGTAAGGAAACTATTTTTGGCCAAGAGATCATGAAATTGAAAACCAATAAAGTGCCTAGAGGGCTAGTGGTCTTGGAAAACATTTTTGATAACCAAGACAGAGTAAAAATAGGAGTTAAGGATATTAAACCTTAGGAATTAGAAGAGATAAACCTAGGTACTAATGAAGCCCCCAAAAGGGTTTATATTGGCCAAAATCTACCTGTTAAAATTAGACAAACATTAATTGACCTGCTTAAAAAGTATAGACATATTTTTGCATGGTCATATGATGACCTTAAGGCTTATAAGGAAGATCTCTTCCAGCATGTCATACCCTTAAAAGATAATGTAAAACCTTCCAAACAGAAACAGAGACCAGTAAACCCTACCCTAGCTCCCAAAATGCAAGAAGAGTTGATGAAACTAAGGGATGGGGGAATAATTAAACCAATTAGGCATTCCACTAGGGTTTCAAATTTGGTACCTATTAGAATGAAGAATGGATATATAAGATTGTGTGTCAATTTTAGGAAATTAAACATTGCATCTTTAAAAGACAATTATGGATTGCCCAATATGGAAGCCATGTTGCAGAAAGTGACTGGTTCTAAGTTAATGTTAATGATGGATGGTTTCTCTGGATATAATCAAGTTCTAGTAAAGGAAAGTGAACAATTCAAGACAACCTTCACAACCCCATGGGGAACATATGTATATGTAAGGATGCCATTTGGCCTGATTAATGCAGGAGCTACTTTCCAAAGAGCCATGGATGTGGCATTTCATGATTATATTGACAAATTTATGGTTTTGTACCAAGATGATCTTACAAGATATTCTAAGAAGGCTAAGGAGCACTGCAGACACTTGGAGAAAATCTTTATCAAAGCTTTAGAATATGGAGTATCCTTGAACCCAAAGAAATGCACATTTGGGGTGATAGAAGGAAAATTACTAGGACATATAGTGTCTAAGGATGGGGTGAAAATAGACCCTAAAAGAGTAGCAGCTATTGATAAAGTCCCCAAGCCAAAAAACATAAAAAAGAATTCAATTCTTCTTTAGTCAAGTCAATTTTCTTAGGAGATTTGTTACTAATTTTGCTAAGATTAGTAGACCTATCTCAAAGATGCTCAAGAAGGGAGCCACTATAGATCGGAATGGTGAACCTTTAAAAGCATTCCAAGATATTAAAAATGGAATAAAAAATGCTCCAGTACTAAAAAATCCAAATTACACAAAGCCTATGCATATCTTTTCTTTTGCATCTTTTCACACTGTAGCTACAGTTTTATTGCAGAAAAATCAAGAAGGATATGAGCAGCCCATTGCCTTTTTTCAGTAACTCATTGTAGCCTGCTGAATTAAAATATGAGATAAATGAAAAGTAGGAATATGCTTTAGTAAAGGCTGTAAAAGCTTTTAGATGCTACCTAGTAGGTGCTACTGTCATTTTTTTTGTACCTAGTGCTGGAGTGAAAGATATATTTTCTTAGCAAGAAGTATCAAGCAGAAGGTGTAGATGGATCAATAGGATCCAAGAATTCAATATTGACATACAGATAACTAAGTTGGTAAGAGGTCAAGGTTTGGCTAAACTCATGGCTGAATCTAATTTGGATGCAAATCAGATAAATATGGAAGTTGATAACCTCAGATCTAACTTATGTGACATGGATCATTGTGATTGGTACACCAATGTTATATATTATCTGCAACACATGGAAGCTTCCTCTCACTTTCCTGAAAATGAAAAGAAAAGTACTAAATTGCAAGCCATCAGGTATATAATTGTCCAAGGAAATCTATGGTGTTGAAATTTTGAGGGAGTATTGTTGAAATGTATTGATCAAGAAAAGGAAAAACAAGTCTTGAAAGAAATGCATGCTAGAGTGTGTGGGGGACACTATATGGCCAAAACTACTGCACATAACATAATGAGGGCTGGATTTTGGTGGCCTTTCCTTTTCAAGGATGCTCAGATTATGATTAGAAAATGTAACCCTTGTTAAAGGTTTGCTAGAAAACTGAAGTTCTTAGTTAATACTCCATTGAAGCCAGTAGAGGTTCAAGCACCCTTTGAACAATGGGCTCTGGATTTCATAGGAGAAATTTTCCCCAAGTCTAGCACTAGCTACTCTTGGATTCTAGTGGCTATTGATTACTTTACAAAGTGGGTAGAGGCTATCCCCACAAGAAATGCAACAAGTAGAGTTGTCAATAATTTTCTACTAAATAATATTATCTCTAGATATGGTTGTCCTTAGAAAATTGTAACAGACAATGCTATGTGCTTCAGGTCTGAGGAATTTATTAAATTTTGTGATAAATATGGAATAACAAGGTCATCATCTTCTCCTTATCATCCACAAGGGAATGGACAAGCTAAATCCACAAATAAGAGCTTGTTGAAGGTTATTAAGAGAACTTTGGATGATAACAAAAAGGCACGGGATTCCAAGTTACAATTAGCAGTATGGGTTGATAGGGTAACTATGAAAAAAGCCATTGGTGTAGTTCCATTTGATATGGTATATGGAATTCAAGCCAGAATGCCTTAGAACAACTTGATGGGACTCTACAATTACATTTAGTTGTATGATGAAGATACTACAGATGAAATGCAAGAAAGGATGGATGAATTGGTAGGACTGATAGAAACCAGAAGAGAAGCATCTCTTAAGAACCAAAAGTTGCAACTACAAGTTAAGACACTCTATGATTAAAGAATGGTAAGAAAAAAATTTGAAGATAGATATCTGGTCTTAATGTGGAATGCTAGAATTGAAGAAAAAGGGAAACATGGAAAATTTGATCCTATCTAGTTAGGCCCTTATTTGATTGAAACTACTTGGGGTGAGGATTCCTATATACTCAAAGATTTATTGGACAATATTCTTGAATTGCCAGTTCATGGACAGTTCTTCAAGAGGTATTTTTCTTGAAAGATACTTATTTTCTCCATGAACAATAGTGTTAGGGTTTCTTGGTGTTTTGTACATTCTATATATTCTATAGATCCTTGTAAATATACCAGTGCAGTCTGGTTTTTTATTTTTGTGTGTTGCTCTGTGCTCTCTGAAGAAGTTATCATTTTTTCACCAAGTATGTGGTGTGCTCTCCCATGGATTTTGAATTCTTGCATAGACTTAGGTAGTCTATCATCCCCAGACAGAGCCACTGTTGGCCTAATTTTTCACTATGCAGAGGTTAAGGGAAAAATCTTGTGAAAAATCATTTAAATCTTGAAATTTTGAAAATTAGGGTTTTATTCCTTGTGTTTTTTCATAATCATCAGATTTCCCTAGCTTTAGAATACCCTCTAAATTATTTTCAAAAAAAAAATTTCAATGACATTTTTCCCCAAGGGAGGGTTTGCATAAGCCTGAGGTCATTATATTTTTGTTTAATCTTATGTGACTGCACTTAGCATACAAATTGATTAATCATTCTATTAGCAATTACCTTTGATGATGCAAAGTCTTTTTAATCATTGATCCTATTTAGATCAACGAGTATCACATACCCACAACTTCAAGATGCAAGGCCTTTAAGTAATGCAGGCATGCAACTTGGTGACACATAGCCTTTACATTCCTAAATTTTGGTGAATCATAAATTGTTAGGAACTTTTGCAAGTTTGTTAGTACTTTTATGCACATGCTAATTTTCCTGCGATGTCATTGGTGGATTCACCTACAGAGATATGTAGTTTATCACCAAGAAGCATCAGCCATTGATTTCATCTCAATCAAGGGCTAGCACTTCCCTGCAAGAAGAATATGCTCAATAGATAAATAATGAGGGGAAGCAAAAGTTGGACAACTGGCATGGTCTGACAAGTTGGGCCTGCTATTAAAAGAATAACGGTGAGATGTCCTTCATGGTGTGTGATAGATGAGTTGGAATAGGTGGAGGAACATCATTCCTCACTATTAGCCAATATGCTACTCAAATGGAAAAGTTTATATAACCATTGATCTATCAGAGATCAAAGGCCAACACATGCCCACAATTTGAAACTACACAGGAAATAAGTAATGTGGGTAAGAGGATTTTTGACATGTGGCGAGGTGGGGTCAGGTATTTGCAATGCAGTATGCCACACTGTAAACGATTGATGACATGTACTACCAGATGTGCCAAATGGAGGAGCTTGACTACTAGATGGAAATGAAGTCTTATCAACCATAGATCTTTTGAAGATCTATGGTTAGCGCAATCCTACATTATGAAGCTGCAAGTTAGATAAGAAAAGTGAGAATGCACCTTTGTGATGCATTTCATAGTAGGACTAGACTATGCAGAATGCAAAAGTCACGCAATAGGATCTACCAAATGTGCTTAGCTAGAGCTATTTATGATCTAGACCTGAAAGGTGTCTAAAATAAACACAATAGTCAGAACACATGGGTTAAAAGCAGTCATGTCATTGGCCCAAGTGGATAATGTGAGCATAAAATGAAGATTTGTTTCTGATCATTGATCTTTATCCTGATCAATGAAAGGTGCTTCCCCGCATTTTGAATTTGAGCAAAGTTTAAAAAAAGCCAGAATATGCCTTGTAGACATGTGTTAGTGGTGACATCAAAAATTCTATTTAGATGCCCTGTAGGGTAAAATCAATATCACCCTTGATCTTTCAAAGATCAACGACTGGCGCAAGCCTGCAATTTGAAGATGCTTGTTAGATAAGGAAAGCGGGAATGCACTAGCATGACACATGTACTTAATGATGCCAAGTACTTCCTCACCCAAAAGAAGATATGGGATCTACTGGCATGGAATGTGATCAAATGGTATGAGCTCATATGCCAGTTTCTTATTGTTCAGTACAGCTAATTCATTTTTATTAGAATGTGGATTAGTCATCGATCTTGTCTTGATCAACGAACAGTGCTTCCCAACACTTCTAAGATGAAAGGATTTTAAATAATGCGGGGAAGTGGAATTGTGACATGTAGCATTGTTTCAAAAGCCATAATCCTTGTTACCTTTTAAATCAGGACCGTCCAATCTGGTGAAAATCTATGGATAGGATTCAAACTTGGATGCAAATTACGGGTAACGGTTACTGAGAGTAAATATGATTCAGACCTTATGTGTGGGATTTTATTGTATGGTAAAAGCCCATGATTTTACCATTAATGAACCACTGAAGCACAGAGAGAATATCAGGGCATATAAAATTTTCAGAGCTAGGGCACAAAAATTCTTTGTTAACAATGTACTAAAATTGTAGAAGTTATCACACAGTGCAAAAATGCAAATTTTGGTAAGTACTTTGTGGTTTTCTAAGTAAATTTAAAGTATCTACTATTATGAAATTTCTAGGGTTCATTCAAAATGCCTCCCTGAAAAGAGTTTACTAGGACAATAGATTATTTGAAATGTTCTGTGCATGATGACTTTCTTGAACAATTCCCCTTATCAGTGCATGAAATAACTAAGGGGAGGGAACTCATCCTGAAACATCCTAGAATAGTTCTTGTAGGAGGTTTTTATGACAAAGCTAATTGGGTAAGAGATGCCCATGTTTCCATGGGAGGTCTAGAGTTATTTAAGAAATGGTTTTCAGAGAAAAAATTGGACACTCCTATGAGCAATGTTTGGGAGTTTGATATTGGTAAATTAATAGTCCCCACTATTTTCTTTGATAGTGATTTATTGATGGACCTGGCAAAGAAATATGATCCTATTACGGGATGGGTAAAAAATCATTTTGGAGTCAATCTTTTTAGGGTTTTCCCTGAGCTATTTAGTGAGGTTTTCAACCTTAACCCTAATCACGCTATGCATGAAATCATTGATATGGATGATTTACAAGCCAGATATGATGCACAACAAGTTTACTTAAGAATAGGGCCACTACAGGAGCATGCTGCGAAGGTTGGTAATTTTCTTGTGATTATAGCCAGTACCCCAGAGCCATTGTTGAGAAGACATTTCAAATTGAGAGCTCAAGCACTGTATTTTTCTCTTTGCAAGATTTTTGGGATAGATGAAGGTGATAAAATTCTAGGTTCTATTGTCCTTATAATGGCTCAAATCCTTCAATTTGGAATGAGTACCATTCTATATTTTGCCACTTTTCTATCAAAAGAGATTCACAATGGTTTGGTTGGAATAGCAAGGGGAAAAGTAAGAAAACCATTCTATTGGTATTCATTGTTGATGCATGTATACTTATACAAGGGATACACTTTCTTCTCCAAGTGTATGGAGTTGGAAACAACCAAGGATGGAGAAAGGAACCCATTGGAGTTATGGAGTGTGGATATGACTTCAGAAGCCATAGATGCTAGTTATGTAAGGTTTGACAATTTTTTTGCATCTAGGCTGAGATTGCTTTTGAGAGGGGACAGCCACAGAATTCCAAAAGCATTGTTAGAATTGGTTAGACCTAGAGATCATGCAAAAGGACTGTTGGTTAGTCATAATTGGGGGGATATAATCCCTTATATTGTTTCAACTGTGATAAGGGTATATGGTTTTGTAGGAAATCCAAATGTGTTTCCTTTTCATGTTCCTTTGAAGATTGGGATTGCTGAGCTCTTATGGCAGATAAGCACTATAGATGAGAGGGAATTGATTAAGAAGAGATCTTTCTTTCCAATTGTTACTGTAGTGCATGATTTTGCCTTTTTCAGAAAAGGATGGAAGCACCTAAATTTTTTTTTAGATAGATATAACATGGTAGAGTCTCACACCAAATTCATTGACCCTAAAGGATTCTATGACCTTTCAAAAGAAAGGGTAAGAGCTTCACATATGGTACATCAAATTTATTATCCAGAAGATATAATTAGAAATATCTTCTCATTGAAGGAACAAGAGTTGAGAAAAGAGAAATCGATAGTTTAAGTAAGACCCTAGAATATATTAATGCTTTTGATCCCCAATATGACCTATTGAAAGATAAGAAATACTGGGGTGCTAAAATACAAGCATTAATGAATAATTCTACCATAATAATTCAAACCATGAATGAAAAGAAAGCTATGTATGTTGAGACACATCCAGAAAAGGCTGCAAAAGTACAAAGAAGAATAAGCAATAGAAATGTGGTAGCTCCTAGCCAATATACATTGTAGAAGAGGGCAGGTTATGTCATGATTCAAAATGTGCAACAAGCACCCTCTCATCAGAAGCCAAGGTCAAGAAGCCTATCTGCAGCCCGCTCTCCTAAAAGGAAAAAATTAGAGTAGGGGTCTTCTTCTTCTCAAAAGGAACAATACTCCCCAAGCCAATGCCCAATCCATATAGATGATGAAACATCTCTAAGGGAATAGCCTAGACAAATGGGTGGAGAAGGGGATGTGATTATCACTTCTACAGACCTGGATGTTGGAGAGCCACAAGAACCTCCTACACCTTCTTTGGACCTAATCATTGCTGATTTCCAAGGTAAGGAAATTGACCCAATAGTTTCACAGGCTTCTGAAAGATTTATTGATGATGAAAATTGTGTAAGATCTAGGGCTTTTGCTTAGTTTTTGTGGAGATTAAATATGGGAAATTTTGAGAAAGCCTATGAGAAAATCAAGGCTGAGAAACCAGATAATCCTGACTCAGTTATTAAGGGAGAGGTGAAGTCAAAATTTTTGACTAATTTTGCCTAGTTTACTCCTTAAGCTAGGAGGTAAATAGTTAGATAGTCAGGATTCCTCCTTCTACCCAAATGGGATATAGAAAACACTATTTTTTTTTATTCAGTAAGGAAGTAGAAAGATGTTCAAGTAATAACTGCTGAAGAAATATTACAAGTCATAGAAGAGTCAAATTTAGTGATGACCACGAAGCCCTTGTTATATGGTCCATGGAAAAGAGCAAAAATACCAGGATGCATGAGTTTCCCACTATAGAGCATACTGGTACATTGATAGTATACATGAGTGGTGAAGTAAGTAGTATGAAAATAATGGGAATGGCCTCAGAAGTGCTAAAATTTGGTTGTGTTGTATCTGGCCAGGAAGAAGATAGATTTACCCAACTCAATGCTAGGTTTGAAGAAGTTTTAAAATCATATGAGGAAAGGGGTATACAGATACAGTCACTAGAAAAAAAAGTGTCTCAAATGGAGAAGATACTTGGGAAGTGAAAGGTGGGAGAATCTAGTGCACCTAGAATTGCATATCCTCCACAATCATTGGTTAGAGCAACCCTATTGTTGAAATACCAGACACCCTTGAAAGGCCCCAATTCTATACTATAGAGGAATTTGAAGAACAAAAAACCAAATTACATGAGTTGCACGTAGAATTAAAAAATTAATATGAAAGAAAATTAAGCAGTGTGTGATGTATTTAAGGGATAAAATACAATGGTCCACCTTCTTTGATCAGTTGACAAGAATTGCAACCCTCATGGATGAGTTGAATAGAGATAAGGAAAAATTGACTCCCCTTGCATAGAAGTGGAGGGAGAGGAATAATGATATCACAATTATGTGTATATCTGCCATCCAAATTCCTTATCATCAAGTAGAGAAAATTTTTGATTTGTTAAATAAACTAGAATATTTTTATGATAAAAGAAATTCTTTGCAGAAAAGATTAACACATTGTTTTTACCAGTATATTGCTAAAAATTTCATTTTATTTCCTTGTGCTTTAGAATCTTTTGATACAATAAAGGAAAAGGGAAAGTGGAAAAAAGAGTTGGATGAAATATTTTATTAAAGGATCAAGAACATCATGAGTGAAACTGGCCACTAGTTCTGGGCAAGGAAAAATGAAGAGTTGGTAAAGATACAATTATTTTACAATGCCAAGAGAAAAGAGTTTGATGATTTAGAGGAATTTGCAAATTCTTTAGTGATTATACAAAGAGAGGCTCTAAATTTTGATTGGCCAGATGATGCTGCTTATAATAAATGGAAAAAATAGTTTATAGAAAAAATCTTAGAAGGTGATGAGGAGGAAGAGGCAAAAGTAAAAGTTACCCTCATAGTTAGTAATTAAGACATGGAAAATCCCTAGATTAAAGTAAGTTTGCAGGTGGTTGAAGATGATACGTCACTTTTTAACCTCATGGCCACTTACTCCGAGGATGAAGAATAAATGAAGAATCAGGTCATATTTTCTTGTCTCAATAATTGAGAAGCATAATAGAAAGGGACCCACCAAGGAATGCTCGATGTAATAGCCTTTCTATTATTTTCTTTTTCTTTTATGATAGATATATGTCAGTATATTTTAGAAGACACCTGTCACTTTCTTTTAGCCTAAAGCTTGTTGCATCTCACACTATTTAAGTGAGATTCCAAGGCTAAAGAATGGTCCAAATTCTGATTTTCTAAGTGATATACTTAGTTTGTCTTTGGTCCAAATTTTTGAAAGCAAGTTTATGATGTATTTTCTCTATTGATTCTCTAAGAATACATGAATATAGAATGAGTTGTGTTTCTTTCTGAAGGTAATTCTGAGTCTATTGCAAATGATATACAATTTTCAAAGAGACTAAATACAAATTGTGATCTATCCCCATATCAGTTCTTTCTGAATCTTGTCTCCTTCTAATTACTTGGTTATCTTGATATTGTATAAGTAAAGGCTTGTGCAATTGAATGCAATCTTGTTAGGTTGTATATCTATTTATCACTGCTGTTAATTCAATGGATTAAATAAAGCTTTCATGAATGCGATAATGTTTCTTTAGTAATGGAAAAGGTTTTGAATGATAAATTCTGATAAGAATTGCTGATAAAATTTGTTGTAAGGAAACAAGTTAGATCTAAGAATTTGGTACAGACTCTGAACCCCAATGGATTAGGCACTGATCAAATTTATTTAGCTAAAGAAGAAGTATGTCACAAATGGTTGTCAAAAATGCAGAATTAAATCAATTTTACTTTTGTTTCCTATAGATCTTCAAAGCAAGCCAGTACTTGTCTACATGGAATGTTTTAGCTTCAATTAGCCACTATTGTTAAGAACATCTGCAGATCTATAGAAGAAGTTTTGGCCATATCTGTTATATGGGATGTGTTTATAAGGTTATTAAGAATTATCTATGTGTTTGAGGATTTTGTGATGAGAATCAGAATGAAACTAAAAATAATCCTCATATAGTTTTCCCAGTCTTGAATCATCCCTGGGTATACCCACCTTGGTTTTGCAGAGCCAAAAGAGTAGAAAACCACCTTTGGTTTATTTGAAGTTGGGTCCAAATGCTTTACACATGGAATTGTTAACAAGAACTGGCTGACCTTTAGATTGTATGAGTAATGTCAACTTGGTATTAAGCATTTTGTTGCTTAGTAGTTTTAAGTTCATTTTTAAAACACCAGTAGAAAGTAGGTTCTACCTAGTTATTCTAGATAACCTTATAGGGTTGAAACTAGGAAATAATAGGTTCTTTGTTTTTTAGCTTAGGAGTTTTTCCTACTAATGAACTTTGGCTCTCAAGCTATCTACATCTCCAAAGACATTAGCATGAAGGATTGAAGTTATTCCTTCTAACTTCTTGTTTCGTTCTTTTAAGGCAGCCATCCTTCTAAGCAAATTATCTCTTTCAATAGTGGTGACTGGCCAATATAATACCTTTTTAGCTATAGGATTGGACATCCTTCACTACCAAAGTACTATGCTGACTACCTCACAATTAGATTAATAACTTGGTTCTAAGAACTCAACTCACAAATTAGACATCCAAAATGAGTAGTTATCTTTCTAATGGAGAAGGTTCGTTTAAATTTTCAACCCGAGGACATATACTTGAAACAAGTCTACAAAGTATATGCACCATAAAAATCTCTAAGCCATTCTATCATTGCAAAATAACAATACTGAAACTAAATTTAAATACACAGTAATGGCTGAATGAAACTACACAATAGTTGTTGTAGGAACTGTATATTATCTAAATTGTTTACATCTCTACCTCTACCTCTCTACATCTCCAATACTTGATTACAATTTTCAATATATAACATTACTGACTCCCTCACAACTAGCTAACAAGTTTCCCCAGCATTCCTTTAAACAAGGAAGAATCTTATTACGAAAGTAATAACAAAGTGCTGAATTTTAGTTTCACATTTTTAGCAGTCCACTCAAACACATGGCTCTCCTTCATTATTGTGAATTATACCAAACCAATTTACCATGTTATTCTCCTAATTTTAAAATTTCTAAATCATTTTGAAAATCTTAATTAAGTAATGTGGAAGGTATGGTCATTTTTCTGAAAGTGGTTTTATGCTGCTTGAAAATGTGCCACTTTTTCCTCAGCCAACTTCTGATTCATGTTGCTCATTAACTAGTTCGAACCAACTCAAACACTCAAAAGGGTTTATGATCATTCTTCTTAAATTTCCAAAACTAATTTCATTAAGAATTGAGCAAGATATGCCTATTTTTCTGGAACTGGCTTTTAACTTTTTCTTTATTTCCTGCACTTGCTAAATATTGACAAGTGTCAACTTTCTTTTTCTTTTTTCCAGCTGCATGAATGACCCAAATAACTCACATACAACATGTTAACCACCTCAAAAATATTATTATTCAATGTTAACCATTTTTCACAATAAATCATCATTTCTAGCATCAACTAGCTATACATGCAATTGTTAATCAATACATCATTTATCATAGTTAATGCTTCATAAACCAAGTTAATATGTGCAAATGGCTTGGATATATATTGAAACAATGGGTTAAAGTGTTATAAAAAATGGATATAGATATGACATTTTATAGGCTCATCAAGTGGCATCTAGGGTGGCTTTCTCTCTTTCCTTTTCTAGATGAGCATGTTAAGCTTCTTTATCAACAACACATTTCTTCAAAACTCCTATCTTTGATCATACTTCTTTAGGATCTATAGAAGTGGCTGCTAATATAAGATTAGTTTTCATATATGGGATCTCTTTGAGATTAAAAGGATCCCCAAATGAACTCTTGAGTCCTAGCCTATGACTCATCTTAGCTATCAGATTTGGCCTAGGGGATGCATTCTCTATTGGTGACATATCTTTGTCTTGATATGTTCTTTCATTTGGTAATGGGGTACCAAATATTCCTCCTAAAAGTCTTGTGGTTTTTGATTCAGAGCTAAGTGAAGAGGACTCTCTCCCTACCATTGGTTGGTGTTGAGAATTATTTGATACACTACCCCTTGGTTTCTAGGTGGGGTTCAGTTCTACCTTTTTCTTATTTAGGTTCTTCCTACCACCTTGAGGTAAATCAGTATACATTGGTACATCAGGATTGGCTCTTGTGTAAGCTTTTGTTTTTTTTCTCTTGTCAACCATATTTTTTATTTATCAAGTAAGCACTAGCTTTAAAAACTTGACTAAGTTGCGACCCTATTCTAGGGAAAATACAACAATTAAAACTACTCCCAACTTTAAGGAAGGGAAACAAGACAATATAGAAATATTTGACATATAGATGAACCAATCACTAACATCATAATAATGCAACTCTTGCTTAATAGATAGGACACTTGGAAGGGTTGTATACATTAGTGTACATATATGGCATTTGATTTTCTTTTTTCTTTTTAAATTGTCAAGGTTTGTCACTAAACCATGTCCACTATAACGACGAGCCATACCAAATGATCTAACAAACATGTAAACAACAAGACCAAAGACACTATAGTACTTCTTACACTTGTGTTGGATAACTCCCCAGTATAGTTTCCATTTTGTTTTGTTTTTCCAACTATTAAACAACAAAGGCTCAATACCATGATAATAATACTCACAAATGTAAAGACTAGCCTTGTCCCATTAACAATTATGTTTGCATATCATTAAAAATCAACTTCAATAAAACTAGAACTATTTTTCTACTCTTTAGGCTCTATAAAACCAAGGTGGGAATACCTAAGGGATGATTCAAAATGAATGCATCTATATGAGAATTTTATTAGTTTCATTCTAACTCTCATCTTCTATCTCTAACATATATATAGCTTATCCATTTCATAATACTTTCAAGTGATATACATCCCTTATAAGTAGATTTGGTCACAATTCTTCTTAGATTTGCAAGTGCTTCCAACAATAGTAGCTAACTAAAGCTTAAAGGTTACATGCAAACAAGTGTTGACCATCTTGAAACTCTTCAAATAGTAAGTTAACGTTGATTTTGATTCTAGACTTGATGCTTTTTCATGACCTAGCTATCTACAAACTAGATTAATTAGATTAGTGCCTATTCCATTGGGATTTAGAGTCTATTCCAATTTATAGATCCAATTTTTTGCATTACAACAAATATTATCAGCAATTCCTATTGCATTTCATTCTTACAGACATCCTTTCTACTACCATTGCAATCCCATCAAATTCACTAAAGCATTCATTTAATTCATTGAATCAATAGGAATAACAAATTGACATCCAGCCTAAGTGAATTGCATTTGAGTGGATAAGCTTTGCTCATAGAATACCAGAATAACTAGGTAATAACAAAGGAGATAAAATTCAACAAGAACAAATATGGGGATAGTTCAATTTTGTATTAATCTCTTTTTGAAGATTTGCATACAATTGTAATAAGAATCTGAATGACTGTAGACCGGACATTTAACCCCTATAATGTCAATATATTCCAAGTATTTACAAAGAGAATACATCATAAATTTTGGATTCTTTTAACCTGATTGAACGATACTCAATATAAACTAAAATTGCATTATAAATTGGACCATTCTCTAGCCTTAAAATCTCACTTATATAGAGTGAGATGCAATAAGCTTCAGGCATCAAGAATTGATAGATGTCCTTTTACAAAAGATATTTACATTTTTCTTCACAAGAAAAGATAAAATTTTATGTAATAGAAAGGTAATACATCATATTATTCTTTTGGTAGGTCCCACTTCTATTACATCTTCATGTGCTACTAATTTATTGATTGGCTGTTATTTTGAATCTTTGATATATGCAACTACTAGACTAGCCAATGATGAAGTTTATTCTGGAAATTGAAAATCAATATCAGCTCAAGAGTTTTCACTATTTTCATCATGGACTGACAAAATTACTTTTAGTCTTCTCTCTTCCTTGGTCATGTCAACATCCTAGACCTCTAGACTTGCAACTAAAATTGGTTGCTTGCCTTTATTTTCTTCTTTACTTTGGCCTTGTGAGTTGTATCAATGATATGTACTTCATCTTCCTACACCTCATCATTATCAATTTCAACTTTTTCAAAATGTTCATCAGAAGTAATATCTGCCATCTACTTGTCAAAAGGTGTCTCATCCAGCCAATTAAATTGAAGAATATCCTGTTGCTTCTTGATAACATATTCACCCTCTTTGTCAATATTAACAAAATCTTATTTTAAAGAATCAAAGAATATATGGACCTTCACTAGTTCCTCTATTGTGGTGGCCCACCATGCATGCCCTTTTTCATTGATGACCTTATTCATGCTCAAACAGAATAGGTCATCCAATTCTTTGGCCCATTCATCTTTATTCTTTAGTTTATTTTTTCTATCCAAAGCATGTGGGAATAAATCAAATTTCTAGCTCTTATACTTATCTAAATAGCTAACAATTTTTCTTTGCAACTCAACTCTCTTATCATCAAATCCTATGAGATCATGAGCAAGATCATAAGTTATTTGAATCTAATCATGTGAAAACCTTATGACAAAGTAGCACAAGAATGTAATTTATTTCCTTCTCTTTCCCCACTTATTCATAATAGGCTTCAAGGCCTCATCATTTTCTTTTATTTCATCCCATATGTTTATTTTTCTTGCTAAATAATCATAAAATAATGGCCATTCAATTTTATCTCTGAGATACATGAGAGCCTTTCTCAATTTGTCTTCATATTGTACATTCAGTTCCACATCCAATGCCCATAGTTTTCTCTTTTCTTTTTCAAAGTCTTCAGCTATGTAATATTGTGGCCTTTATGGAGTATTTGGCATTTTTACGAGAGGATTGGATTTAAAAGGTTCCACTGGAGGGCAAGGATATGTGATTCTTGGCCTAGAAGACCTCCCCATTACCTTATTTTCAAGTTCAATTCTTTTCTAAACTTTTTTATTATGAGACTCCAAAACACTCTCATACTTACTTTGTAGTTCAAACATTGTCGTTTTCTTCTCTTCTTATTTTGTAGTAGCCAAAACAAAATGAGATCTTCCAGCACCCATGTAAGTTGCCTCTGCATGGGAGGTATATACTACTCTTTTCACAATGATATCTCACATTAACCAAAGTGGCCTGGTCCTAACTAAAATTGGTACCTTTGAATTCTTTCTTATTTATGTCCTGTAGGTCCAATTTTTTTGAAACAAAATTAAAAATTAGAGCATCTACTATGTGCTAATTGGGTAGAACTAAAATATTTGATGTTTTCACCATCTACCTCCCCTCTTTAGGAGTTATGCTTTGGAATTCCTGCATCATCTTTTCTTTTACTTGATTTTGCAAGGTTGCCTCTCCAACTCTAGATGCTCTTCTCTTAACTTATTACATCTTTCTTCATACTTTCCTATGCTTTTTCTCCATGCAAACTGGTGGAAAGCTTCAGAATTAACAAAACTATCATCTAACAAAAATTGTTAAGTAGCTTGCTCTATCATAGGGTCTAATTCCCTTCCTTTAAAATCTACTACTGTCAACTCTAGGCTTAGCATAGGAGGCTCCTAGGGGTTTCCTTCATCTAATTTTTCCTAGGTAATAAAAATTCCTCCTTGTGACCCTAGTTGTTCAATTTTCTCTATAATAAGCTTTTCCTCTTCAATCGGCAGAGGGGATTGTATTGTTCAATATTCCTCAATGTGAGGACCTTGATCTTTTTTTATTTTTCACCTCTTAGTAGAGAGCTAGTAGGTCTTTCTTCTAAGACAAAACTAGTGGATGCTATTATTTGTTTACCTTTATCCAAAGTGGTCTTCTTATTTTGAATTACATTGTAACCAGACCTTTTTTGGAAAATTAATTGTCCTACCCCTAGATTAGGAGTGAACCCCAGTCTCCTCATTACTTGCTTATCCTTATCTAGATAAGTATTATTAATTTTATTTTCTCGTTCATTGTTTCCATTTTTTTGAGGGAAAGTAATCATGATCTTATTTATCCTATCTACCTCTATGATGGCATTACCTAGAGGACTATAATTTTCATCAAAATGATGAATAAAATCCAAAACCCTTGAGAACACTCTCCATTTTTCTTTCTTAGTTTTCTGTTCTTGCAAGGAGAACTCATTTATTATTATGTCTTCAAGAAAATATGACTCATGATCAATTTTTCCAAGATTGATTCTATGCCTAAAGGCCGAGTTATAGCATCCTTCAATGTCACAAAAATGGGGGTAAGAGAAAGCCATCTTGTACTAATCTAGTGTTTTATACAGAGAAAGTCAACCACCTTTTGTGATCACAAATTGGTGGGCTATAGTGAAAGTGGGGAATATTGACCCTCTTTGCCTTTTCAACAAATAAGTTTCCTCCTATCCTCCTAGCTACCACAAAAATTCAGCTACCCCTACCTTTAATGGCACCTAATAAGGTAATGCATGAGGAGTACCTCTAAAACCATAAATCCTAAAGAAAGTTGAAACTGAGTATGGGATGATATCTCCCCAATTATGTGAAACTTTCAAGCCAATAGGATTGTCTAGGGGCCAAATAAGACTTACCAATTCCTTAGGTACTCTCGAATTGTCACTTAATAATAAGCACCTCAACTTTGAAGCAAAGTACCTATCAAACCTAACAAAACTAACCTTTTCTACTTCCCAAGTCATATTTGCACTCTATAATTATATTGGCAATGCTTTCCCATCCTTTTCTCTATTCAATTTCATTTCCTTACCAAAATATGTTACTCCTTTGAACAAAAACATATGCATCAACAAAGAATAGTGACCAAAAAATTTCTTCACCTTGCCTCTTGCAATCCCAACCAGGCCATTGTGAATATCTTCTACTAAATAGGAGGCAAAATCAAAAATAATATCCACACCAAAAGAGAAAATTTGAGTGATCAGATACATAAAACCTATGGGCATAAAATCCTCTTCATCTTCACCACAAACTCTACATAGATTCATTGTATGCCTCCACATCCCTGGTATTGAAATACGCCCTTTTGAAAGGTTCCATAGAGGATGTTGTAATTGCTAGCAAGTTTCCAATTTTTCTTATATGTGTGCTTAGTGTACCCTATCTAATTGCATCCTTCTTTGACACATATTATTTCTCTAATTCTTGTAGGTCAATAGGCACATGATAGTCTATTAGAGGTCCTAAACCAAATACCTTTTGAATTTTCTCTAGGTTGATTGTGATCAAAATTTTGCCATCAATTCTTCTCACTACTCTGATTGCTTGATCATAATTTTTTTCAATAGCTTCAAGAAGGTCATAATCCATAAGAACACTTGGAACTACTAATTTTCCTAAGTAAATGTTTTAGATATTGGCATGTGTGGAAAATAAATTTTTTTCTTAAAACCATTTCTTAAATAAAGAAAAACTAGTTTGAGAAGTTTTGGCATCCCAAACCCAATTCCCCTTATCATACAACCCATCTCTAATTTTGAGCCTAGGGTTTAATGAGGTTAATTTTTTCACTTTCATATTTTTAGTGGTAGACTCAAGGAGCAATTCAAGTAGGTCGTCATGCATATTCCTTGCCAAACAATCTTCTTACCCATAGAATACCTTCTTGGGATGCATACTAGATATAGTTTGTAGAAAACTAAGTTTCTACAAAGGTTATAGTATATGGGAACTTACTTGATTTCCTTGCTTGATCTTCTTTGTAATCCTACAATGTCTTACAAACAATGGGAAACTGCTTCACATTTTGATCAAGCTCAATACAAATTCTCACTAATTTCTTCTACTTTAGAAGCTTGAAATGTTGTTCACATGGGATGGAAATGGCAAGATCTTCTACAATATACTCTATTTTTTCCTTCCATGCAAAGCTTTCATTCCTCATAAATTAACTATAATGGAAATAGAGTTGCACCACCTTCTACATTTAAATTCACATAGTTGATCTCAAAAAATCCTACAATCTAGGAGTGAAAATAGGGATGACTCATTTTCCACTTGACATGCTGGCAGTCAATCCAATGAAAATTCTCCACCTGTACTTTTCCTTTACTATTGGCATTTCAAATTGGAACCACTAATCCTTGAGGACATGTGTCACCAAGTCACTATCTCACTATCCTTAAACCTCGAGCAACTGTCCATAGCGACAAAGCAATAATTGTACATCTAAGCTTAATCTAAAGGAAAGGAAAATGCATTAGAGTTATATAAACTATGGTGGGTCCCTTAGTCACCATGTTCCATTGGGTAAATAGTGCACAACTTCTCATAGTGACTTGGTGATGATCATTGATCTAATCTTTATCCAATGATCACAATCTTTCATTTGACTTCTACCTTGGGTGTGGCTCCATGTTACTAATGACATGGAAATGTCCTATCAAACTGACATATATTTTAATATTCTAATCCTTTCTTGGAGATCAAATGATTTGGGTCCCACTGCATTCACATTTTCAGGCTAGGGACTATGTCACTACCAGTGAGGCGCACAGATTTTTTGGTCATGACATAGAAACCTCTAGTGTTTTTAAAACTTTTGGTGCATATGTGTTTCCAGTAGGATGCCACTGTGTCTAGAAGATTATGTGGTTCATTTCTGAAGAAGCAGATGTTGGGACCCACCTTCAAAAATTATTGCCACAAAACCATTTCTTATCAAGTTTTTATGTCAGTATAGGCAAGATCCATTATTTTTCTAGTCACGACATAGAAACCTCATGAATGTAGTTGAAATCTAGTGCCAGGAAGATACCTACTTTTCAAACATGATTACTATAATCAATACCACTGACAAAGTAATAAAGGCGTATGTCCATAATAGCACTTGGAAACTTTCATGGTCACTAGATTTTAAAAAAAATCATCATCTTCTATATTCTCCATTAAGGCACTATGTTGCTACTAGTAGGTTGAAAATTTTTCTAATCACAACATAGCAACTCATCAAAAAATCTAGACTCCAGTGACACCAATTGCAATTCATTACACTTGGTTCCTTTTCTAGTTCGGATAATTCTAACATGAAGCATGTGACTAAACCTTTTTTAAACAATGTAGTTTTTTGGCATTGACTCTCCACTTTACAACACCGCCAATAAATTTCACAGTAGTTGCTATGTCACTATCATTAAAACACTTGCATTTTCACATAGCGATGATGTGATAGCCATAGATCTTATAAAGATCAAATGGTGGGAACAAAATTGATAAAAGGAACTTGGTACAATGAAAGATTTAAGTGGTTCAAGGAATATTTGAAATTTGAAAAGGTTTGTGCTTGAATAAATTCAAAAAGAATGTGGGACTTATGGTTTGACAAGCTTTTCAAAGGTTATTAAAATTGGAAGGCCAAAAAACAAAAAATTCTTGCAGGCAAGCAATGGATTCAATTCTAATTTTTCATACCTAGACTAGAAGAATTTTATTTTGTAAAAAATTAGACCAATATTTTCATTAGAACTTATTAGGGATGTTTTGAAAATAGACCTTAACATTTTAGTGCATGAAAAGATAGATATGGAAGATCCAAAGGCTATGTATGATACACATTGGGTATACCTTAGAGGGGCCACCATTACAAGAACATTTTGTCAAGATAGGGTCATTGCCATTAGTAACTACTTCCACTCCAGAGCCATTGCTAAAGAAATTTTTTAGTCATAGGGCTTAGGCATTATACTTTTCTCTTTTCAAACTTTTTGAAATGGGTGAACAAGATCACATTCAAGGATCCCTTATTCTTATTATTGCTCCAACTCTTCATTATAGTATGAGCTCTATCTTTTATTTTTCCACATACTTAGTAGAAGAGATTCATCATGGGTTGATAAGTATAGCTAAGGCTAAAGTTCTTGTACAAAGGCATCACTTTCTTCTCCAAATAAATGAAACTAGAATTGGAGAGAGATGGAGAAAAGCTTCCTATCTAATTATGGAGTGTAGACATGACATGGGAGGTTACTGATGCTAGCTTTGTTTGATTTGATAGGTACTTTGCCCCTAGGCTTAGAATGTTATTGACTGGAGATAGTCGCAGAATACCACAATCATTATTAGAGTTGATTAGACAAAAATATTACTAAAAATGATTGAAGATAAGTCACAATTTGGGAGATATCATCCCATATGTAGTATTCACTATATTTATAATATATGGTTTCCTTGGAAAAACACACGTGTTACCTTATCAAGTGCCCTTGAAGGTGAAAATTATAAAGTTCTTCTGGTAGATAGGATCATTGGAAGAACAATAGTTGATTGGTAGATCTAGAGGTACTTTCTTTCCACATATTACTATTGTGCACAATTTTTATTTTTCTTAAAAAGGAATGGAAAAATATTTTAAAATTTCTAGATAAATATTAGATGACACAATCTCATTCCAAATTCGTAGATCCGGAGGTTTTTTATGATATGTTCAAAGAAATAACCAAGGTTAGATCCCTTGAGAAAACTATTTACTTTCCTGAAGATGTAATTAGAAATTAGTTTTCATTTCAAGAACAAGAGATTATGAAAGAAAAATGGAAAGTATACAGTAGGCTCTTGGAATTCACAAATGTTTTTGCACCAAAATATAATCCTCTTGCTAACAAGAAACATTGTGGTGCTAAAATGGATTTGCTTATGAATAATTTTGTTGGTTTTATGCAAACCTTAAATGAGAAGAAGGCCATCCTAACCTAAACTTACCCAAACAATGATAATCATATCACCAAGCCAATACACATTGTAGAAAAGACCTAGATATGAAGTGGCAAAGAGTGTACAACCTACACCTCTTTATAAAATGTAACTTTTAGAAAGCCCGCCTACTACACCTGCTCCCAAGAGATAGAAATTAGAACAAGGTTCGTCTTCTAGGGCTGCAAAATATTCTCCTACCTAAACTTCACTCTAGATAGATGATGAAGTATCTTTGAGAGAACATTTGAGACAAATGGGAGGAGAGAAGGACATTGTAATAACAACAATAGACATAGAAGAGAGAGTGTTTGAGAAACACCCTTATGCGAACATTAGCCCTCACTTTAGGAGATCTCAAATGAAAATAAATAGATCTTGTAGTGGAAAAAGCATCTCATAAATTCATAGATGATGGAAGATTTGTGAAGTCAAGAGAATTTACTCAATTTTTTTTGAGGAGAAGTATAAACAATTTCGACAAAAAATGTAAAAGGTTTAAAATAGAGAAACTTGGCAAGCATGACTCTAAAATTGAGGAGGACATCAAGGCTAGTCCTATTGATGAATTTTCATAGATAACCCTTAAAGGGGATAGACAACTACTAAAAGATTCAAGAGTTTTAATTTTACCTAAATGGGACAATGTCAATGCAATGATTTCTGATATAGTAAGGAAATCAAAGGACACCTAGTTGAAAACTAAGGAGGAATTCCTACAAGCCCATAAGGGATTAAATGATAATGATGACCATTAGGCCTTGGTGATGTGGTCCATCTAGAAAAAAGATAAAGCTTGGATTCAAGAGGTTTTAGATTCTAAACACATAGGCAATCTCATAGTTTATGGGGTGGAAGAGGTGAATAGTGAAAAGGTTTCTCAAATGACCAAATAAATGGTGAACTTTGGAGCTGATGTAAGAGCATCCTAGGAGCAAGGGAAATTTTGCACCACCCAAAAATATTTTATTTTTAGTCTTTTCTATTGTAATAAGGACTAGTAGATAGGGTGCTTACTATTTTTAGTATGTTTGTCATGCGAACTTAGAATATTCTCATTTTCTACCAGAAGGTTCATTTTAGAGTTGTAAGCCTACCATAAAATCTCATTGCTCAAGCATTAGTATCAGAGATTTTTTTGCAAAAACTCTTCAAGCTCACTATTGGAGGCCTTAGAATGCTCAGATGAGGTTTCAAAACTCAATGGAAGGGCGCTAGTATAGTTCTAATTCTATAGATCAGGAGCTAGCATTTCTTAAAAGTGATTATAATAGCCAATCAGAGCAACATTTTGTGAGTTATGGCCTTCAGAAGTTGGTCTATTGAAATTCCTAAAATAATTTGTCAAATATGTATTTGGCTAACTCTATGTGTATTTTTAGGGTCTGTTAGCCCTAGGTATTAAGTTTGAGCATCTAGAACCTTCATGGGTGACATAAAATTGCCTATTGAAGAAATGCCTGAACATTGTCTAGGATAGCTCTAGAGGATAGTTTGCAACTTGTCTTACAAATTATTGTACTAAAGGTGTCCATGTAGGTTAGCATAATGCACTTATGAATTCTATAATTCCACATTTGTGGTGCAAATAAGAAGTTCATATTTTGTTCTCATATTTTCTATTGTGTCTATGTTTCTGTTATGAGTTTATGCTATTAAGGGGAGCTTCCTACATTAGGAGCTATGGTTGTAGCTAAAGAAAAAAATAAGTTCCTAAAATTAAATTATAGGTTTGAAAAGGTGCTAGAGGCCTAAGAAAAAAGAGGGAACATAATATACCATCTGGAAGGAATAATGACTCAAATGGAGAAACAATTTGGGAAAAGAAAAGTAGGAGAGAGATCTAGTTAGCCAAGGATTACTTATCCTCCCTATCCTCCAATTGTACATTTCAATAAAACTCCTCTTATAGAACTACCAAGTACCCTACAAGTCCCTAGCATTATACAACTAAAGATTTTGAGGAAGAAAAGAACAAGTTATGGGTAATGCATGTGAAGTTGGATGTTCAATATGAGTATAATATAAGAAATACAATTGTATATCTCGTAGGCAGGGTTGGTTGGCCTAGATTTTATGAAAAATTATCAAAGTTAATGAATATACAGAATTAGTTGAAAAATGATGAGGCCATCTCAAAGATAATTGTGAAAAAATAGAACATTAGGGATAGTGATGTCACAATTTTAAGTTGTTTAGTCATTTTTTTCTTGTAAGTAAAGAAAACATTTGATATGACTAATGGCTTCTCTGATTTTGATAATAAGAGAATTGTGCTCCAAAAGAGAATTATAAATTATTTTTCAAAATATCTTGGTGAAAATTTTGGTCTCTTTCCTAATGCACTTAAGGCTGTAGATAAATTGAAAGATAGAGAAGAATGGACCCAGGAGTTGGATGGGTTGTTGTGTATTAGATTGAATAAGTTATTAATGGAAAAGACCACATATGGTTTAGCAAAATAACTGAGAAAGTAGTGTAGGTTTAGATAGTCTTTGACTCTTTCAAAAGGCCTTAAATGAATTTGATAAATTAGGAGAAGAAATCCTAAAGAAACAACAAAAAAATTTGAATTTTAATTGGCCAAATGATTCACTTTTCAGCAAATGGATGACGAATCTTGCTCAAGCCAATCAATTAATATCTGAAGAAACTGTTGAAAATGGTGTGCACCCTAATGAATTAAAAATAATTGATGCACTAGCTTAAATACGAAAGAAGAAAAAGGAGAAATTAACTACAACAATAAATGTGGAGGTTGAAATTGGTGATTCAATAAAAGAGCAACCAATTGTAATTATTGATTTGGTAGTTTAATCTAATAATATTGAGGGATTACCATGAGTCATAGTCAATTTTTAGATATTAGAACATGACTCACCATATTAAAATCAAGTGGTCCCATAGTAGAAGAAAAATAGATGAATCTAGACCAATGATTACATCAAGCCTCTCAACAACAAGAAGATGCAAGAGGGATGGCCCCACAACAAGAAGATTCATGATATAGAAATTCTATTGCAATAAAGCAAGGAAGCACAATCTTTTGTCTTATTATGATAGTGACCTTTTTTTTGTAATATATTTCTATCTTAAGGATAGTTTTCTTTCTTCTCTAAGCCTAAAGCTTGTTGCATCTCATATATATAAATGAGATCCCAAGGCTAAACAAAGTGTCCAAATTCTATATAATTTGTCTTAGGATATTTTTACAGTTAGTCCCATTGTCTCTATGTGAATTTTATGATGTATTCATCTTTGATAATCTAAGAGGAAAATAGAACATGGAAGGATTATGTGTTCAATCTTGAGTTATTTTGATTGATGCCAGTATTATATTATTTTCAAGGAGGATAAAATACAAAGCAAGATTCTACAAATATCCGTGTCTCTAAATTTTGTCTCTTTCTCATATATCTAAAGATTTGAGAATGAATGAATAATCTTCTTCCATTTTAATATAGCTTGGATGGGTTGTATGGTTATTCATTAATTGCTCTTAATTTGAAGAATTAAATAAATTCTTTCATTAAATTGATAGGTTTTCTAGGTGTGTGGGAGGATGTTCATAAGAAGGGGATTTAGCATTAACTACTGATAGTTTCAATTATAAGGCATTTGAATAGATCAAGTTTTACTAGTGTGATTTTTTTTGTACCAATGGGTAAGGCATTGATCACCAATTAGAATGAAAAATATTGAGTTCATGAGGTTACATAGAGCACAAATACAAATGAAATCAATCTTGACTTTTATATATGAAGATTTAAAATTGCTACTCAATACTTATTTGAAATAATCCCACATATGTCATTTAGCTACTACTATCAAGGATTATTTGTAAAGTACAATAGAATTGTGACCACTTTCTTTTGTAAGGGATAGAAGTGAAATAGGAAGATGATGAGAATAAGTATATGTTAAATTCAAGAACCATAAACTAGTTATATTTCCATATATCCCTCAAGTGCACATGCCTTGGTTTTGTAGAACCTAAAGAGTAGAGAATGATTGTTATTCTATTAAAGTTGGATCAAAATATAAAGTTTTCTTAGTTGATTATAGGAGGTTGCTAACCCTTAGACAAAGTTTATTTTCAAAACTCTGGTATCAAGTATTTTGTTGCTTGGTATTTTTGAAACACCAATAGAGTTTATGAAATACATATAGTTTCTTGAATATTTGTTAGAGGATTAGGTATTTTTGGGATTCTCAACACTCTTAGGAGTTTCTTCAACACTAGTAAGAGTTGGTAGATCAAATTCAATGTATGCAAGAATAACCCATGCCATAATATGCAATAAACAATAAAGTTCTTCACAAGTATAGGTATACATACAATAATTTCTCACTCCTGAAAGTCCTACTTTATCTAATCATACATCAGATCTTGCATCACATAAGACTCACATATCTTTCAAGATATCTTCACAATAGTTCACAGGTCACACATCTTTCATATAAAATTCACATTATTTGTGCAAGATAAGATCTCTACTTATATCTCACAAATTAATAATTAGCTACTTAGTCAGCCTTCATGTATTTACATGCTTGACATAAACTAGAATCACTTGTGGATTAATATCCAAAAAGTTAGATCATCATTACTTAGTAATTATTTTGTCACCAAAATAATTCCTTAGGTTGTACAACTAATATTTTTTATATGCTCTATCAAATATCTTAACTAGTATTTTGATTATATCTGCACACTAACTTACATCATCACGACATTTTCATAAAGATATTCTTAATTTTGCATGAGCTAACTCAAAGTTTGTGGTCCATACACATCATATATGTCTCTATAGTACTAAAAACTATCTAACACTAAGACAATTTTCTATCTATAAATGCATAAATGAAATGATGAATATATGTTTGCATAAATGAAAACTTTCTAGACATCTAATTGACCATATTGCCAACATATTAATATCTATAATTTTTGCCCATCATGACTTAGTAATTATTTTTTCGCCAAGAATAACTCCTTAAGTCATATAGCTCATATTTTTTTATATGCTTTGTTCTATCTTGGTAAATATCTAAATTGGTAAATCAACTGTAACATGTGTCATACTCTCTATACACATCTATACATTGACCTACATCATTGTGACATTTTCATATAGCTATACTCAATTGCACATGAGAGAACTCAAAGTGCATCATCCATACAGATAACATCTATCTTTGTACTATTGCAAATTGTCTAACATATAGACAATTTTCTCACTCTAATTACATTAAATACATGTTGTCGTAAATGAAAATATTGTATATTTCTAACTAACCATATTGCCAACAATTAATATATAGATAGTGATAATTTTTCTTTTGATTGTGAAGAAAATAATTCAATTTTTAGTGAATTAGATGATTGTAGTCAACATAGGAAAGATGCATATACAATTGAAAATGAATGATTTGAGGGTATGTGTGAGAGTAAAGAAATCTTTATCATTATTAGGGATAACTGTTATTTTGATGAAATTGAGTATGTTGATACACTAGGTGTTTTGAAGAGAAGAGGAAATATGTTATGGTAAAGATTATTATTTTTCAGATTGCTATGCTCATGATACTTCTATTATAAGTATTTCAAATCATCCAAATATGATCATAGCCAAGGAGAACAAACTTTTGATGAAGTCTTGGTAAATATTGATGAAATTTTAGAACTATTGCCTCATGATTGTGAAAGGTACACAAATGTTTCTAAGGATGCTCTTGAAGTCCCTTGTTATGATTTTTCCCAAGATTAAGTTCTTTAGTGAAAGTTTGATGTTGAAAGTAATGCAAAATCACAATACTCTGTCTCATGTTTTGGAGATGTATATAATAGTAGTTCAAATTGCCAATACACATGATGACTTATTTAATGTGGTGAATACTAATAAGGTGAGATTTACTATTGATTCAAATTCCTCTCATTTTAATGATGTTGAAACAAATTTTTATTGTTCATATGATGAAAGAAAAAGGGTTGGAAGTTATGATTCTAATTCCTTTTTTTTTTTTTTTCTTTTATGTTGATGAGTCTAGTGATGATAAACTTGCCACATTCAAAGTTTATTCCAATGACTTTTTGGAAAGAGATAGTGATAGTAATCATAATATTGTATGTGAATGCTTTTTTGGTATATTTTATAACTTGGTGATTAAGTCATTATTTGAAGAATTTGAAGGAGTTTCATAACATGTTGAATTTGACCAGATGGTAAACAAGATTGGAAATGAGGACAAATTAGATTTCATGTACCCTACATATCCAATTATACAAGATGAGCTTAAAATCCATGGCATATGTAACTCCTTGAATCAAGAAGAGTAAAAATCCTTTTTGTTTTCATGGAATAGCATGCATAATTCTTTTTATGGAAAATAATTTCAGCTTGATTTTGAAATTCAAGAGCAAGCTGTTCCATACTTTCATAATGAGCAAATTGTAGGGAATGATTCTAGTTTTTATATCACATTATGAAAGTGAAGATGTACATTTTTTTTAAAGAAGTGAGCTAATTGAGAATATTAATATGATTAGTAAAACTAATGAAAGTGATATTGTCATGTTACCACAAGAATATGTAAATGAAAATCAGGTTTATGACAGAGGTAAGAAGTTATTTTGAAGTTGCAGTGGACCAGGGCCATTGTTTGTAATATTTAGGAGTAGTTTTCTTTTTTTTCAATAAAGTTAAAGGGATTTGGTGGAGTGGTCTATTTCTTCTCAAGATATAAATCCTTTCCATGCCCACACGGTACCTACATCCATAGATAGAGCCATGCTTAGCCTCTTTTTAAGAGTTGTTTCTTTAGAAAAAAAATTTGAATTCTTGAGTTTCAAGCATTTTTTGCCATTTTTCTCTAAGGCAAGAAAATTTTCAAAAGATAAAACCCTATTTTACTATGTTGTGACTTTTCCATTTTCTCTAGTTAATTTTTAATCCTTTTTACCTCATGTTGCTTGTCATAGTTATGTCTTGACTATTTTATGACCATTTTTCATGCCAAATATTAACTTGTAAATAATATTTTCCTCCATTGTTAGATGGATCCTTCATCAATGACTCTTGCTACCTTGTTATGAAATGTTGCAAGTACTAGAAAAAGTGATATAGTGACATTGTGACATGTGTTTGGTTGGATTGAAAATCTATGGTGGCCCTCAAAATCAACTTTAGCCATAGATTGACCTCAAGATCAATGGTCATCATTTTGTTGTTATACAAGGTGCAAGCCTTTTAGTTATAGTGAAATAACAACAACATACTATGTATCCAAGGTGGGGCTAGTCAATCTAAAATTTTCCAAAGGGGCTGAGGTCATTTGGGATGACAGGTGTTAAATGATGATTCTTCCTATTTGAGATCAACTTATTTTCAAGATTTTATTTTAGTCATTGATAAGATTAGAAATTAATGGTGCAAAGCCTATTTTAGGCCAAAATATTCGAGGACAATTTTTTTGGGAAAAAGTATCTAGAATAATGACACTTGTCCACATTCAAATCTATTTTGGGTGAAAGACTAAAATTATCAAAACTTACTTCAAATTTCATCTAAAGATGAGACAAACAAAGAAAGTAAAGAAGGAAAGATCTATGGCCCATGTTTCTTGGGTTTACTAAGACAAGTTATTTGAGATTGAGCAAGATAACAATGCATGGAATTATTTGAAGGAAAACACTAGTAGTGAGACTTGATGAATCATTGGAACATGAGTACTAATTTTTCCACATTTACAAATTATCAAAAAGGACTATAAGTAGAAAGAAAGGAAGATATCTGGTGTTTGATGAATATATAGCTTGTGTTATCTTGCAAGCTTGTAGGATTTTCTTTAAGATATATCATGATGGTGCCAAATGTCCCACTCAATGTTGCATAGTTTTAAGTGTTTCTTTATGCACGAGGTGTTGGTATTAAGTTGTGCTTCCCATTAGTGAAAATAATTATTCATAATTCTATATGGTTATCAAGTTCATCATTCAACCTATAGTGTTTACTAAGAATTCAATGGTTGCCAAGTGAGTTCAATAGTTCAGCAGTTCACACTGAGCATTCCAAAGGCTATTGAGTGAAAATAGCTAGTGTGAAGTCTAGCAGTTATCACTGAGTAGTTAGTGGCTACCAAGCTTCATAGTTTCTAAATAGTCATCAATTTTTGTAATGTGGAGCAACAATCTACAATGTGATGGGATGAGTAGTGTTTATTGAGTGCAAGTAAGGTAAACATAGTATTCAATGTCTATTGAGTTACACTATATCTACCAAGTGTCCAATGTTCACCAAGTTCAAAAGCTACAATTAAGTGATTAGTATGGACCATGCCTCTACTTATACCAAATGCATGACAATGCCAAGTAATGCAATGGATGTCAAATATCAAAAGGTCACCAACTCAACTTTCAGAACTCAAGTTTCTACATTTGGGCTGACTCAGTAATATTTGTGTTAACTTGCATTTTGGCCAACCTTGTAAATATGAGAATTGGGATGGTATATATGTAATGTATTGTATCATTCCTAAGCATGATGAAATTGTGATGTTTTGAGAAGAGTGAATGGGAATCAACAATAAAGCAGAGTATTCAACAAGGTCAAATAAGGAGTATTCAAGTTAAATCCATCACAAAGAGGTGATCAACATTTCATAGATCTAATTAGCAAATTCAGTTATAAGTCAGATCTACTATTTCATCCTAATAGGTGAATCAATTTGTAAATCCTTTGATAGGGTAGACTTAATAGTATTTTCTTTAAATCTCCTAATAGAGTGCATACTTTATTGTATATTTGTAAAACCTCTAACAAGGGGGACCTAGTTGTCCTATTTTCTCCTAATAGGGTAGATCATTAGAAGTGATCATTGTAAGGCTTAATAGGCCAACTTTATATTGCATTACTGAAGTTTTGTGGGCATCATGCCTACCCTAGTTTTACTTTCTATTTGGAAGGTTTTTGGGTCACCAAATATTGTGTTCATGTACCATGAATATTTATCTTTTAGTTTCTCATGCATGCAGTAGATTAGATGAATTAATGGTGAATGGATTATGTTGATTAAGTGCTAAATTAGTTTAAAGTTTTGATGTTACTGATTCACCCCTCCCCTCTTAGTAACCTAGCTATTCTTGATTTTTTCCAAAAATTAGTATCAAAACTTTGTGGTTCTCAGGCTAAAGTTTGATAGCTTGAGCAAAGATCAAGGACAATGGAGATATTTAGACTTGACAAAGCTATTGACAATGAGAATATAGATCTGGAGATGGCCATAGCTCAATTAAAGGAAGTAAAAGACTATCTTTCCCAATCCTTAAAAAGAAGGAAGGAACTTGCAAAATAAATGAATGACCACCAGTATGTTGAAGAAAAGATTAAAGACTTTTTCCCTTCAAGTTGTTCAGATGAAGCAAATGAGGCAATCAAAGAATTCCTAGGGAAGAGTGGCTACCTACAAGAAGAGGTAAGAAAATTGAAAAGAGAATGAGAAATTCAGTCAATAAGATTGTGTGAAAGTTTGGAATAGACATATAAGGAAAATGAAGACTTGGAGGCAAGGAATAATGCAACTCAAAATCAATTCCTTTAGCAAGAAAGTCTTGTCAATCAACTCTCCAATGCAAATGAGGAAATCATAAATTTGAGATCTGAAAATGAAAGCCTAAGGAATGATTTAAGCACTAAAAGATAAATCAATGAAAGATTGAAAGCTGATCTAAATTTTGAGAAGCAACTCAATGAAAGAATAATGAAATCTAAAGAAGACATGGATCAATTGAATCAGAAAAGTGAGTAGAATCTTTATAGGAAAAAAGGGAAAAGCAAGACTTGGATACAAAGAAGAAGGTGAATCCTCCAAACAATGTGCTCAAAGGAATCAAAGACCTACTTGCAATCACTATGGTAAGATAGGTCATACATCAAACAAATGTTGGAACAATGGAAAGGAATAATTCAATGGAAAATGCTACAACTGTAGTTAGCATGGTCATTGAGCTAATGAATACAAGGAAAAACCAAAGTTTGAAGGTAAATGTCACAAATGCAATAAACAAGGTCATAAGGCATCTGAATGTAGATCTAAATCATTCAATCCAACTAAAAAATTTGCAAAGGAAATATTTGGTTGGGACTACAATACTTGGTGTAGATGTCATTCCTATGGAAATAAGATGTTAGGACATGCACTGAACTTGGTCATATAGCTAAGAATTGCATGAATATAGGAAGAGTTGAAGATGAAAAGAAAGCTAAAGCTAATAACATTAGGAAATAGATGAGACAATAATGGATTCCCAAATCTACCAAGAAAACTAGTCCAAATGATGGCCATGTCACTCAAGAAGTGGGTGACTCCACCATTTCCAATTAAGTTATTAAGGAAGAACTAGAACTACATTCTTAGGGTCATATCTCAAGTAGTTCCAAAGAATGGAAGGAAAGATCCAAATTAGTCTTGTAGATACAAAGGGATCATAGAAGTTTAACATTAGTATTCACCGAGCAAGCCTAGATCATATCGGGCAAGGTTGGGATTAACAAGCTTTTGTTTGGTCACTGAGTTATAAGGTTGTACTGAGCTATCTAGATAGGTAGTGGATGATCTCTTGTAAATCACTATGTCATTATGGTTCTCTTATTACCAAGCATTAATGGAAGTTTTTCATCAAATAGGCAAAATTTTGACTTCATTTTCATCATAAATTTAGTGTATCCAGAGTAGAGCTATTTATAGAGCATCCAGGTGATCTTGAGCATAATTTGTAGAAATTTTTTTGAAGACACTTTTACTTAGTCTACTGAGCAACCATGGCATCCACTAGTAGCATCAACAAAAAAAAAAGAGGTTCTAAGATGTTGGTGTGTGGTGTCAAATGGAAGGCTCCAAACTTCAAGCTGGTGCCAGCAATTGTAGAGTCACTCGACCCTAATGGAGCTCACTCTCAAATTTTTCCAAAGGTACTTGTTATAACTGATATTTATACTCATTTTAAGTGTGTTGTACAAGAGATTGGAACCCCAAAAATTGGCAGTGTGCTAGGTGAGTTGTGTGTAGATGGAAACATCAAACCTAAGCATATATATTTAGAGGAGAAAGGTTTGACCCACATTTTGAATCTGCCAAGGAACATCCAAATCAAGTGAATTAGGTATATTTTGAGCCATGTGTACAATGGTTAGTTTTTTTATAAAAACTCATCTTCATAACAAAGAAGATGATTCATAGAATCACGGGTCTACCTATGCTAAATAAGGTTAAGGTTACCAAAACCCTAGGTCAAGATGAGCTACAAAAGAAAACCCTAGCTAAATAGGACAACAGAGGACTAAAAATCAGCAATGTATCTAATGTGGAACTTAGGTTTGGTATTCATATCATTGCACATAAGATTTATAGCTCTAGCACACTGAATAGTGTGCCACGTGGGGCTATGGACTTAGCTTACAAAGTTGTAAAGAAGAATTTGGAATATGATTTAGCAAACTTGATGTTGAAAAAGCTAAATAAGAACATCAAAGAATAACCCCTATAAATTTTCTTCTTTGTTAACCTATTTTTTCTCTTATGTACGAAAGTTTTTCCCTTCAAAAGGATTAGTGCCATGGAGAAAGGATACTCCTATATTTTACCAAATTAATGAGTTTATTGTAGAAATGGGTGAGAATTTTGATAGTATAATGGACAACTATTTTGAAGCCTTCAAGGAAAAGATGAATAATAGGTTCCGAATTCCACCAAAACTAGTTGAAGATTACAAGGATGTTGTTTATTTCATGGTTGACTATGACAGTGTATATATTCAAGCAGTTAGGCCTAGAATTATATGGGTGAAACCTCTTCGCTATGAGGTTAATATTGATGAAAAAAAAGAAATAATTGAAGCTTTATTAAATGAGCTAGTAGATCTAAAGTTACCCATCTTTGTAACTTATGATGAGACAAAGGCAAAAATAGAGCTTGAGATCAAGCTCCCATAGGCGGTAAGTAAAAGCAAGAGGAAGATAGCAAAGCTGAAAGTTGCAAATGCTTCTCCCATGCTTACTAAGGGAAAATGAGAAGATGAAGAGTAGGAATCTAAAAAATAAGAAGAGCTTGTGAAAAAGAAGGGCTGGGTGATTATCACCAAGCCACCTAAGGCCTCAATAGTTGTGTTTACCAAGAGATGTAAGAAGAAAGGAGGTAGTGAAATTATGCTTATTAAGCCCCCTCTCACCTTCCAAGAAAGATTAAAGAAATTAGAAGAATTTTTAGGTATAAAAAATTTCAAATCTTTAAAGTATGAAACAAAAATAGATGTAGAGAAAATGTAGATTGAGGAGCTAGTGTTAACTAAGATGAGAAAATGGAAATAGTCCCTAGATCAAATTGCCCCTTAGATTTCCAATGATGGGAATTAGTTACTCAAACTATCAAGGACATATTTGAGAAATCTTTGAGATAGTTATTACTGAATCTTACTAATGTTGAGGTTAAGGAAGTAATGAAGAAAATTGAAGAGAAGATGATGATGAGATTTCATACTTGTTTGATTTTGGTGAAAGACCTTGAGCATGTAGTTAAAGTTGCTGCTAATATGTGGAAAAAATTTAATCATTTGCACAAACCAAGAAAGGATCCAATGGAGATCAAAGATGATGATGATGATAGTGACAATGAAGAAGATAACACATCTTTGTGTCACTTTTGATGTTGAGGATTATTAGGCATTAAAGGATGCTGAAGAAGAGAAAGAGGAAGAAGTTGATGAGGAAGATAAGGAAGGAGAAGAAAAAGAGAATGATCTAGTAAGGATAGCTACACAAGTTATAGCCTCCCTTCCTCACTCTTCACCAAAGACTACTACATCATCTAGCATGGAGATAACTTCAACAAGTGTGATTGCAACCACAATAGATAGATCATTTGCTCAATCACTATTTTCTCCCTCTTAGCTCTAGGTATCTTTGATGGAAGTGTCTACCAATTCATCCACCAAGTTGCAGCCCTCCTCTTCTTTAGCTCCTAAGTCAGGGACATCAACAGTATGTACAACATCAAGCTCTACAATTTTGTCTACTTCAATTTTGTATGCTCCTATAAGTACTTCATTTTTACATACTTCCACCAGTGCTCCTATTATATGTTCTTTAGTTAGTATTCCACCTATAATCACTTCAATTTTGGGTAGCACATCAATTTTGGATCCTGTTAGCACTCCCATCAATATTCCTTTAGTAGGCCCTATTCAAGTTTTCACATAAAGCCCTAGTATTTCTACAATTGTTTCTATTTCAAAGTCTAAAGTAGTAATGTCAAAAGTAGAACCAAGGACACCACATAAAATTTTGATTATTGGAAAATAAATCGATGAAGATATAGACTTGGACAAAGAGATTGAAATTACTAAGTTGGATTTTGATAATGTAGTTGTTGAACAAATGAGATTGGTAAGACAACTTATGGAACAAAAAGCTAGATAGAAGAAACTCAAAGAGGAAAGGAATAGAGAATACTGGATTATAGAAAGTGCAAAGAACTTTTTGATAGAAACCATAACTGCTGATGTTGATTCATCTCAACATATTTTGTTATAGTTGGAGGAAGTAGTGAATAAATTCAATGAGGACTCTATTGGTCAAGAAAATTTATTAGAAAAAGCTGACAAAAAGTTTGACAATAAGGTGCTTGAGCACATTGCTATTCATCAAGTAGAGCTTTCCTCAATTTTGGTTAATCCTAAAAATGCTTTTGCAAATTTAACATCACTTTTTGCCAAACTTTGTGATGTTACCAAGTATACCAAGGAAATAAAATAAAAATTGAATAAAATTGATGAGGATCTAAAGGCTAATGCTCAAAGGCTGAAGCTTGACCCTAGCTCAAGCTTAACACATTACATGAAGGTTAGATTTATATTGATAGACATCGAAAACATGATCCTATCAATCATGGACACAATGTAGAAACATATTGTTTATTCAAAAACATTGACCCATGATAACAATTTTTCAATTGTAGATCATATGATTGAACTTTTAACAGAAGTTCAAGTGGCACTTCAAACCTACAAAATTTTGCAAGAGAATTGGGATAAGACATTATCTCTTCTTCTCAAAGTACATTATGAGTTTCTCTCAAATTTTAGAGTGTCTGTATAAGTATGATGTATAATTGTTTGGTGTTACTATCAAAAAGAGGGAGAAATAGATATTTGTGGAGAAACATATGTATAGAATATAGAGAGACATGTATATAGGGAGGATAGATATTTGTATATACACTTAGTATTATATGGTACATACATTGTATGGGGGAGATATGTGTAGTTGCATTACAAAGAAAAATTTTGAAAAATTAAAAATTTAGTATGTCACTATACATAAGTTTTGGCTAATAAGTGTTTTTGTCACAAATGCCAAAGGAGGAGATTATTGGCATTAAGTTATATTTTTTATTAGTGACAAAACTTATTCATAATTCTATATGGTTACCAAGTTCATCATTCAGTCTACAGTGTTTACCAAGCATTTAGTAGTTGCCAAGCGAGTTCAACAATTCAACAATTCACACCAGTATTTTAGAAGCTACTGAGTGAGAAAAGGCAGTGTGAAGTCTAGCAATTATCACCAAGTAGTTAGTAGCTACCAAGCTTCATAGTTTATAACAAGTCATCAATTTTTGTGTTGTGGAGCTAGTGTCTATTGAGTGATGGGATAGGTAGTGTTTACGAAGTCCAAGCAAGGTAAACATAGTAGTTAGTTTCTACCAAGTTATACTATATCTACCAAGTCTCCAATGTTCACCAAGTTCAAAAGCTATGATTGATTGATTACTATGGACCATGTCTCTACTTCTACCAAATGCATGATGGTGTTGAATAATGGAGTGGATGTTGAGTATTAGAAGGTCACCAAGTTAGCTTTTAGAACCTAAGTTTCTACATTTGTGCCAACTCAGTAATATTTGTGTTAACTTGTGTTTTGGACAACCTTGTAAATACGAGAATTAGGATGGTATATATGTAATGTATTGTATCATTCCTAAGCATAATGAAGTTGTGAAGTTTTGAGAAGAGTGAATGTGAATCAGTAGTAGAGGAGAGTATTCAACAAGGTCAAATAAGGAGAAATCAAGTTAAATCTATCACAAAGAGGTGATCAGAATTTCAAGGATCTAATCAACAAATTTAGTTGTAAGTCAAATTTATTGTTTCATCCTAATAGGTGAAATAGTTTGTAAATCCTTTAATAGGGTAGACTTAACAATCTTTTCTTTAAATATCCTAATAGAGTGCATACATTATTTTATGTTTTTAAAACCTTGAACAAGGTGGACCTAGTAGTCCTATTTGCTCCTAACAGTTCTATTTGCTCCTAATAGTCCTATTTGCTCCTAACAGGGAAGATTATCAAAAGTGATCATTGTAAGCCTTAACAAGCCAACTTTATACTATAGTACTAAAGTTTTCTAGGCATCATCCTCACCCCATTTTTACTTTCTATTTGGAAGGTTTATGGGTCACCAAATATTGTTTTCATGCGCCATGAATGTTTATCTTTTAGTTTCTCATGCATGTAGTATATTAGAGGAATTGATGGTGAATGGATTATGTTGATTAAATGTTAAATTAGTTTAAAGTTTAATTGAGGTTACTGATTCACCCCTCCCCTCTAAGTAACCTAGTTATTCTTGATTATTTCCAACATGTGGAATTTTTGATAGCCAAGATTTAAATCTTAAACAAAGCATGTCTATCCATCAACTCATTGGGAGATTAGAGATCAATGAATCCAAATGAGTTTCATGCCAATTTTAGCAATAGTAAACTCACATTCACATTCTCCCTAGAAAGATAACATGTGGCATACTTGATGTAACATCTACTATGACATTGGCATCCTTTACATTATTACACACTATTAAATAAATAAAGAATGAATGACCCTAGTCATATTTTGGGCGAATTTTAGCTAGAATTGTCTTTCTTTCTAAAAATGCCTTGGAAAGAAGACATGCAATACATGAAATGAATGATATGTTGAAATGTGGCATGCACTTTTACGCAGTTGAGTTGGAAAATAATGATAGGTTGTGCCAAGTCACTTTCTTTCCAAGACTAGATTTTAAAAATGTAATAAAGTGAGGTCGTGACATATGGTTAATGATGTCACACCAATCTTTCTCCTACCCCATCTTCTTCTATGGTTTCCTTAGGTCTTTCTTCTAACCTAATAGGGTTACTCACTACCCTATTCTTGTTAGCATCTTTACTATAAGATCCTACCTCCATCAATCAATGAACATCATGTTAGAAATAGATAATACTAAGAGGGGGGGTGTATCAATAGTTTCAATCTTTTTTCCCACAACAAGATATTATTAATTACTTTACCACATGCATAAGAAATTAAACCAATAATGTTGAATAGTATAAACAACCATACACAAAGAGAGATCATAACACCATATTTTTTTAACTAGGGAAACCCTGGCCAAGGGAAAACCTTGGTGGGTATGAAACCCACTAGATGATTCACTACATTAGGAATCTAATTGAGGATATTGACCCTCTTAGGAGTCTATCAAGAATGTATAGTGTCTTGAGTCCCTTTAGGAGACTAGGCCTTGTTAGAAGCCTCAACCCTATTAAGAATTGGTGGATCATATACAAATGTGTGCAAGAAGAGTCCATTACCCTAACATGCAACTGTACAATAAGATCTTCATGAAATAAGTGTACATACAATTTTGAGATACTTGTTGTAATTCAAAAATCTTCTGATTGACAATTATTCATACAAGAGTGACTATGCATAACTTAATTTGAATCATATCTAGCATAAAAATGATTCACATCATATATCACAATGTTGCATTCACTTGTTACTTGCATTTCACAAGATCATATCAATTTCGCAAACACTAATCACACATCATTATCATGTTCTTCATCTCTTTTAACTTTATGAATGAATCTCTTTACTTATACAGAGATATTGATAATTTTTTCCTTAGTCAGCTCACATAATCATCATTAGAGTTAGGTCATAAAGAAATAGTAATTAAAATAATAACTAAATTCATTTAACACAATTTTTTGACATGCTTTGTTCTCTACTAAGTCATCACTACATTACAAATTCCCTCACAACTCAAGCTTGGTTGATCATATAGAGATGCACACTAGTATATGTCATTATTAATATGTCTTTCATCTTTGGTCAATTGCACAAGAGAATATTCCAAGGGAATATTCTATTATCATCAAAACTATTATGTTGCCATAACATTGCCTGACACTTAAACAGTTTTCTTTACAGATAAGCAAGATTGATCTGCAAAACAAATATGTTCCCATAAATGACAACCATAACTTACATTATCTAATTTATTGGACATATTACCAACATATCAATTGAAAAGAACTACAACTCCATCCATTGCTTCCTAGGCTTGCACTAGACCAATGCTTCCTCAACATCAATTCCACATCCTACCTTCTTCTAATCAATAGACTCTCCACAACAAGGCATTGGTATTTTGAAGGTCATTTCAATCCCTTTTTTTAGTTATACAATGAGTTGCCATATTTAAAAAAACTTCTTTAAAATGTTTCCCATCCAGTTGCCGAAGTACTTATTTCATCATTCCATGTATTCACAATCATTTGGAGTGTTGTAAAAAGTTCCCCCAACACTCCTCATCATTGTTTCTTCATTTGAATCACTTTGAACCACTTTGAACTCCAGTTTAATGATGGGCACACAACCCAAGAACAAAATGGAACCAACAGAAAGGGAAAATATATTAACTGAGAAAATAAGCTAGTACAAATAGTACAGAGAAAATAAACTTCAAAACATGCCCTAAGGGCTTACAATAGCATAAATCTGGAGAATATTTCTCCTTTTAGCACCTCCTCTCAAACTCCACTCCGAACTGCTTTTTACAATGCCAGAAATCTCCTTAAATAGACCCCAGAGGGTTAAGGACTAGGAGTACATTCTTGAAAGTGCTAGTAGGCATCCACCGACAAAATAGAAGGTTCCAGAAGCTGTGTTAGAAGTTGGTGCAAATCTAGAAGAATCCAGAAACGGTAGCTAAACTTTCAGGAGGCATAACTTTTGAACCGTAGCTCCGATTGACGAACCGTTTACATTTTCGGAAAGCTCTCGAAGCACTCTTTAGTGTTATGTAGGAGCTTTTCTTGTCCCCCATTTTCAACCCTTTTCAAGGTCATTTAATGCCCCAAACTTGACTTTGAAGCATTCTTAGGAGCTCTCCAAAACTCAAAAAACTGCAATAACTTTCAAACCATGGGGCCTATTGACCTGATTCTTTTTCTGGAATGCTCTAAATCATGATTACATTCATTTGGCCAATTCACACCTTCTAGTTTACCAAAATGATGGCCCAAATACATGCTCCTATTTTTTTGGGATTTTCAAACTCACTGATAGTTGAACTATGAGAGTTGGAACCTTTATTTGAGCCAAATGGATATCCAAAAATGTAAAGACATGAAATAGAAACTAAGTCTAAGTACATTTTTTTTGGGTGACACAGGATTGCCCTTATACCTCTGGATGCTCTTGCATCATTTAAAGTAGTTCAAAGTAGTTCAATCAAAGGATTTTTCACTAACAATTTTCTTGCAGGAAATGCATGCCAAAATAGCATGGTATTTTTTTGAATCACTTTGAATCACTTTGAACCTCAGTTCAAAGTAGTTCAAAGTTGTTCTATAATAAAGACTTTTTGGCAAGATTGGATCATGTTGTACAAATGGCCTACCATTTCACAAGGCAATAATTGCCATTTCAAAGGATAATAGTTAAAAATATGCTTTAATTCTAAATATGAAGAATCACCATTATGATGAAAAGTGGAAACTCTTTCATCGAAAGAGGATTGGACATCATTATGAGGCTAATCATTATTGATACAATTGCAAAGGGAGTTATTAAATAAGAGAGTCATGTTAGAATGCCTTCAAACATGTGAACCTTTCCATGAGCTATTTTTCATGAATGCCTCATAATGAGGTTGTACTTTCACATGTAAGTACTCTTTTCTTTTAAAGTGAGTTTAGCTTTCCCTTTTTATTTACTGTGTGAACAATCAAGAATTTGAAGGAGAAGCTATTAAGGAGAAAGGAAAGGAAAACCATTTTTTTTGGTAGATCACAGGTGAGAACATAGAAATCCTTCTTTTTTTTATGCAATCTATGTATTTTCAAAGATAAATCAATTTGAAGCCTTGCTTTATTTGTTTAAGGATGAAATTTGTGTTACATTTCTTTGGCAACATTTAAAGTTTGGAATGCAAAAGGACTATTAAATGTGATACCAACTTAGAAGGTGTTAAATTGGAGAAATTGCAAACACTTCCTTGAGCATGCTAGTGAATTAAATGTGTGTATGGAAATTCTCACTAGTGGTCTAGTTGAAGCCATATCTTTCTCCCCTGCCCTTTTGAGTCCCAAATTGCTTCAAATTTGCATTAATCATTATGATGTAAGAAGAAAAAGTATCATAAACAAGGATGGGGAACTACTGCTATCAATTTCAAGAGAAACCATTGCCTCTATACTCCATCTACTAGAGAATACATTTGCCACATTTTCTCCCATTCAATCCCTAATTGAATACCAAGAAACTCCAAGAAAATACTACAATATCCTAGCTAGGAAATGGACTGAAAATAACTATGGTGGAGGTTCTAGGTTACCTAAGATAGTCACTAGGGATCATCTTAAGCCTCATATTCATAACCTTGTGGTGCTATTACATTGAGTCAAGGGTTCAACTGATGTTTTCATCTTGAAGGATTGGATGTATTGTTATATAGAAATCATTTTGAAAGGAGAACAATAGATGGACTAGGCTGAAATTATTGCTAGTTCATTGAGGACACAACTAAAGCATGCCAAAGAATCTAGGGAAATTTTCTACATGGCCTCATACTTGACATACTACATTGCCTACATTAGTGATCTTACTCCTCTCCCTCATGAAGTCTAGAATGAAGAAATAATAGTTTATCAATATTGCCCCCTACTACAAAAAGACAATGTGATGGAGAATTTTAGGAAGGTTCATGATGTATTGATAGAAAATGTACATGTATTTTTGAAGAAAGCATCCATGCCCATATTTTCTTTTGAAGCTCTAAAATTGGTTCAACAATATGGAAGCTATTTCATGTGATTTCCTAAATATACCTATTTGAGAATAGGTGGGTTGAAAGATGAACCAATAAAACTTCCATGATATGCATTGGATTACTTTTTTTTAGCTAAAATTTGTAGATAGTTATTCTCTATTATTAAACATAACTTACCATAGGAGAATTTGGAGATAACATTCCCTATCAAACATGGTTCTTTGGTTTGTAATAGTATGATTAATGCCTCTATTATAGGAAGCAATCTGCTTGGATTTAGTTTTGGTTCTTACCAATGCAGAAGAAATTTGAATATTAAAGGATTTGTAGTTCAAGTCCTTGGTCTCAAAGGTCTTTCATCAACAACTCCACCATTAGAAGATTTATGGCAGGATTGTAAAGATGAAGAAGAAGTATTGAGGAGAGATTATTCAAGATTGACATTACAACAAATCAATTCCCTAAAACTAAAATTTCAACTAGAGGGGATAACTAACGATGGCTTAGACATTGTTGAACCATACTGGGAAGAGTCTAATGAATCAAAATCACTGGAAGTAGATTTGAAGCAGGATGAAGAAGAGGATATGAATCTAAGGGCTAGATTTATACTCACTTATACAGATGATTGGCTAAAGAAATAAAGCATGAAAGTTGTCAAGGAATGCTCCCCAATGGTGGTCTCTTTTTCTAAACCATTGACCTCTGACACTCAACTTTCATCTCCTATTGCAGGTAGTGCGTTGGTTCTAGGTAAGCCAAAAAGAATGCCAATTCATATACAAACTATAGCTCCTAGGACTAGGTCTAAGGCTAAGTTTGAAAAGAAAAGATGTCAACTTAGGGACAAGATTCAAATGATGGCCTCAAGTTCTCAGATAGTGCTAATGGTGGTGTGCAATTTATTGAAACCCATAAAGTGGATCAACTTAGGTTCATGACTCCCACCAAGGATAGTCATGCAATCTCTATGAGCACTTTTTCCAATCCTGGTTATCTAATTCAATTAGTAAGAAAAGAAATCTGCAACTAGCTTCAACACATATATAAGATATTGTAACCAAGTATGTTGCTTGAGGTTTAAAGGCTAAGAAAATAAAAATTAATGCTCATCTAACTAAGGACCTAGTGACTGGAAAAATAATAGCTGAGTTGGCCATGTATAAGTAGAAAATAGGGTTTGGAGAGATTGACAATGAAGGTCTCAAAGTCACTTCAGTCAAACTGAGAACTATTAATAGGAGCATGGGTAATCACTTTTTCAATTTTTTTGTCAATCATATGTTAATTCAGTCTTAAAAAATAGTAGGGAGAAAAAAGAACTCAAGGGTTTAGTGATGACTATGGCTACTTATATTGATTCTTTAATAAGTCTTGGAGCCTTACCAATTGTTAATAAGTCTGATAAAACAAATGCGAATGGGGAAGCTTCTCTCTAATGCAATGCAAGATTGGATGAATGCTATCATCAAGGAAGGTAACAATTTTATCCTAAAATTTGTTGTTTAGTGTGGAGCCTGATCAGTCCCCAAGTGGGAGATTGTTAGATTATGGTGACTGACCAGGAAAGTACAGTACATACTTCATAATTAAAAAAAAATTTTGGGCCGTGGCTGACGTTGTAGCCAACATATTATGGCCAACATATGGTCGAGATGTTGTAACCCTAAAATGGATAAAATAGTTGTATAAAAGGGTAATGAATAAAATAGTTGTATAAAAGGGTTTAGGGTTAGGTATTTTCATTATGTTGTGATGCAAAATTGCTTCTTGCAGTGGTATTGAGCTGTAAGGGATTACAGACTATAATTAGGTTGTAATCACAGGATTGTAATAAGATCGAACTTGTTGTTTGGTGGATATAGCCTAGGGATTGGGTGAACCATGTTAAATCTTAGTGCCTTGTGTTCATATTTGTGTGATCTATTATTTTTCTATTATTGGTTATATTTGCATGTAGGTTTTATTTTGTTTATCCTAACAAGTGGTATCAGAGCCTAGTTGTTTTTCAGTTATCCTCTGTAAGAAAGTTTCATGGTTGAGTGGGAGTCTCACGATTGAGTGGAAGCAATGGCAGATGAGGGTAAACTAAGGGTTAATAGGTTTAATGGGTAGAACTTCCAGTTATGGAAGATGCAAATGGAAGACTATATGTATCAAAAGGATTTATGGAAGCTATTGGAAGACAAAGCCAAGAATTAGAAAACTATGTTAGATGTTGAATGGGATTTTTTAGACAGAAAGGCACTTTAAAGCATTCAGTTATGCTTGGCACCATCAGTGGCATTTAATATTAAAAAAGAAAAGACGACAAAAGAGTTAATGAAAACCCTAGTGACACTGTATAAAAAACCCTCCGCTTCAAACAAGATATTTCTCATGAAGCATTTATTTAATATGAAAATGGCAGAAGGTGGATCTATTGCAGATCATTTAAATGAGTTTAATAAAATTACTAGTCAATTATCTTCTGTGGGTATCAATTTTGATGAATAAATTAGGGCTCTCTTGATTTTGTGTTCTTTTCCTAAAAGCTAGAATGGCTTGGTAATGGTTGTGAGTAATTCTATTCCTGGATCTAGTACCCTAAAATATGAACATGTGATCAGTGTTGTTTTGAGTGAGGAAACTCATAGGAAATCCTTAGGTGGATCGACATCAGGAAGTGCTTTGAATGCACAAAGCAGGGGCAGAATGACTAAGAGAGGAAGTAACTCTGGAAATCATGGGAAATCAAGAGGAAAGTCAAAAGGGAAGATGTATCAATCAAGAGGACTGAACGATTGCTGGTACTATGGGAAACCAAGGCACACAAAAAATATTGTTGGAATCGAAAGAAAAATGAAGGAGATAAATTAGATGGAGACAAGGAGGCAAATGTGGTAAGTAATAAATCCGAAGAGGATGCTTTGATTATGTCTTTAGAAAGTGTTGATGATTCATGGGTTTTAGATTCTAGCGCTTCATTTCATGCTACACCTCATAGAGGTTATTTCATTGATTATGTCCAAGGGGATTTTGGGCTTGTTTATTTGGGGGATAATGAACACTCTCAGATTGTTGTAAAGGGAAAAATTAAGATTAAGTTGCAAAATGGTAATTATTGGCTACTACATGAGGTAAGACATGTTCCAAGGCTGAGTAGGAATTTAATTTTAGTGGGGCAACTTAATGATGAGGGTTGTGTAGTTACTTTTAATGATAAAAATTGGAAGGTTTCAAAAGGTTCCCTTGTAGTAGCAAAAGGTGTGAAAGTAGCCACCTTATATCTTTGTATAGGTCATATTGTTCCTTCTACTTTGATTCTTTCAGAGAAAAATGAATGTTCAGGAACAATTTCTATAGTTGAGCAGGGACAACATATAGCTACTATAGATTCTGATACAACATTGTAGCACAATAGATTTGGGCACATGAGTGAGAAAGGTATGAAAGTACTTCATTCAAAGAAATTTTTACCAGTTCTAAAATGTGTTAATATGGATTTCTGTGAAAGTTGTGTGTATGGAAAATAAAAGAGAGTGAGTTTTGTAAAGACTGGGAAGGAAAATAAAAAGGAGCAATTAGAGCTTGTGCATATAGATGTATGGGGACTAGCTCAAGTATCTTTGCTTGGTGTCTCTCATTATTATGTTCATTTATTGATGACGTAACTAGAAAAGTATGGTTTTATTTCCTTAGATAGAAATCTGATGTATTTCAAACTTTTAAGAAATGGAAATGCTTGGTTGAAAATGAGACTAGTAAGAAATTAAAATGTCTCAAATCTGATAATGGTGGTGAGTACTGTAGTCATGAATTTGAAGATTATTGCTCCACTAATGGTATTCATAGATAGAAAACTATTCCAAGGACTCTGCAAGAAAATGGAGTGGCTCAACGCATGAACATGACTACAATGGAGAGTGCAAGGAGCATGACGTTGCATGTTGGGTTGCCCTTACACATGTGGGTAGAGGCTATCAATACTACATTATATTTGATTAATTAAGGTCCCTCTACTCTTTTGGGCTATTGTATTCCAGAGGAAGCATGGACTGGTAAGAAGGTGAGTTATTCTTTTCTCAAGACCTTTGGTTGTGAAAATTTTGCTCATATAGACTTTGAAAATAGAACCAAGCTAGAAGCTAAATCAAAGAAATGTGTCTTTGTTGGATATGACATTAATGAATTTGGTTACAAGCTTTGGGATTTTGAAAATCATAAAATTGTAAGAAGACGAGATGTCACATTCAATGAGAAAGTGTTGTACAAAGATCTATTGTAGCAACATGAGAAGAAAGAAGATGATTATGTAGTGCTGGATGATACTCCAAAAGCTGATGTTCCAGCCATTCCTCATGATGTGCAACAATTGCAACAACAAATACCACACACACCAGTGAATGTTAGATGGTCAATGAGGCAAATTAGACCTACACAAAGATTTTCTCCCTCTTTGTATTCTATTTTACTTACTAATGCTATGTAGGTGGATACTAAGATTCACTGGGAGTCTGTAATGAAAGATAAAATGAACTCTTTACTCAAGAATAAGACATGCGATTTGTGCAAGTTGTGTGCAGGTAAAAAGGCTTTATAGAACAAGTTAGTTGTAAAAGGATTTGCACAAAAAAAGGGAATTGATTTTGATGAGATATTTTCTCCTATTGTTAAAATGACTTCTATTCGTACTATTTTAAGTCTCGTGGCTACTAAAGATTTGCATTTAGAGTAGTTGGATGTTAAAATAGCCTTCCTTCATGGTGATTTGGATGAAGAAATATATATGGCTCAGCCACGGGGATTTGAGGTCAAAGCTAAGCAGAACCTAGTGTGCAAATAGAAGAAAAGTTTATATGGCTTGAAGCAAGCACCTCGGCAATGGTATCTAAAATTTGATAGGTTTATGCATGACCATGTCTACAATAGGTTTCATTTAGATTATTGTGTTTATTTTAAGAGGTTGGATGATGATAGCTACATTATTTTATGTTCATATGTTGATGATATGGTTGTAGCTAGGTCTAACATGGATCATATTAAGGGGCTAAAATGCTAGTTAGCACATGCATTTGCTATGAAGGATTTGGGGGCAACAAAACAAATCCTTGGTATGAAGATTTGTAGAGATAGGAAGAATAGAACATTGATTCTATCTCAGGTTGATTATGTTGAGAAACTATTGCAATGTTTCTCTATGGAGAATGCTAAAGCTATCAGCACACCTTTACTTGGTCATTTGAAGTTGACTAAGGAGATGTGTCCCAAGACACAAGAAGAGGAGGATAAGATGTCCAAGGTACCCTATGCTTTAGCTGTAGGAAGCTTAATGTATGCTATGGTATGTACTAGGGCAAATATTGCACATGTAGTGGGAGTTGTTAGCAGGTATATGAGTCATCCAGGAATTGAGCATTGGAATGTAGTCAAATGAATTCTCAGATATTTGAGAGGAACAACCAATAAGTGTTTACACTTTGGGGGCTCTACTACTGATTTTGCAGGGCTATATTGACTCAAATTTGGTAGGGGATTTTGATACTGGATGAAGTACTACAAGTTACGTCTTTACTATTGGTGGGGCAGCCATGAGCTGGGTTTCTAGGTTACATAAGATTAATGCTCTATCCACTATAGAGACAGAGTATGTTGCTACTATAGACGCAGCCAAGGAGATGATATGGCTTCAGTTCTTCTTGGAAGAATTGGGACATCCTCATAAGGATAATTATTTGTTCACAGATAGTCAGAGTGCCATTCATCTTGCAAAGAATTCAGCTCTACATTCTAAGACCAAACACATATAGTTGTGGTACCATTTCATTTGGTCAGTTTTGGAGGATGGATAGTTAAAGCTAGATAAGATCCATACAAATGACAATCCAGTAGATATGTTGACAAAGGTTGTAACAAGGGAGAATTTGAACTCCTCTTCAGCTTTGGTTGGTCTTCTAGACTAAACATGAATAAAAGAACAACAGAGTCTAGGGTGGTTTGATCTAGTGGGAGCCCCATGTGGTAGTGGTATTGCTATAGGATCAGTCTCCAAGTGGGAGATTGTTGTTTAGTGTGCAGCCTGATCAGTCCCCAAGTGGGAGATTGTTAGATTATGGTAACTGATAAGGAAATTACTATACATACTTCATACTTCAAAAAAATTTTGGGCCATGGTCGCCATTGTAGCCAACATATTATGGCCAACATATGGCCAACATGTTGTAACCATAAAATGGATAAAATACTTGTATAAAAGGGTAACGGATAAAATACTTGTATAAAAGGGTTTAGGGTTAGGTATTTTCATTATGTTGTAATGTGAAATTGCTTCTTGTCGAAGTATTGAGCTGTAAGGGATTATGGACTATAATCAGGTCGTAATCACTGGATTGTAATAAGATCAGACTTGTTGTTTGGTGGACATAGCCCAGGGATTGGTTGAACCATGTTAAATCTTGGTGCCTTGTGTTCATATCTATGTGATCTATTATTTTTCTATTATTGGTTATATTTGCATGTAGGTTTTATTTCTATCCATAGTTTATCATAACAAAATTTGCCATTGTACATGCTGAAGGAGAAAAACTCTTGGGAGAGATTCAAACTTTGATCCCAAGATAGGAAACTGAATAGAACTAGTGCCAGGTAGTTGTCTTCTAGGTAATTGAAGTTGAAAAAATTGGAGTACTAAAGTTTTTGAATGAAAATCCAATGAAGAATGTAGACCCCTACATGTTATTCATCATGAAAAATAACATGGGTTGGAAAGAATCAATTTTTAAAGAATCAATCAAAGAAATGCAAGCCATTGAGCACAAAATTGCTAGGATGAATGAGGAACTTCTCAAAGACATGAATATAGTTAACCCTATAGGGATTTTACAATTTGATGATGGAAACATGGATTCTAAAACATTGACTAAGAGCTTCAATGATGTTGTTGAGAAGATTAGAGATAATGAATCACCTACTATTGGTGATTTCATTATGCTGGCAAATATCGAATCAATGCTATGTCTTAACAAGAACTTCATGTGATGTCAGAGCCTAAAAATCAAGGAGTTTAAATGGAAAAAGAACATGTGTAGGGCTAGGCTACTAATTTTGAGAAATCCTCATTCACATGCAATGCAATAGTTCATGAACACCTTCAGGAGCTAGAAATTGGTGCAACAAACCATGGGCAAGGAAGAGAAGACCGGCAACAAAGGTTGAACAAGATAGTTATTTTTGGTCATGTTTTGGCTACTATTTTTATAACTATTTTTGTTCATATCTTAACTATTTGAGCTAAAATGGTTGGGTTTTTATGGAAGCCTTTTGGATTTGTATTGAAACTATAAATTTTGGGGCATTAAACTAATTAGGGGTTAGAAGAGATAGCTAGAAATAAATTTTAATAAATAGATACATTAAATAGAAATCAACGGATAGAATATATATGTTTGATTTTGAATGATTGTGTGCATGAAGGAGATTTTATATATATATATATATATATATATATATCATCTTGGATTTTTCTTGGAAACATGGCATTTGAGGTGTTTAAATCATTGTGACTTGGTGAGCTCTGATTTATTGATTCAAGATATCTATTGCTATTTCTACTATAAGTCAATTTTAATTAAGATTCTTGAGTGATTAATATCAAGTTCTGGTATCATTCATTTCTTTGAATAGATGTCTTTCAAAAGAAGAGTTTGATGAATTTTCTCTTTATTATTTGAATGAATTCTCACCTCACTACCTAAGAGTATGTGAGAGAACCTTATGTGCTTTCTAGTAAAAGTGCAAAGATGATTTTTTTAATTCATTGAAAATTTTATAAGGAAGTTGTACCTTTAAATGCAGAGATAAAACAAAATAATATGACATTTTCTCAACTATGTGAACATTTTTGTGTTTTCTAAAACCTTGGACATTGAGTGAATTTATTAAATAGTTGAAAAGGAAATCTATTCACTAACACCTTCCAAGACCTGAAACTACTTTGGAAATTGGAACCCTAATAGAGTTCACAAAAACATATTATTTTCTTCCCACACAGTTAAATTGAGCTACAAGTAATTAGCCCTACTACTAATGAAAATCTTGCATAACTTGAAATATTCCTTAAATAAGGAGGGGAAATAAGTCTTGATCTAGGCACCCTTTTTAGAGACCTAAAATATTTCCGAGGTCTTTGGTCCCCAATTTTTCTATATAGTACAACCTATAAATGTGCCTAAAAAAAAGATTTTAAAGCTTTGTGAGCTTGTCTAGCAAGAACTTAACTTTCATCTCCTAAAATATTTCACCAATACTTCCCATTCATTTTGGTAATTCTACTCTCATTCCACTACCTTCCTCTAAGCTTTATTGAAGCCATCTATGCATTCAATTCATCCTAGTGCCTTTGTAATCCACTGTGATCCCTAGCCATACAACTGTAGCTCACCTAGGGCATCACCTTGAAAATTCCTTCCTTAATTTCAAGGGCCCCTCATTTGCTATAAAATATGTGCATGGATTCTTCTCCCTTATTGATGCAAAGCATTATAGGTGTAAGAGCAATCTTGCATCACCCAGAAATATTTTTATTTTCAGTCTTTTCTATTTTAATAAGGAGTAGTAGACAGGGTGGTTACTATTTATGGGAACTTACTATTTCAGTAAGTTTTTCAAATGAGCTTGGAATGTTTTCCTTTTCTAAAATAAGGTTCATTTTGGAGTTGTAAGCCTACCATAAAATTCTCATTGCTCAAGCATGAGTATCAAAGAAGTTATTGTGGATATTCAGTGGAAAAAATTGTAGAAAAATCTTTAGGCTCACTATTGCAGTCCTTAAAGTGCCTAAATGAGGTCCAAAATCTTAATGGAAGGGTGTTAGTTTGGTTCTAAGCCTATAGATTAGGAGCTACTATTTCCAAAAAGTGGCTCTAATAGCCAATATGAGCAACAATTTGTTAGTTATGGTCTATCAAAGTTGGGCTACCTAGAATATCTAAAATAATTGTCAAAGATGTATTTGGAAGACTCTATATGTATTGTTATGGTCTATCATCCTTAGGTATTAAGTTTCAATGTCTAGAGCCTTCTCGCGTGGAATAAATTTCCTATTTAAGAAAGGCCTGAACATTGTCTAGGACAACTCTTGGTGCTAGTTCATAGCTTGACATGCAAATTATTATAATAAAGGCACCCATGTGGGTTACCATATTGTACTTATGAATTTTTTAACTCCACACTTATGGTGCAAATAAGAAGTCCATATTTTGTTCTCATATTTTCTATTGTTTCTTTTTTTGTGTTATAAGTTTATGGTATTAATGGGAGCACCCTGCATAAAGTGGTATTAGAGCTAGAGTTCTTGAGTGTGTGGATGAATTGTCGCCTATGAGGTAGTTCACACCAAGACTATGGTTTGGGTTGAGCGTGTAGATAGATTTTTGATTGTGAGACAATTTAGACTAGGGTTTCAACAGAAGCACAAAAATGCCTCCATGAAGAGAGTGTAGTAGAAGAGATGTAGGTGTTACACCTAAGGGTTTCTGAGCCCTCCAGAGGCAAATAAAAGTGTTGGAAGAACAAATGTGAAGAGGAATGATTGTTTCCATAAGAGATGAAAGTGAGGATGAGGATGAAGAAGAAGAAAATGTCAATGTAGAGGAAATTCTAAATCTAGAGGAAGAGAGGCTTTTTAGAGCCATCTCCATGATTGGAAAAAGACCTAAGTTTGAGGTTCCACAATTTTTGAGACATCTTAACCCTAAGGAGCTGATTGATTGGATCAATGAAGTAGAGGAGTACTTTGAGTATGAAGATATTGATGATCTTCATAGGTTCATGTTTGTGAAGGTGAAACTAAAGGGACATGTGAAGATCTAATGGCAGGAGGTTCAGTTGGAGTGAAATAGAAAGGGAAAGGACAAAACTACTAAATGGGATTGGATGAAAGATAAACTAAAGCAACAACTCATTCCTGTGGATTATGAGCTTGATCTATAAAATAAAATGCAAGGGTTAAATTAAGTAGGAAAATCTATTCAAGGGTATTTCAAAGAGTTCTACTAAGTTCTCATTAAAACAGGCCATGCATAAGCTGATAAGGAGAAAGTCACTCATTATCTTAATGGGTTAAGGCCAAACAACTAGGATGAGAAAAGTTTGGTTCAAATGAGTAATATTGAGGAGTCATACAAGTTTTCCCTAAGAGTTTATGAGAAGCTAAGAAAGAAGTTTGAAAATAAGAATAGTGGAACAGGTTGCGGTGGAAGATCTGGTGGATGATCTTATGGTGGTTGTAATGATGATCAAAAGAACAAAGATGAGGGTGGAGGTAGTAGTCAGAACCAAAAAGGAAAGAATTTCAATCATTTCCATAATTAAAACAATAGAGATTAGAGAGAAAGAGGTAGATGACAAGGATCTAGAAGAGGAGACTTCCATGGAAATTGTTTTCATTGTGGTGAAGAAGGGTGTTGAGCATTTGAATGTAACTAGTGCCAAGGAAGGATAAATTGAAGAACAAAAGATCAAGTAAGAGTTGCATATGTTGATGAAGATGCCAGATCCTTACATTTTGAAGATGCTAAAAGAGGAGAAGTCCTAGTTAACCAAAGATTCCTATTGAGTGGTGAGAATGAACCTAGAAAAAGAAGGAGCTTGTTTCACACAAGGTGCAAATTGTGAAGATAAGTTTTGTGATGTGATCATTGATGGTGGAAGTATTGAAAATATGGTTTAGAAATGATTGTCACCAAATTGAAGTTAAAAAGGAAAAAAAACTCGTTTCCATACCATATTTCTTAGGTGCAAGATGACCACAAGGTTGTGGTTAATGAGCAGTGCTCAATGAAGTTCAAGATTAGAAGCTACCAGGATAAGGTACTATGCAATATCATACTTATGGACATATGTCATATGTTGTTATGTAGGCCATGGAAGTTTGATAGGCATTTTGTAGATTATGGGTAAGGAAATACCTACACTCTAACTAAGGATGGAGTGAAACATAAGTTGAAGCCTTTGAAGGATAAAGAAGAAAAGGTATGTAGTGCTACCAGAATATGTTTTGTTGATGGAAAACTATTTCTTAAAGGTATGAAACATGAGCATATGTGTTTTTCTATAATTCCTAAGGATAGTAAAGAAGAAGCAGAGGAGGTACTTTCAAAATTTGTAGATATGTTGGAGGAGTTTTCTAATATTATATTAGATAATGTACTTGATGGATTGCCCCTAGTGAGGAAGATCATTCACTAGATGGATTTGGTTCTAGGAGCTAGATTTCCAAACAAGGTAGTGCACATAATGACACCAATAAAAAGTGGAGAGTTGAATGGCCAAGTCGTGAGTTACTAAAAGAGGGGTTGATTTGAGAGAGTCTAAGTCCATGTGTTGTACCAACAATATTAGAATCAAAGAAAAATGGAGAATGGAGGATGTGCATAAATTATCATGCTATCAACAAGATCACAATAAAGTATAGATTTTCATTGCTAAGGATTAATGATATTATGAATTATTTGAGTGGAGCTAAGTATTTCACAAAGATAGATATGAAGAGTGGGTACCATCAAATTCATGTCAGAGAAGGTGATGACTAAAAGATTTCTTTTAAGACAAGGGAAGGACTATATGAGTTGTTATTCATGCCTTTTGGGCTAACCAATGTACCAAGTACTTTCATGAGGCTCATGAATGAGGTACTAAAGGAGTTTCTGGGAAAGTTTGTCATTTTTTACCTAGATGATATATTGATCTTTAGTAAGACATTAGAGGAGCATTTTATTTATATTTGCAAGGTCTTTGATAAGATGAGGGAAGAAAAGTTTTTGATAAACTTGAAGAAGTGTACTCTTGTAAAGAAAGAGTTGGTGTATCTAGGATTTGTAGTCTTAGGAGAAGGTCTAAAAATTGACACAGAGAAAGTGAATGCTATCCTCAAATGGCCTACTCTAAGGAGTATGATAGAGGTAAGACCTTTTCATGGACTGGCTACATTTTATAGAAAGTTCATAAGAAATTTTAGTAGTATTGTGGACCTTTGACCTAAATAATGAGAGGGGATAGGAAAGAGTTTAAGCGGATTGTAGGAGTAGATAGGAGTTTTAACTTGTTGAAACAAAAAGTTATTGAGTTGCCTGTTTTAGCACTTCTTGGGTTTAACAAGGTGTTTCAAGTAGACTGTAATGGTAGTGGTACTACAATAAGAGTTAATTTGAGCCAAGAATGTAGACCTGTTGCTTATTTTAGTGAGAAGTTGAATGATGCAAAAAGAAAATATTCTATTCATGATCAGGAATTTTGTGCTATAGTTCAAGCATCGAAGAAGTCAAGATGCTATTTTCTTCCTAATCAATTTTTTTGTATACTAGTCATTAAGATTTGCAATACTTGAATAGTCAAGGAAAATTGAACCAAAGGAATTTAAAGTGGGTTGAGTTTTTGCAAAGTTATACATTTGTTTTGAAACATAGGAGTGAGAAGTCTAACAAAGTTGTAGATGCTCTTAGTAGAAGACAAATTTTGCTGATAGAAATGTAGATAGAGGTGGTTGGGTTCAAGGAACTTAGTACTCTGTATCTAGATGATCCTGATTTTGATGATGCATGGAAGGCTTCTACAAAACTTGTTAAACTTGAGAAGGAAAAGTAGTTGGATTTCATGATCCAAGATAATATGTCATTCAAAGGAAGCTAGTTGTGCATTCCTAAAAGTTCAATGAGAGAGAATCTCATCAAGGAGAAGGATAGTGGAGGATTGGGTAGACATTTTGGTAGAGATAAAATCGTAATTTTGGTTTTTGAGAATTATTACTAGCCATAGTTACAGAAAGATGTCAAGAAGTTTGTACAGAGTTGTAGAGTATCTCAGATGATAAAAGGAGTAAACTAAAATATGGGGTTGTATCAATCATTACCTATACTAGAGAAGCCATGGGAGGATGTTAGGATGGATTTTGTTTTGGGGTTATTGAGGATAGAGTGTGTGTATGAATCTATTTTTGTGGTGGTTGACTAGTTTTCAAAAATGACACATTGTATTCCTTGCAAGAAGACTAGTGATGTTGTTCATGTGGCTAAATTATTTTTTAGGGAAGCTATGAGACTACATGGTCTACCAAAGAGTATTATTTCAAATCAAGATACCAAATTTGTCACGTATTTCTGGTGTACATTGTGGAAGAAGTTGAAGATAGATTTGGAGTTCAACTCATCACATCATCCATAGACTGATGGATAGATAGAAGCTATGAACTGCAATTTGGAAAACTTGTTGAGATGCTTGGTTGGAGATAAACCCAAAGGATGGAATATGATTTTACCACTGGCAAAATTTGCATATAATAATTCTCTCAATAGGAGTACTAGTAAATCACCATTTTAGATTGTATATGGAAGTAGTTTGAGAAATGCTTTTGAATTGAGGTAGTTGGATAAAGGAGTGATAAATAGTGCTAAAGTAGAAGATTTTGTTGAACATTTGAAGAGCATCCATGAGAAGATGAGGAAGCACATCATAAAGATGAATACACAATATAAGGCTAAGGCAGATGTGAAAAGGAGATATAAGAAATTTTAAATTGGAGATGAAGTCATGGTTCATTTGAGAATAGAGCATTTTCTAGTTGCTACACATAATAAGTTGAAGATGAAGAAGTTTGGACCATGCAAGATAATGAAGAGGCATGATTCTAGAAATTCATATGAAGTGGAGTTGCCTTCTGAATTGAATATTTCACTAGTATTTAATATTTTAGATTTGATAGAGTATTATGATGTAGGTGATGGAGATGAAGTTGTAGAAGCACAGTGGAGTAATCCAGTAGCTAGTTTAGCTACATAGGAGATTGAGGAGATATTAGACATTCATATTGGAAAAAGTACCCAAAAAAAAACTTATTAGGAATATCTAGTCAAATGGAAAGGGAGGCTAGTTGAGGATTCATCATGGCTAGCAGAGAAGGAGGTTAACCATATTGATTTCCCTATGAACACTTGAGATGTGATAGGGTCACTTCTCAAATTACCCTAGGTGTCTGATGCAGGAGTATCCTGGGTGCAAGGGAAATCTTGCATCACCGAAAAATATTTTTATTTTTTGTATTTTCTATTTTAATAAGGACTAGTAGACACGATGATTACTATTTACGGGAACTTATTATTTTTTAGTAAGTTTGTCATATGAGCTTGGAATGCTCTCATTTTCTATAGGAAGATTCATTTTAAAGTTTTAAGCCTACAATAAAAATATCATTTCTCAAGCATAAGTATCGAAGAAGTTATTGTGGATTTTTGGTGGAAAAATTTGTAGAAAAATCTTCAGGCTCACTGTTGGAGGCCTTAGAGTGCCCATATGAGGTCTAAAAACTCGACGAAAGGGTGTTAGCATGATTTTGAGCCTATAGATTAGGAGCTAGTGTTTCCAAAAAGTGGTTATAATAGCCAATCATAGCAATGGTTTGTGAGTTATGCCCTTTCAAAGTTGGGCTACCCAAAATATCTAAAATAATTGTCAAAGATATATTTGGCCGACTCTATATGTATTGTTAGGGTTTGTTGGCCCTAGGTATTAAGCTTCAATATCTAGAATCTTCCCGGGTGGCATAAATTACTTGCTTAAGAAAAGCCTAATTATTGTCTAGGACAACTCTAGGTGATAGTTCATAGCTTGTCTTGCAAATTGTTTTACTAAAGGCACCTATGTGGGCTAGCATATTATACTTATGAATTCTCTAATTCTACGTTTGTGATGCATATAAGAAATCCATATTTTGTTCTCACATTTGCTATTGTTTCTTTGTTTCTATTATGAATTTATGGTATTAAGGGGAGCACCTTGCATTACTTATCCAAAATGTTGATGCAAGTTCTATTGTGGGAAGAGGATCTATGACCCCATCTTGTTTAATTGCCAGATTCAAACCAATAGAAAGTCAGAAAACAAGAGAATTTTTACAACTAATAAGAAACCCATAAAATTTTAATCTAACTCTACAAAAAATCTTAAGATGAAATAGCCTAACACTTCTAATCACTTCATTACTAATTTCAATCCATAAAAATAACATTATCTTTAGAAAACAAAAATTGTCACTATTATTGCTCTATTACAGTCTGTACACACACTTTTGCAATTCATCCAACCCAACCAATATGTCTAGTATGGCCTTAAGTAAGAAACCAAGGACTAATACCAATGGTTTTAGATATTTATGAAAAAAAAATGTAGTGCTGCTCCTATGCAAGAAAATGTTGTCAATGTTGTTAATGACAACATTGACAACCTTTTAGCAACTTTTATAACTTTCTGAATATGCCATGCAAACTTGATTCTAATCCGACCAAACCTTATCAAAATCCTATCTAAAGTTATAAAACATATAAAAATGGCCTAAAAAATATTAAAATGACCTCAAGTCCCTTTCTTGGTCAACTTGTCTCTAAAATTGTAAAAATACCCTATATGACCTATTGAGTGGATAACTGCAATGAAGGGCAACTAAGGATTATTAGAGCTTTCTATGCTATCAAACCTCACCTTAGGACCAAGCTGGTCCCTTTATTACCCTATTGGTGTGGATATAACTACTATAAGCCAAAATAAATTAGTGACCCTAGGTATTCTATAAGCCTTACCTAGGTGCCTCTACACCATATTCCCCCATAAAGAAAAACTATGCCACTCCTATGTATAATAGATCTTTGGAGATTCCCACCTTGTTGAAGTATATCTCATTGATCCCAGTTTCTTGTAACTTTGTCTAGTGCCTCCACTTGATGAGGTGTTCCATGTACACCTTATTCCTGGTGGCCTTTTTGACTCTTGATTCCAACACTTATTCAACTTCCAACCTACTAGGTGAAGGCACCACTATAGTTTCTATATCAACAAAAACTCCCTGACTATTGTGAACAACCTCAAAAAATGAACCTTTGAATTGAACCAAATATTGCAGATTGAAAATAGGAGAAATACCCAAAGCTGATGGAAAATCAATGTTATATACATTGGCTCCATATTTGGCTATGATTTTACAAGGCTTCACTCTTTTCATTTACAATTTAGTCGATACACCTTTCTATAGTCTTGATTTTTTTAAAGTGCAGCATGACATAACCTCTAATAGAGAATTGATTGTCTCTTCTCCTTTCATCCACCTTGGCTTTCAAATTTTGTGTGCTATCTTGGATAGTCCTCTTTACCTACTCCTAGATTTCCTTCATAGTTTGAACAAAGTTCTCATCATGTCTACTTCTATATTCTATGCCTCTAAGATCTCTCAACTTACATACTCCCCTTCGATGCATCCCATACACAACTTCAAATGGGCTTAAACCTATGGTCCTATTCTTACTATCATTGTAAGTATATTCTACTTGGGAAATGTTAACATCACATGTCTACCCATATTTCTTAGTTAGGAACCTCAAAAGGTTATCCAATACCCTGATAATCACCTTAGTCTAGCCACCTATTTGAGGATGGTAGACTGATCAAAATGAAAAATTTATACCAAGTTTTCTCCAAAAGGTCTTTTGAAAATGCCTCATGAACTTCTTATCTCTATTTGCAAAAATTCTCAATGGAATTCCATGAATCCTCATAATATCCTTAAAGAACAAATGTGCAATTTGTCTAGCAATATTGGTAGTCTTGCATGGAATGAAGTGCCCCATCTTACTAAATTTTTTATCCACTACATAGATACTGTGATACCCCTATTTTTTCTTTGGTAGACCTACTATGAAGTCCATACTCACACACATCCATGGCCTATTTGAGACTAGTAAGGGCTGGTATAAACTTACATTACTCATTCCAACGTTGGCTTTCATAGACACCATGCATTTCTAAACATAATTAGTCACATCCTTGACTAGTTTTGGCCAATAATAGAATCTTTGGACTAATTCTAAATTTTTGTTGACACGAAAGTGACCACTTAGGATCTGATTTCTTTTATTGAATGAGGTTCTTCCTCATTGATACCCTTGGAGCACATATGTAGTTACCCTTAAATAGTAACCCATTGTTTAAGGTTAATTCAAAAAAAATTCTCTAGAAATGGTTCTCAAAATTAGAACATACCTTGTATACTTATGCAAAGCCTTCATCCTCCTAATAGAGACTCTTGAAAATATCTATCCCAATGCTATGTAACTAAACTTCTTGGACAATTAACAATCTCCTACTCAATGCATCTACCATCTTGTTCATCTACCCTTTCTTACGCTTGATTGTGAAAATGAAAGCTTGTAAGTACTCCATCCATTTCAAGTGCCTATTACTCAATTTTTCTTGAGTTTTGATAGCTTAGGGCTTGATTGTTAGAAAATGAAAAAAACTCATTAGGCAATGGATAATGTTGAGCCACTTCCTAAGAGACTAAACTAAGGCATATATTTGTAAGTCATAAGAGGAATATTTCTTCTTGGCTTCATTTATCTTTTCACTAAAGAAGGCTATTGAACTACCTTCTTGACTCAAAACTTCCACTGCTACTGAGCCTCTTGCATTACATTCTATGGTGAAGAGATTCTCAAAACAAGGAAATTGCAAGATAGGTTGGCTAGCTACTTATTTCTTTAGCAAGTCAAAATATTTACTTTTTTGTAAATTCCATTTGAACTTAGACTTGACCCTACCCTTAATGGTATCTAGCAAAGGTGCACATATACTAGAAAAATTCATAATGAATTTTCTATAAAACTCTGCTAGACCATGAAAACTTCTTACCTCAGTAGATGTGGTAGGTGGTGGCTAGTTGAGAATAGTTGCAACCTTCTCTTGATCCATTTTCAAGTACCCTTTGATACTACAAAGACAAAATACACAAGCTCTTGTTTGAAAAAGTCACACTTCTCCAGATTGATGGAAAGCTTCTCCTCGTGGAACCTTTGCAATACAACTTCCACGTGTTTGATGTGCTACTCCTTAGTCTTGCTAAATATTAGTATATCTTCTAGATACACAATAAAAACCCTTCCTATGAAGTCCTTAAGAGCTTTTTTCATGAGCCTCATGAATGTGCTAGGAGAATTTGAGAAGCCAAATGGCATCATGATTCACTCATACAAACCTTTTCTTTTAAATCTTGAATGTTGTTTTCCACTCATCTCCCCTCTTTAATCATAATCTGGTGATATCCACTTTTCAAATGTAGCTTTGTGAAGTACATATCCCCTCCAAGATAATCTATGAGATCCTCAATCCTAGGTATGGGAAACCTATATCTAATTTTGATCCTATTTATAGCCCTTGAGTCTATTCATAGCCTCCATTTTTCTCCCTTCTCAGATGTTAGTACAACAAGGACTACATATGGCCTTATACTTTTCTTGATCTAGCCTTGATCTAAAAGTTCTTGTACTTGTCTTTCTACTTCCAAGTTATTTTCATGAGTGAGCTTATATTCTACCTTGTTTAATAAAGATGCACCAAGAACAAAGTCTATATGGTGGATTATCACTCTTCTAGGAGGTAAAGTGGAAGGAGTTGCATCACTTACAATATCTTTATACTTTTCAAGAAATTTGTGTACCTCTATTGTTATTGTCTCTTTGACTATCTTTTCCTCTCCTTTGGACTTCAATACAACTACATAGCTTTGTCTTTCATAATCACTAAGATCCTTGATAAACTCTTTTGCACTACATGGCAACACAATAGCCACCTTGGACTATGGTTCATCTCCTTCCAAAAGAGATTGTATTTTAAAAGTTCTACGTCCCTTCTTGAATGATATGTAATTTTCCTTTCCATCATACACAACATCTCTATCAAACTACCAAGGTCTACCTAACAATAGATGGCAATCATCCATGGCCAAGATGCCATATAACAATCTATCCTTATACCCTACTATGGAGAAGTCAACCCAAGTTTTTTCATTAACCAATATACTTTGATCCTTGTTGAGCCAAGTCACCTAATAGGGATTCACATGGGGTATCTTGCCTAGTTTAAGCTTGTTTTCTACCTCTTCTGATATTATGCTTTCAGTAGAGCTAGAGTCCACCATTGCCTTGTAAATCTTTCCAAGAATCTTACACCTGATCCTAAACAAAGTACTCCTAAGCTTAGGTTCATCTAGAGTTGGTTGCTTTATTATTACCCTCCAAAACATGATGGTTTCTCATTTCCCTAATTATATGTGATCCACTTCAAGTACCTTGCCACTAAAGTTATCCTCTTCAACATATGCTACCCTCTTGTTATGATTTGAAGAAGGCATATAAGGGCACCTATATGTTGGATGACCTAGTTGACCAGAGTTATAGCACTTCACACTAGCAAAGTAAGAGTTAATTCATGATCCTTTTCCTTTATTACAGCCTCCTTGGTTACCTCTTCTCCTACTATAATCTCCTCTATGAGTATTATGAGTGGTTTTATGAGTGAGTTTGATCTCACTTTGGTTCCTCTATTGACTACCTTTGTCTTGATATCCTCCCTCATATTTGACCCCTTTAATATCTTCCCTTGCAACTATCCTTAAAGTTAGAATACCTTTCTTCCCATTGTTTTCTTCCACCTTTAGGGCTAGTTGATGGAACCTCTAAATAGTAGTAGGTGTCCACAAACTTAGCTCCTCTTTGGTTTTCCACTTAAGAAAACCTAAGTACCTAGCCACTTTTATAGGTTCTTCTTATTTATTCTTGGACCTAAGACATAACCTCTAAAACTCCTATGTATAAGATGCCACATCCAGGTCTTTTTGCTTTAGTGCTTGTCTCATCTTGTGGAGTTGAATCTCATAGTCCTCTTTTAGGAAATTCTCCTTAGTTTGTTTACCATGGGATTCAAATTTTCTATAGGATTCCTTCCCATCCTAATCCTCTCATTTTAGAAATATTTCCACCATGTTAATGCTGACCCTTTGAGTCTAGGCTTGGCTACTTTGACATTTTGTGCCTTTTTCACTTCTTCACATTTAAAGTTGTTCTCCATCCCATCTATCCAATCCATCACTACATCAATGTCCATCTTTCCACTAAATAGTGTTACACCTTCCAAGGCCTTCCCTACTAGGGCTTTTATGGACTTCAAGAAAGTCTATTCATTCAATAAAAGGTCTAGTTCAAGAATAAAATCTTCCTCTACTATCTCCTTACCCCTAGCATTACTTTCTTCTTCCTTTTTCTTGGCTGCATCAACAACTGCATCCAACTTTATCTTTATCTCTTTTAAGGCTTCTTGGAGGAGTATATTCTTCTCATTTTTCTCATCAACCTCTTTGGATAGCTCTACATTCCTCACCATTCTTGAGTCACCCACTAACTTTCTACTAGCTAAAAACATATACTAGGTTCCCAATTCTTTAACTTGATCTAATACCACTTTGATATAACACCAATCTTGCTTCTACCCCAACTTCTTCTAGTATCTCCTTAAGTATGTATTTTGACCTAATAGGGTAAATCACTACCCTATTCTCCTTAGAATCTTCACTATGAAATCCTACCTCTTTTAATTAGTGAACATCAATTGAAAAGAACTACAACTCAATCCATTGCTTCCTAGGCTTGCACTAGACCAATGCTTCCTTAACATCAATTCAACATCCTACCTCCTTTTGATAAACGTACAATCCATAACTAGGCATGGGAATTTTTAAGGTCACTTGAATCCCTTCCAATACCTAAAACCACTTTTGGGATTGGAGCCCTAATTGATTTCACAAAAACACATTGTTTGCATCACACACAACCAAACATGGCCATAAGCAAATAGCCCTACTATTGATAAAAATCTTGCTTAGCTTGAAAAATTCCTTAACAAGGGAGGAAAGTAAGTCTCAATCTAGACACCCTTTTCAAAGAGATAAAATAATTCTAAGGTTTTTTTTCCCCTATTTGTTTGTATTGTACAACCTATAAATGTGCCTAAAAATAAGGTTTTAAGCATTTTTAAGCCTTTCTAGCAAGAACTTACCTTTCACCTCCTGAAAAATTTCACCTATTTACTTCCCATTGTGTTTGGGACTACTTGTCTCATTCTACTACCTTCCTCCAAGCTTGATTGAAGCTATCAATGCATTCAATTCCTCCTAACACCTTTGCAATCCACGATGATCCCTAACCATGCAATTGTGGCTCGCATAAGGCATCACCATGAAAATGGCTCCCTTTCTTTCCAAGACCCCTCGTTCACTATACACTTTGTACATGGATTATTCTTGATAATCCTAAAGGATCATGAAACTTCCACCATGGGAAGAGGATCTATGATCCCATCTTGTTCAATTGCCTGATTTAAGCAAACTAACAATAAAAAAAATAAAACAATTTTTACAACTAACAAGAAACCCACAAAATTGCAATCTAACTCTTCAAATTTTTTTAATATGAAAAACCCTAACACATCTAATCATTTCATTCTTAATTTCAATCCATAAAAAATTCCAAGATTTTCTTAAAACAAAAATTGTCAATACTATTTCTCTGTTACAGTCCATATACAAACTCTTGCAATTCAGCCAACCCCATCAATACGTCAAGTATGGGCTTAAATAGTTGACAAAGTGCTAATCCCAATAGTTTTAGATAGTTATGCAACCAAAAATGCAAAGTTTTTCCTATAGAAGAAAATATTGTCAATGTTGTTAATAACAACATTGACAACTTTTTTAGCAACTTTTTGAATATGCCATGAAAAGTTGATTCTAATCCCACCAAACCTTATCAAAATCCTATCTAACATTATAAAACATATAAAAAGGACCTCAAGTCCCTTTCTTGGTCAACTATCCACCATAGCCATAAAAATACCCTATATGATTTATTGAGGAATTAGTTGCACCAAAGGGTAACTAGGGCCTATTAGATCTTCCTATGCTATCACAACTTACCTTAGGACCATGTTAGTCCCTTTTTTAACCTAGTGGTGTGGATAGCACCACTACAAGAAAAGAAAACTTAGGAACCCTAGCTCTTCTATGAGCCTTACCTAGGTGAAACTACACTAGTGGTAGGGGCTATCTAGATGCTAATGACATAAGTGACAAGGATAAGGAGAGAAAATTAGAAGTTGCAATGTGGGAGGCCAATCAAACCCAAGTTTGATCCAAATTCAAATGAGAGGAAAATTTCAAAATTACAAAACAATATTTTATTAAATTATTTCCCTTCCTTTTGAATGTCCAGGATTTTTAAATAAGACTGGGTTTATGTTGTAAAGTTCAAACTTTTTAAAAATGGTAAAAATTTTCAAGGTAAGGGAGTGTTCATCATTGACACGTAGGAGATAATTTCCACAAGTAAAATTGTGATATTGTTATTAGGTTTTAACTATGTGATTTTGAGTCAAACTCATTGACCCATTCTTCATGAGTAGTGATTCAACATAAACCCATCACTACTCATGAAATATGGGCCAATGAGTTTAACTCAAAATCACATAGTTAAATCTTGATAACAATATCACATGTTCATCATTTTCAACCTGAATATTCAAATGGATGTAAGAGGCCTAATTTTTTGCATAGACGTATAAGCATTATATATTGTTGGAAAGGGGAGAGAATGACCAAACCATTTTTGTAAGAAAAATACGTGCTCTTATAACTATGCATGAGCTATTAGCATATTTGTAAAATAGATAGGCATTCTCAATAGCAATTTAGTTTTTACCTTGGACCATCTGATTTAGTTTTTTTTTTAAATGGTGAAGTGGGTGTTTGACAAACTAGGAGAGGGTCTTGCTAGTGAATTTTTTTTTTCTTTTTTGTCTCCAAATCACTTGAATGGGATTTTTGGTAGCAATTTACTAGCAAATCATATATTTTATCACAAAGGGGATTTTCCCATAATTCTTGGAGACATTTTCAAAACCTTTTATGGCAATGATAGGATTTGATCTGATTCTCAGTTGTACAGAGAAGAAAGAGGCTAGGATTTAGTAGATGGAATAATTTCAAGTGGAAAAATGGAATCATTAGATCAGATCTAAGATTCCTCTCTTCTTGTATATCTTTCTTCATTCTCTCATTATATGAGGGTTCTAGAAATTTGGACAATTTTCCATAGCAATGATACCATTGAGGTTGGATGTTGTTGATTCCAGACTATTGAGTAGAGCTCTAGCTCTAATTCCACCATCTTTTTGAAACTTTTCTCTTGTATGAATATAAACAATAAAATTCTAGTGATAGTTCTAGCTTATTGAGTATTTTATGAGTCTTTCATGCATCATGAATGTACTTTTTTCAAAGGAATGAATTCAAAGAACAAAAAATTACTTAGTTTCATTCTAAGTCTTGTCACCTATCTCTATTTTTTGAAATCTTTCATGATCTTTGAATAAAGAACATAGATCCAATTAAATCTTATTTTGAATTGTATATCTTGATCTTTTTGCTTTTGGTTCAAAGAATCAAGTAAATTCTTGATATATTTTGATAATCTTACAGACTTCATGAGAAGGATGTTTGATAAGTATGAGTTTTAGATTGAACATAGATGTCTAATTCACAAAGTAAGAAGATAGATCACTAATACTTTATCTATGTTGTGATTTATAGAATACCAAATGGATAGGGAATTGATCAGCTATAGGATCAATTTAGTTTGTTGTTACATATGGGGTTTTTTTGATTCAAATACAATATCAATTATCTATTTTCAATTTCTATTTAGAGAATGAATGGACACCCTCACTCAACTTCTAAATTTCATAGGTTTTGTAACTTTCTATTGCATACCTTTTCTTCACATAACTATAGGAGAAATAAGGGTATAATATTCTTTATATTGATTCAGATGTATGCTTTGAAATATTACCATATGAATGAATCTAAAGGTCTACCCACATAGGTTTTTCAGAGCCTAAAGTAGAAGGACTTCATCCTTATAGTTGGCTTAGGTTCTTGACAATTTGTGCCCATCATAAGAGATAGCTTCCCTTGGATGAAATCTTGTCTTGGCTACATGGTAGTTTAAATAATATTAAATTAGTAGCCAACACCTCACATGATGGATTCTTCAGGGTGACATAGGACTTTTGTAATTTTCCTAAGGAGTCTAGACACCTTAGTCAACTTTCTACTCAAGACTTCCTTTTGTGACAAGTAATTCATTAGTTCCTGGACTAGAAATAAAGCTTAAAAAATCCATTTCTAACATTGTATTTATTTAAGCTTTCAAGTAAAACCAACCATCTTGGAAGGGGGTTGGTTTTCAAACCCTCTTGGTAACTCCTGAACTACCTCAAATTTAGGGGACCTTTGTTGCCAAAAGAATTTGGAATGAATGGGATGCCGTTAAGCCTTGATTTTACATGGAAAGATATGTGTTCAAAGATAATCTCTCTATGAACCAAATGAAATTTGTGATTGTCTCCATTTTTTTGTATTCAAGGGATCCCCTTGGCTAAGTCTATGGATCCAATGCACCCTATTTTTTCAAATGTGGCATAAAGACACCTAGAGACCTCTTTTCTAGAGTCACCACAAGCCTCCATTCATAGGAAGACATGGAAGTGTAATGTAGTCTATCTTGTCTAGATTAACAAACATTTGATCCTTCTAGTTTCTATAGTGCCTTCACATTTGTTACACAAGTTTGGTATTCAGTCTATCAAATCTGACTAGAAGAATTGGAAATGGTATCCTACAATCTTTTTTCTAGTTATAAAACCAAGTTAGGTTATCACTCATTGATCCCCAACAATCTTATGGTTGATGTTCCCAACTAGCATTGTATTTTTCATTCTTCTTAGTAGACCTAGAGATATAGATTCATCATTTTTTGGCAAGCTATCATAAAGCTAGAACTTGCACACTTTTCTTGGTGCATCATTTTTGAGGGGTTTCCTTTGGGCCCTTGTCTCAAACATATGGGTGTTTAAGACCCAAGATGCCCTTTTTGTGGGTAGGCTAAGATAATTTTGCATATATTCTAGTTTTGCAGATAATCCCAAGAATATTATTATTGGATTAAGGACTTTTCAAGCCTTTTTGTCCAGAAGCATTTTCTTGGCATATGTTCCTACTAGGTGATTTTCTTTGGCACATCACAAACATCCTTGATGTCATTTGCATGGAAGAAACTCTTTTGCCCCACAATTTCACACCTCCAAGTCTCTTGCAAGGTGACGTTCTATCCCCCAACCCATTTTTTTGAATATGTAGTTTAATATTTAAATTAATAAAAAGGGACCTATTCATTATAAGAAAAAATGGCATGTACTCATGAGTAGAAAGAAACTAGAATTACCTGATTCACATGAAGATAACCTTTTAGTCAGGGTCTTAATGAAGGCAATAGGTATTCTAGGTAGTAAATATGTCAAATTACCTTATAACACTAACTAATAATAAAAAACACATATTCTTAGTGGTGGAGTTTAATTCTCATTTGGATAAAACTTATCTAAAACCAATTGCATGGTTTGAGGTCATACCTCAAGGATATTACAACATTTCCTCCTAATACAAGTAGCTTATGAATCACAAAAATACTCTTCCTAGTTGTATCAACTTCTAAAATGGTAGATAATTCATGATCAAACAACAAAAGATTAGCTTCAACATCACAGAAAGTTACACTTTTATAATTTATGGTTATCAATTTTGAGTTGCCTATGGGTATAGAAATCATAAAAAAATAATATTTCACATCATCTTAAGATCGAAAACACATCTATCAAATAATGCACTTCATCAACCATAAGAGTGGCACTAAACATGTAGTATTATTAAACAAGCATCAATAGGCTCCAAAGAATGTGAAAAAGTGATCTAGTAAGGTATACCATGAGTTTAAAAATAAAAGAATATAAAACCATAACGATAAAAGAAAATCATCATATTCTAAAAGTACTAGCTAGTCATGTCGATAGAATTGGGAATTACATTAACTGTCAATGCTTTCATTACATTCAAATATTTATAGATCCTCCTTTGAAAATACATTGTGTACACATTCCTTGACATGCCATCTCTTTAAGTAATTATATCATACTTTCTAGTCTATTATTTATGAGTCCACATTTTGCATGCATGTCTACCAAAGAATTTTCACTATAAAACTTGACAAATATCTACCCAAATCTTGTGGAAACCACATTTTATAAGTTAATATCTCAGTAAGGCATTTTGTAAATTTATTTACATGGATTTTTTTTGCTTCCACATTCTGCATTTATTTCTAGCAGATCATTTCAAAATATAGGATTTGACATAAAACCAACTTTATTATTATCTGATGGATATTGGAAAAGATTATTGAACTTGGATGAAAGCTGCCAATTGCTTTCGATTGAAAGCTTCAAATTATTTTTTATGTAGTAATATTCAAGTGCTCACTCAAATAGTTTTACTTGGTTAATTTCTTTCCCTAACCTTCCCCAAGTCAAGAAATCAAGGAACTTCCCAAGGTTCCTAAGTTTGGTCTTCTACCTTCCCAAGGTAGCAAGTAATCCCAACTCCTATTATGTTCTTTAACAAGAAAAATAATACAATGCCTCTTCTTAGATGCTATTTGATAATCTTAACAATTTGGCCTTCCCTATGTAGTATAGTTCCTCTGCTGACTCCTAATTAGGATGACTATGGAATGCACTAGCTCATTATAGGTTTATTTTTGGCCTCTTATTTTCACCAAGACCTTAATTGGCTTCTTCAATACATCTTTTTTTTTGTTTTTGACCAAATTAGGTTTTCCCAATTTGGTTGAAATCTTGACCGAATCGAGTTCATAAACAAAATAAAAAGAAAAAAGGAAACATTAATTTCTTATTTCACTAGAGGATTTGAAGGTGTGTTCTATGGGTACCTGAGCTATTTCATGTTGGGGTGTTCATTTACCTTCAATAACACTTTTGGATGTACTCTTTCCTATTTATCTTTAGTTAGAGCACTTTGTCTATGAATAACAACATATACCTTAATAAACACTCAAATCTTAGAGATACTAAGGAGTCATTACACAATAATCTAGCTAATCACATATAGATCACATAATACATAGTAATATCATAATCTTTCTTCTCACTCAACTACAAAAGTAACCATTCATAGAGATTGCATAAGTTTTTGTCTACTTAATCACAAAAATACATTTGTAGATATTGATTAGGGTATCAAGGATTGTTCATTTGCTTAACCACTACTTCCTCCATTGTCAAAATACCTCATGTTGATGATGATGGACATTTATAGTCCACTCATACTCATTTCTTTTACTTTTTCAAAGATGACATGTCTTGTTATAGAGCCATCCTTTTTCTTATTTGATGCCATCTATTTTGAAGGAGAAGACGAAACACCAACATAAGTGCTAGTTTTGAATGGTAGGCTAGACCAAATACTAGCCATTAAAGTGAGATTTGTAGAAATATGATTGGTTAACTAATAGTTTTAGATACCATCTACACTAGAATAGAATATTGGTTTGTTGGGGGATTCACTTATAAACAATTGTATATAGAAGCTTTGATATAAAATGTTGGGAGATTTTGGAGGCCACTTGCACTTTTTTATTTTAGTTTAACCTTTCTCAAGTAGAAATTCTAAAATACTCATCTATCCATTTGTGTCTATATGTTGAATATTATTACGAGCTTAAGAAGATTCCTAGTGTTATTTTTCTTATTGTTTCCAGAGTTTCTCAAAAGTAAAACTATTTTATCATGGGGGATGACTGAAAAAGTATGTTTTGGTTAAGAATAATGTTATTATTGATAAGAACTTGAAAAGCATGAATTATTTTTTAATGATTATTTTAGCATAATTATCCAAACCATGTCTAAAGATTGCTAGATCTATATCCCATGAAATTACTTGCTTCTATGCTACACATCTTCTAAGGGTATAAAGTTCTAGAAGTGGAGTAGGGAACTAGTACCAAATTTAATGAAATATACCTCCTCAATCAAATAAATATCTTTCATTTTCATCTTGATTCTTTTGGAAATATAAGAGGAGTAACTAAGAGAGGAGGGTTGAATCAATTACCACAAAAAAAAAAATCTAACATCCATTAAGATGTCAATACAATACAAAACCAAACACTGATGAAATTGAAATGTCATTGTAACTCAGTCAACAAAGGAATGCTTAGTTTACACCAAGAATTATTGTTACCCAAGAAAAATTAAAATATTCACTTATTAAGATGTTTAATGCATTTAAACCTAATTAAAAAAGTCACATAATTATAAAGAAAACAAAATAAAAACAAGAGATACAAATATTTAATGTGGAAACCCAATTTTGCAAAACCACCAATTGCAACTAGTTATTATTTTTCCCTCTTCTGAAGTAAGCCCTATTAAAGAGAACCATATTAAAGGTTACAAAAAACACTTTTAAGTATGATCCTATTAAAGGATTTAGTTCACTATGTTAAGAGTGACCTTGTTAGAGGTCTTTAGACACTTCAATTTGGAAATGTCACCTTGTAAGAGGATTTCGCAAATAGTTGTTAGGATAACTCTATTAGGAGATTTGATTCGCTGCTACAACTATTAGAATATAAAAATGAATTTTCCTATTACTAATGCTATTTTCTTTTCTAATATTAGATCTCTCTTCTAAATTGAATACTTAATCCTCCTTGATCACAATGTTCTTTACAACTTGGTCAACTCAAATACTCCCATATCCTTCCAATTTGCTTTCTTGATTTATCTTTTCAATACCACACTTCTTCATAATTTAATCCTTGACTTGACCTTATATTTATATGATTTACCTTGTCAAGTTAGCTCAAACATGCTTTCAAGAAAATAAAATTAATCCCATGTGTTGGCTGGAACTAATTGACAAAAACTATCAGATCAAATATACGGATATAGGAAAATCCTTCCTTAGCTGACCCAACTTAGTCAACAGTAACTAAAAAATGACTTTCCTTCAGAGTTCCTTTAGTAACCAAGTGAGATCATTTCACAATGGTTCTATATCAACTTCCTTTGATAACCAAGTGAACTTGGTTAACACTAGTTCTATGTTGTCTTTCCTAGAATGCTCAAGATACATAGGAAACATCCTTCAATGCCCAAGTGAGCTTGGGTGACACTGATTGCTTGGTTAAAACTTGAAATTTATGCTAACATCAAACACAATATAAAATTAAAATAAAATTTCAATAGAGTTAAAGTTTTTTTCTTTAAAAAAAAATTAAAACCGCATTTAAGTCCTCGTGATCTTGAGGAAAATCCACACGGTATGACTGTAAATACTTGGTAGAGCATTGGAAGAACACAAAATTATGTAGCTCCATTTTCAATATGTGGTTATAGATGCCTAGGATATTGAATTCCCATAAAATACTCACACAAGTTGTTTTAGATAACCAAAATTCAATGCAATTCACAACAGCAATTGGGGTTTCTAATGCTCATCCTTTGATATGCTAAGCTCCCTCATCCTAGATCTGCTAGCACAATGGTGTGACCAAATGGAAGGTGATGCATATAGCCCTTTTCAATGTTGATAAATTTTGAATTTCATTATTTGTATTTTCTAGTTTATGTCCATAGATGTTAAGGAACATCTATAATCAAAATTTCTATTTTGTGGGAGTGAATTTGTGTATCCTCTAAAAATGTTTACAGTCATAACGTTGTGAGATTGAAAATAGGAATCATATGAAAAATTATTGACATTGTGTAATTATAATTGAAGAACAAGAAATTCCATATTATTATTATTCATTCTACTTATAGAATAATGGAAGCCAAATTTTTGTTTCTAAAAGTGGTTTTTGTCCATCTATTTATTCTAAAGAGGGCTTTTTTATTGCCATATATAAATTTCCCTTTTTTAATACAAGACCTACCAATGTTAAATACAAAGAATAAGTTGTGGAAAAATATGGATCAATCTCCCTAGGGTAATGCATGATATTAAAAAACCTTCCTTCTCTTTCAAATGCTATTGCAAAATGGCAAAGAATCTGTACAACATTATTATAAAGAAAGTATAGGCTCACCTATAGTTTCTCTCATGTTCAGGTATTTTTAATTTGTTGCATAACTAATTTGATAGTTTTATGGTTCATTTCATTCCTTCCTTTACCTTCAAGCATATTTATCCTTCTACCACTTTTTTTATTCTACATCTTTTGTAGGTTTAGCTCAGTAATTAAGATGAAGGAACTAGAAAAATTATTGTGTTCCAAATATTTTGTTGCTACTTTTCTTTTGATAAATTGAACAACTCAATATTTCATTATAGTAGTGTAATTTAAATTAATCTTGATTGGATCCTTCATTCTATAATACTACTTTTTGTAATAAAATTTTTGTATATGACAACACTTAAATAATTTATTTCTTATTTTTCAAAATTTTGAATAAACTTGTACATCAATCTCAACATAGTTAAAAGATGTTGTATTGCAAATAAGATAAAATTTTTAGATTTTGTATGCACTCCACATTTCAACCATTACATATTATGCTTTATTTGCCACTATATTTCCTTACCATCAAGTATTGGGCTGCATCTTATACAATTTTTCATTTGAAAGCTGAATATTAAGGTTGTATGTCTTTGTTGATTTATAGATTCAAGTATTTATGTGTTGTTTTATTGTTTTATGATATTAGCACTTGTTATGTAACCTATCATATTTTGGTGGATTATGCTTTCGACTAATGGAGACATTTTTCTTGGTCTAGAAATGAGAATCCATTCAATTGGTTGATGTAGTAAAGAATTCTCCTCTAAATATTGTGAACATAAAAATCATCTTAGGTTGACTCAGTGAGAAGACTTCATGAGGGAAGTTCTTTTAGATATAGTATGTCTTCTCATTGAAGAAATAAAAAATGGCAAAATATATTTCTAAATAACTAACAAACTTTATAGCTTCAAAAGATGTCCTTTCCTACACCATGCCAATTGAATAATAACAATATCAATTCAAATAATGTAGAAAATTATCTTCACCTACCTATTCCTTCTTTTGTTTGGAGAACCCTCTTCTATAGTTACACTACGATTGTAGGAAATAAAATGACAAAAAGTGATTTTGTCCTCTTGTACATACATGTTTCACCTACTTGCTTGAACAAAGTTCTTAAATGCTAGATGTGTATTTAAATAAGTCAAGGCTCATAATAAAGTGGGTAGTTGAATACCCTCTAATTCTCTACAAAAAAAATTATGCCAAAATAAAACAACACACAAAGGCAAAGAATGACCATGAAAACCTTTGGAAACACCAAAGAATGTCCATCATTAGGAAACCCACAAAAAAATTTCATTACAATCACCGAAAATCATAAAAGGAATATATAAAATATAGAGGCAATTACCAAGAATAATAGCAAAAAAATAGATTATAGACCCACAAGCCAAAGTAACATTGAAAATACAAATGAATGAATTCATTAGTCATAGAGATCTCAAAAGCTTTAAAAACTCAAAAGAAACCAAAAAAAATGAAAAACTAATTTGAACTGTAAAAGCCATTCTTCATTTTTTCTTTCTAGAAGGAATCAAGTTATCACCATGCTATAAGTATTGATTTCAAATGTTGCTACTCCATAAACCTACCTCCATGTTATTCCAAAAACACCCTTGGATCTAAAAGTTATCCCTTGTAGTCCTCTTAAACACAAAAAAGGGAGAACATATTACCCCTCTCCTTCAAAAGGGAATAGGATCTGCTTCACAACTTCAAAATTTCATTCAAATTAGTTCTATTTGTTGTCAAATAGTACATGTTATGGCTATATCAAAATGATCCTAGCAGGACTATTATTGAACATGATAGTGGGTTTATAATGATTAATACAACATTATTTGAGCCAATTGGATATGAACCCTATGTTCTTCTAAGTCAATGTTATTGAAAATAGATTAAAAAGGACTACCAAAGAGGGAGATTGTTGAGAATAGATTGATATAAGTATGATCAATATGTTTCAACCATTGTTTGTCATTGATGTTAAACCTACTATTTGTTGGTAAGACAACGTGTTAGTAATGTTTTTGCCTCATGTTTGTATGAATTTTTCATTATGTGATTGCAAATGACTTGTAAGGTGGAAAGAACTTACAGATGACTTTTATGATAGAGGAAATTGGGTTAGGGATGCTACTACTACTAAAATAGGGCTCCATCTTTTTAAGAAATGCTTCTTAGAAAGAAAGTTGTTTGCTCCCCATGGAAACATTTAGAATTTTAATTTAGGAAAATTAGTGGTCCCTAGTGTTTTTATGGATTCTAACCTACTCATGGCCATTGCCCAAAATTATGACCCTATCGCCAGGATAGTGAGAAGAATGGATGGCGAATGCTTGGTAAGAATAAATCCTCAAGAAATTTTAGAAGTTTTTTGTCTAGAACCATTTTTAGATTATCATGTAACCATTGACCTACCAAGACTAGAGAAAGAATACTTATCTAAGAAGGATAAGATTAGGCAGGGTACATAGAGGGCACACATAGGTTCAATTGGAAATTTACTAGTGGTCACATCATCTACTAAAGAGCCCTTTAAAAAGGAAATTTTCACTTCTAGGGCCATAGAAATATATATGACTATGTGTATGGTTTTTGGTGAGGATGACAAAAATTTTGTGCCAATAAAATTTATGTAAATGTTGACTAAGATCTCCTCTTTTAGTGTTGATATTATTTTTGATTTTTACATCATATATAGCAAAGGAAATCCATATAGGGTTAGTTGGAATTAGGAAGAGTAAGGTGGAATTTTTTTTTCCATTATTCACTATTAATGCACATGTTCATATTTAAAGGGGTTATATATTTTGAAAAGGAGATGATTTTGAACCAAAAGTGTGAAGAAAAAGATTTGCCAGTCCAGTTGTGCAGTGCAGACTTGACTTGGGATGTAAAGGAGGCCAGCTTTGTCAGATTTGATAGATACTTTTCATCTAGGTTAAGATGCATCATATTAAGGGACAATCCCTAAATCCCCAAGGAACTATTGGATTTCATCAAACTAATGGATAATACTTCTAGTTTGAGAGTATCACATAATTGGGCTGATATCATACAATACAATGTTTCAATAGTTTTAGGGTTTATGGTTTCCAAGGGACTCCTCATGTACTACCCTACTAGGTGATTTTCAAGGTATGGATAGCTAAGATGTTGTGGTAGCTAGGAAGATTGGAGGAAGCACAATTGGCTAGAAGAGGTAGAGGCTCAATTTTCCCCACTTGTACTATGGCCCATCATTTCATAATCACAAAGGATGGTTGGTTATTTTTATATGCATTCATGGACCAATACAAGATGGTTATGTCTCATCCCCATTTTTGTGACACTGAAGGATTTTTTGATGTGTTTAGAAGAAAGTCTAAGGTGGGTGCAAAAGACCACCAATTATATTTCCCTAAAGACATAATAAGAAATGAGTTCTCTCTGCAAGAGAAAGAAAAAATGGAGGGTTTATTCTAGGGTTTTAGAATTCATTCATTGTTTTGATAATAATTATAAGCCTCTAGTTGATGCAAAAATAGAGGTAGACAGATTTAATAAACTTGTCACTACTTTTTTTGAAATCATGGAAGTCATGAATGAGAAGAAACTATTCTTTGTTAGTTCTTTTCTAGAAAAGGTGAAAGAGGTCATGAAGTTTATCCTTTACTCATATAGTAGGGTCAAGGTAGTTAGTTTTTTAAAGAAGACCTAGCTACAATATAATTCAAAATCAAAGGGCCAATGTAGATAAAGGAAAATAGATAATGGGATCAACTAGTCTTGTTCTTGAGGAAATACCTGATGAGTCCTTGCCCGAGCAGTAGAGAATAGCAAAAGAAAAAATGCCTCAAATGGAGGAGTATTCACCTATTCAATCCACATTACAAATTGGAGATGAACATCACACTAGAGAGAAAGTAGAACAATTAGGATCCCAAGGGGGAGTGTTCATTACTCAAGCAGAATTAGAAGAATGAAATCCTCAAGAACCTCCAATGCCAAGCCTTGAATTAATAGTGGTATACTATAGAGGAAGAAAGTTGGACCTTGTAATGGAATAGGCCAGCCATGAATTCATTTATGATGATAATTTTGTCAAATTCAGAGCCTTCTACCAATTTTCTTGGAGAACAGACATGGGAATATTTGAAGAAAATTGGAAGGAGCTAAAAATAGAGCATCTAGAAATGGAGGAGGTAGATGTTCAAAATCAAATAAAGGAAGAAATGATTCAAGAATTCAAGAGCTTGACCGCTAAAGAAGGGAGACAAATGATAAAAGCATCCAATGTTTTGCTTCTACCCAATTCAGATATTGCAGATGCTTTGGTTTTTAATTCTATTGTAGATAAAATGAGTATAGAGGATCAAGGCAAGAAATAAATGAAAGGTGCCAAATTTAGTGAGGACTAGGCTACATTGATCATTTGGTCAGTGAGGAAAGGATCTAGGACTGGCTCTTCCTAGCCTGATCATACTAGGTTAATAGGCAACCTAATTGTGAAAAGAGTTGAAGAAATTACTAGTGTAGAAGCTACAATTCTATGTGTTGGATTAGCCCACCTTACCTTAGCCACAACTTTGAAAGATGTAAGGGAAAGGTGAGAGTTACAAGATGGGTATGAGAAGGTTTTGGATGCATAGAATAAATAAGTTAAAAAAGGAATTGATCTTGAAAATAAAGTAATGGGATGATCTACTAGGCCAAGAATCACCTACCCTCACCCACCAGTGGAGCCTTTTAAATCCACTCCCCACATTGAGATCATAGACATACCACAAAGGCCATAGTATTATACTATAGAAGATTTTGCAGAAGAAAAGAGAGAATTGTGGGCATTACATGTGGAACTAAATGTACAATATGAGGATAAGTGAAGAAAATCCCTTATGTACATGGTTAATAAAATTGATTGGCCCTCATTTTATGAGCAATTAGCAAAGACAATAAATATATGTGATGAAATAAAGGAAAATGATGAAGCCTTGAAGCCAATTGTCAATAAGTGGAGTAAAACAAGAAAAGAGGTCACCTTTTTATGTTTTTTTGTCATCAATTTATCACATGAACATATAGAAAAGACTTTTGATATTGCCAATGATCTTCTAGAATTTGATGATAAAAGAGTTGAGCTAAAAAGGAGAATTGTCAATTATATAGAAAATTACAAGAGTGTTAAATTTGATTGGTTCCCACATGCTTTAGATAAAAATAATAAATTGAAAAGTAAGAAGGAGTGGACCCAAGAATTAAATGACCTATTTTTTCTAAGGATGAATAGAGTCATTAATGAGAAAAGGAAATGCATGTTGGGCAGCTACTACTAAACAACTTGTAAAAGCTTAGTTATTCTTTTATTCTTTAAGACATGATTTTGTTGAAATTGATAAAATTGCTAAATATGTTATTAAGAAATAGCATGATATTCTACAATTCAATTTGCTAGATAGCACACTTTTTGACAAGTGGATGGTAGATATCACTCATGGTGAGCAATTAGAAGATGTTGAAACTAATGATGATGATAAGATGGAAAAATATGAGGTATAGATAGTTGACACATCAAAAAGAGATCAAAAAGAAAAATAGAACAAAGATGAGCAACCAATTGTAGTTGCTAGCACAAAAATTTGGACTGATGATTTGGTAGAAGAGAAAATAGATATAACTATTGTCTTATTAGTCCATGGTGATATAAATGGAGATCCTCAAGTTGAAGTGATTTTGCAAGAATCAAAGCTAGGAACATCACTATCAATTCAATTAACCACATTTTTTGAGGAGCTACAACAATAATAAAGCCAATCATCAACTTTTTCATCAACAAGAAAATACAAAAAAAGGATGCATTAGAAAATGGTCCCACCAAAAGAATGTTTATGATGCTAAGTTATTCTATTGCACAATTTTATGTCTTTTATGACAGTAACAAAATGTAAATATCTTTTATCTTTAGGACAACTATCAATTCTCTATGCCTGATGCTTGCTGCATCTCATACTATATAAATGAGATTCCAGGGTTAAAGAATAGTTTCAAGTCATTTACAATTACAATGTTACTAAGTATTGTTTGGCCTAGCTTCTTGATGCCAACTTTATGAAGTATTTTCTCTGCAAACATCTGAGAATACATTATTGTTATATGATCTTATTATCTTATCTTGAGTCATTTTGAGTTTTGTTACAATTGTCATATAATTTTCAAAAGAAATTAAGAAAAAGATGAATTGTCCCCATGTCTTTTCCTCTTGAATCTTGTCTCCATCTTGATTAGTTGGTTATCTTGAAATTGTATTACCAAAGCTTGTTCAATTGAATGTAATTAAATCAAATTGTCTATCATTTCACTATTGCTTTTAGTTCAATGAATTTAGTAAATTATTCAGTGAAGTTGATAAGATTTCTATGGTAATAGGAAGGATGTGTATAAGAATGAGTTTTAGTGCGAGTTGTTGATAATTTTGTAATGTAGTCAATTAGGTCAAGAAATCGGATAGACTTTGAATCCCAATGGATGAGGCACTGATCTATTAGTTTAGTCTACAAATGGAGAAATCATGAATAAGAATCAAGCTTAAAACCAAATTAAATAAACTTTATTTTAATGTTTAAAGAGTGTAAAAGCTGGTCAACACTTGTTTATATTTAACTTCTGAGTCTTAGTTAACTGTTGTTTCCCAAAATTTCTTGTAAATCTAAGAATAACTATGACCAATATGCTATAAGGGATATGTATTGTTATAAAATTTCATGGAATGAATGAAATATTTGTGTAGTGTCATGTTATAAATATTTCATTCCTTAGGTGCACCCACCTTGGTTTTGCAAAGCATAAAGTATAGAAAATCTTTTTGATTTTGTTAAAGTTGGGTCAAGATCTAAAGCACATATAACCTTTTATTGGAATCAGCTAATTCTTAGGTTGCTGCAATATTTTTATCTTGGTATTATGTATTTTGTTGCTTAAAAGTGTAAAAACACCAACACAAATGATTATATGATTTAAGTACTATCACTTGTTTTATTGATGAAGAGGATTTGATCAAAAGATGTAACAATAGCACCTAGAGGAAAGGTTGAGTTATGATTTTGTAAAGGAGTAGAAGAATTAGTTAAGACAATGATAACATGATGCATTATAATCTAGTTAAGGTTACAAAGGTTGGTTATACTAAGAAATTGTAGAAGAACAAGTTACACAAAGTGTTACTACCATACTTGACCAAGTGGATAGTAGGTGCTAAGAAAAGTCTGTGCAAGTTGAGAAATTTTTTTGTTGGAGCTAAGTAAAAGTTTATTCTAGTGTATACTAAGAAAAATAGTGGATGTTGCAAAAAGTTTAGTTGATTCAGAGCACAAATAAACTTTAGTTCATGAAAAGTAATTTCACAAGAGAATGCCAAGCAATGTAGTATGTGCTAAGCATCAGAAGCCAGATAGTGTTGAATGGCTTTATTATTTAAAAGATCATGAATTCAATGGATTTGAGCTAACAAGTTTTTTTTCTTGGAATGTGTGAACCAGATGGAAGATAAGTTTGATGAGCTAGTGGCATATAATTCAAGGTACACCATTTTTAGGTGAATTCAAAGAAGATTCAAGGAGAAGTCTCTAGAAGAGATATGGAATGTGGGATAGATTCATTGTATCCTACGTAATCTATCCTAACCCTAAATTGGACAATGGAGAATGAGTGGCAAAAAGATCTTAATTTCCTATTTATAGGAATGGCTGGTTAGAAGAAAATGTTGTCATGTGTGAGAACATCAGGAAGACAAGGAGTTAAGGGTTTTTCTTCATCAAGTAACCTAAGAATATTGTCTGCATTCCAATGTTAACCAAGAAGGCTTAAGAATATGAATTCTTGAAAGCTAGACAGGCTATTAGAGCTAAAAAATATGAAGACAAAGTATAATGGAGGATTGAAATAGTGATCTATAATCTACAGATAAAGTTGTAAGTTGTTATCAGATCAAGCCTTACTATTACTCTCTAACAATTGTACCAGTCTAGGGTAAATCCTTTGGATTAAGGTTGACCTAAGAGTCATTTGTAAAACCTTTAATTTGGTGACATTCTAAGTGAATGGTCTAAAGTCCTCTAACAAGAATCACTCTTAATAGGGTGATTGAAATCATTTAATAGGGTCACATTTAATAGAGTGTATTATAACATTTAGCAAGATCAGCCTTTCACAAGGCATCACTTTAGAATATTGAAAAAGAGTAGCATGTTACTGGTGGTTTTTCCCAAATTGTGTTTACATCTAAATTATTGTGTATAGTGTGTTGATGAATCTATTATGTTTCATGTTTACATTTATGCAAGTTGACTTGATAGTAACCTACAAGTTTTAAGTGATTGCACAATCTCATAGATGCATGCACAAAGACAAATATTTTATGACTTCACTAAGTTGTGAAAAGTTTTATTTATACATTTGGACCTTGAATAATTAATTTACCCCTTATTTATTATAAAATAATTCCAATGAATGTGAGAAAGTGTTTTACTTTGGTGTTCTACATGTTGGCGCTCAAAATTGCGTTCTCATTTTAAGCATTTATTTCAAATTTTGAGTCACTTCAAGCCATTTCAAGCCCCATAAATGCATATGTACCCAGCCATATGTTTGAAGCTTAAAAAGTTTTCAATACTTCTAACACCTTCCATTCAGCCTGTCTAAGCATTCGATGAAGTCAAATTGAGATTCCAAGCCATTTCGTGAAATCTTATTTTGAGCTAGTGTCAAATCTGCATTTTAATCAAGTGTCAAACACCAATAGGGGGCTGTGTTTGTCAGTGAATATCTCGCACCCAGAGATGTTTTGTGACTTGCCACTTTGGAAATGTCTAGTATCCATACCTGAGAACCTATCTTTTAGATTTAGAGCCATTTTGAGTTTGTTTCACAAGGTTTTCAATTCCTCAAAGTTGGTCATTTACCGTTTTATGCATGTGTAGTTGTTCACATTTCTAGGAAGCCATGTTTGACGAGTTATAACTTTGACCCAATTGACCAAAATGCTAAAATTCCTTTTGCATCACATTGTAGATATCAAAGACTTGTTATGTTTTAAGTTTCAACTCATGATGAATCTGTTTGATCAATATTTAAATGCGATTCCAAATGCAATTTCTAACTTTTCACTAGTATTAGCATTTGTAGATCTATTAGTACATGTGTTCGTGATGTTATATCTTGAGAATCATGATTGGGGAGATCAAATGGATTGTACCACTATGTTCTCCTCTGAAAATACTTTAAGTGTGTCAGTTTGCAAGTCATGAAGAATCCATTTGCACACTTTTCTAGATCCATTCCATTTGTAAAAAATATTATCTTCTCAATGTTTCTAGTCAGCAATTTTGACTAGCCTACTTTGACCACTCGCCATTTGTGCCCTATTATTCATCATGAGACCAAATTGTAGATCCATAATCTCCTCGTGAAAAAGAATTGGTGCCCCAATTTTCATTTCCCCATGTGCTCATTTGCCCAATTTTTGAAACCAATTCTGAATGCAATTTATTGCTTTCTAACATGTTTGTTTGAAGGCAATTATGAGAGGTAAACTATAGTGCCTGCCCCTAGTTCACATTTTGTTATCATTGCTGAACTCTTTTAGAACTAGTTTTATATTGTTGGTTAGTAGCATTCTTTTGAGATTATCAGATATTGTGCTATGGTTTCAGTTTATTATGTGATGAGATTACTTAGACTCTACATTTCATGTATGTATGATGATTATTTTTAGTGTTCACAATTATTGATGATGATTATTACATTTCTTTCAATTATTAATGATGATTAGTAAGATGATTTATTATCATATGTGCTTTCTTATGGATACTTACCCCATACTTGCATGTGTATGGTGTGCGTGTTTGCCTTGCGTGTTTGCTTTTGTATGGCATGTTTGATGTGGTTAAGGAAGGGATTCGTAGTCACCTGCTAGTCGAGATCTACATGATGCACCAATTCCTACCATTGTCTTTTTAGTTTAGTATATATTATGTTTGTACATGCATGGTTTTTATGCAGGTTGCAGGTACCAGGTATCGACTTCCCTGAATTGCTAGGATGAGTGTACCCCATCACATTATCTCAATGATAAGAGAGGGGAGATAAATTCTCAAGTCCAAATCCCAACCCTTTGAGCCATTTGTCCTAATTGGAAAATTAGGACAAGTATCTGAGTTGAATATCCACTGAATGTGTTGGATGACATATTTCGTGATTTTTAACCCTTTAGATTTATTTTGTATGATTTGTTCTATGATGAGTTTTCATATTTTATCTTGGAGGTCTATGGTGAATTTTCTATTAATTAAGTCTTAATAAATAGAATTAATTAATAAATTATTTATTTGAGAAAATTAATAAAATAGCATGATCTTTGATATTTTGATTGTAATTAATTAAATGTGAATTATTGGAGAAAAGGAATTAAATAAAAGAAAACTAGAAATTAAAATTAATAATAATTATAAAATAATAATAAAGTAATAAATAAAATAATAATAATAAAAGTTATAAAAATTAAAATGAAAGTTATAAAATTTAAATAGAAATTATTTAAAAAGTAAATTGGAGTTATTAGCTTGCATGGGAATTAACATGTGTCAACAACACGGGGGTTAGTGCATCAATTAAGCACAAGGTGTCTACAATTCTATGACTCATCAAAAAAGAATTGGAAAAGACCCATGCTTAGTTGGTGACACCTTACAACAGTTTCAAGAAGCAATCCAAAGGTTTCTTGAGAGCTCTTGATATTCAGGCATTCATAGAAGCTTAAATAAATAGCTTAATGGAAGCTACAAGATTAATCGAAGCCTCGAGCTACAAGCTAAAAAAAAATAGAAACTTCAAAGCTTACATGCATGGGAGAAGATTCATATGCTCATATATTTTCTACTTGCTTCTATGCTCCTTCTAGCACTTCTAATCACTTGGAGGATTCGATCGGCTTGGATTCTTCGAAGAATTGCGAATGATGGAGAAGGAAGGGATTTTCTATGGACTTCTGAGGCATAGAAAATTAGCATCAGTGTCCAGGTGCATTTGTGATATTCTCATATTTTCTTTGCACTCTTTCTCTTCTTGTCTTCATCATATCTGTTTTATGTGTCTGAATACTCTCTGTAATTGAATCTACTATTTGAAATTGGAATCTAGATATTTTATTTGGATGAGAAGAAAACAATAGAAAAACCCTAATTCCAAATGAGAAAAAAAATAGATTTTAATCGGGTTTGAGTTCGAATTTATATTAAATTAGAAAGACAAGATTTGGAATTAAAATAAAAATTCTATGGTGAAAATTCAAATGATTAGATGTAATCTTTCTATCAATTATATTTTTAGATGCATATGAACAAACCCTTTTATGGTTAAATTTAGAGAACAATTATTTTAACAGGAAAATTCTTAATTCATCACAAATTGACCTGCCGCTGCCCCTTGGATAGACCTAAACTCAGTTATTCATAACTTTTTATCGAGATCGAATTTATTCGATCACTCTAGTCAAAACTGGTGCAAATTGACCCTCTCCAACATATGTCAATTTCAGCCCTATCCAATAGTTCATTAGGGAGATATGGCCGTCGTACTGAGACTATTTTATTCAAAGACAGATATTTCTCCATTTCTCATAACCAAAAGTTCTTTATGCTTAAACTTCACAAAAATAATATATCAAAGCATGGAATGAATTAAGATATTATTGAAATCTCCCCTTATTAGAATCTTATTAATATTTATTAGTTTTATATGGTTTATTATCTAATATAATTAAATCAAATTTAATTAAGATTAATTAATAGTAGAAGAAGTGTAATTGATTACTAGTCAATCTAAGTAAATGGATGAGAGAAAATTAAAAGAAAAGAGATTTTAATATAGTTTATATAGCGGACTTTTTATAATGTATATTGAATACTATTTAATATATATTAAACAATTTTAGAGTTTTTTAATGAAGATGATAATGTTAAGAATTTGGAGATTATTCATGTTAAAATCTACAATGAGTCTTATTGGTTTGTGATAGGGATCTCTTTCAAAAAAATTTTATATAGACAAAATATTATTAAAACAATTGAAAAATGGAGTCTAATGGTTGATTTTAATATTGATTAAATAATTGTAAGATGATAATTTATATTATGTTGATTTAAATTGAGAAAGTCTGAATGATATTGGATTAAGACTGAATTATTATGTTATTGGTTAATACGTTTGAATACCTTAATGGAGTTAAGAGTTAGCCAAATATTAACTAATGAGTTTATGGAAGGATTCTATAGATCGAGTATGTATAGTTTGAGGAGTTTATTATTTATTAATGGTTGCAAGGGCTAGCAAACAATTAATAAATAATGGTTTAAATAGATATCAACAAATTTGATTAGAGTTAATCTAGTGGAGATTATTTATTGATTGAAGTTTGGTAAAAGATAATAAATTTTGGAGTTGGATTATAATTGATTTCTAATCAATTGATATTCATTGAGTTGATATTATAACTATGATATTAATAATTAAGTTGTGCGATAGAGTCTTATTTGAAAACATTAATGATAATACGAATTTGTTAAGGGAATGTTGGTATTCTTTGAAAGATGACGAATATGGTCATTTAAGATTTTCAATAATTATTATTGAATTATTAATATGATCTTTTGAGTATTGAATTATAGTTGACTTTTATCATATAGAATTATAGTTAGTTATTAGTCAACTGATATTAATTGGAACGTTGCTATGATTATGTAATTATTAATTAAATCAATCAATGAGAGTTAATTAGATTTAATTAACAATTAAGTTAAGTAATGAAGATTTAATTGATATAATTCTTTTAATAAGATTGTAGAAATATTGATATCAAGTTGATAGGTCTTATTCTTATGACTTGAATGATGACCTTAGATATTTAATGCTGAAGACTTAGTAATAATTAATTGAGGACTTTTAGAATTATGGACCTATGTTAATTGATTGATGTAATTGATCATTTTAATAAAGTTATAATCTCTTATTCGAAGAATGATAATTGGTCCTCTTATAATATAACGAATAATGATCCTAAAAAAAGTTGAAAGATTAATCAATTAGAATATGGATCATGGTTAAATATAGAGGAAAATTTAATTAAAGGTCAATGATGATTAGTTTAGTGAATATTTATCCTTAAGTTATTCTTAGAATGTAATTCTTAATAATGGAAGGATAATGCTATCAAGGAACAATTGGGTTGACTTGTAGGTCAAATGATGAAACTTAAAACACTTGAAGTATACTTGCAAACAGAAAATTGGAAATCCCTACACATTATTCAACTATGTGAATTTAGTAAACGAAAACATGTGTTTGCATTGTGTATTTTATATGCTTCTTGTTTTGGGTTTTGGGTTGACTAGTGTTGACCAGTCCTAGGTTGTTACCAGAGGCTTGGGGGTTATGAGATGTGATGGCATGTTGATCTTATTTGATCTTAATCTTTATAAGCCCAATCATGGTTATGTGATCATATGCTCTATGAAATGTTTGTATTTGTTCTTCAACCTTCATATGTGAAGCAGAGATGTATATATATCTGAGATGCTTGAGCTAATCATTTTTGAGTCATCGATCAGTTATCCTTGGATTATTTTCTAGTCACCATGATGGGACTGAAATATGGATTTATTTCTTGATGATGTCATGTTGTGACATGTTTGACTCAACAATTTTGGAGTCTTCGATCAGTATGATTTTGAGATATTCTTGGTTGCTTGTTGAGAACCATTTATCTTGAGATATATTTTGGTTATTGCGAACCAATTGATACTTATGATTTTCTATGGATGCTTTTTGGATGCTCATGGAGATTTGATGATTCTTATCTTGGAGATTTGATGATTCTTATTGTTGATATTTGATGCTTTTATCATGAATATTTGATGATTTTATTATGGATTATCTTTTATATTTTGAGATTTATGATTCCATGAGCTTAGGGTAGGTAATCTACTTGTAGTGTCGGGAAGTGGCTTGCAATGAGGGTCGGGGCCCTAAGTGGCTGCCAAGGTAACTCATTGTAAGTTTGGTTAATAAGTGATAACATTTACAAAGTAAATGGGGATTAAATGAACCTAAAATGATAAGTGTTTTGATGTTCTCACCCATGCCTTGAGTGCTTGTATAGGCTAGGATGAGAGTAGTGAGAATGCATGGTTGCGATCGTGCATTCTGTATTATGCCTCGTCAGTATGAGAGGATACTAGTGGCCGCATGAGATCAGTATGGACCCATGGAGTTTAGCTAACTACCAGGGTAACTTGTACGTGATAATTGTGATGACACTTTCCTACTTGCAGAGTAGGTTTCCTACATGTCTTTGTGTGCCTCTAGGAATTAGATGTCGATTTTGTGTGTGATTGGAACCTTTGAGTTAGTATACTTTTATGATTCCTGGACTTATAGAGATTTGTGCTTCATGAATTGATATCTTGTTTGGGACTTGAGATTATCTCCTCAGCACAGTGGGAGTGGACCACTTAGGTTCCACGCGGTTGCGTGGTAGTGTATTTTCACTCTTATCATTTGAGATCCATCCGAGACACCATGGCTGGAGTATCCTTGGTTGGTATTTATTCTTCATTATGTTCTTAGAGCATTATGATAAATAATATACCTTATGATGGATGTATTTACTAGTATGTTTCTTATATTGATGATTCGCTTTACTTTGCATATGTTAGCTGATGATTTATTATGCTTTACTTTGCATGTTAGTAGGATATTTTACAAGTTACATTCCTACTATGTTAATACCAATGATCTCTTCGGTGCTTTGGAATGTTACGCACGGAGGGATGGCTAGGATCCACGATGGTCTAATGATGCTATTTACGGTTGGGAGGAACCGTGCACTTAGTTATTTATGTTTGTGATATATGGTTACATTTTGTGATAAATGATGATGATGTATCATGTATGATATGTGGTTTCATTTACTTTAATTGCATCATGGATTAATATTGGATGATGATGTACTATATTTACATGGAAGTTTACTCTTTTAAGCTTTTCATATCTTGTGATATGTACAGCGGATGATTGAGCTAAACTAAAATATAATTACAAAAGGACACTTGTATATTGTGTAAGTACATTGGATATATTATTGTTATTTCATAAGGATGGGATGTTAGATGAATAGTTAATTTAGATGTGATACAACATTAAGAGATCTTTAAAGAATGTAGCCTGTTATGTATATATGTTATTTTATTTTCATTTGAATTGTTGCTATTGCTTCTGCAAATGTTATGAATGGTTTTATATTTCATGTTTAAAAAAAAAAAATTGTTTGGCAAACTTAGTAAAATTCTTTGGATCCCTTGGCGGGGCATTACATAAACATTGACAGTGAATATCTTTTGACCTTGAATTTTTCATGAGATGAAATTCTATAGGGTGCAAGAATGTAGAACAAAGAGTTAGTGTACCAGTTTTTAGAGCTTGATCAGGTGTTTTGGTCAATTTTTAAGGCCAGTTAATGGACCTCCTGGCACAAAAGTGACAACTAGCAGAAAGTGATAAAATGAGTTTTTAATGATCAGTCAACGATCAAATTTTATTTTAATTAGTCTGAGATGAGCAGTAGATTAGTTCATCTTTTTAGTTGTTTGGAGATGAAATTTTTTTTTAGTCGAACCAACTTTTGGGGGTTTGACTAGTTGCATTTGATTGATCAAAAACCTGGGGGTTAATAATATTTTAAAAGAGATTATTTCATGGAGCCTCTGATAATGTTCTTAATTCTCATGCTAAATGCTTTTGTAGGAGTATGACAAAAGAATAATGCTGAGAAGGCTATGGAGGATTTGAAAGAAATACAGCCTAACTGAGCAAAGGCCTTGAGAGATGACTTTATTTTTACACATTTTCCATCCTAGGAACTTGTTCGTGGTGATCTAGTTTGAACTTGGGATGGAAGACAAAATTCCCCTAGATAATAAAATCACATCATTGAAGACATCAACCTTGAGGATGGAACCATTGTCTCCAAGTCAAGAGGGCAAGTGGACTATTCCCTAACTAAAAATAAAGGCCACTCTTTCAAAAAATAAAGGTTTTTTTCTCTTATTGGACTTCTTTACAAATACCATTATTTCTTTTTCTCTTCAAGACAATAAGGGATAAATGCAAATTTTGACACAAATTAGAGCAATGGCATTTGAAGTTGGTTGCCAACCATTGACTCTAAGTCACAAGGAATAGGGTCAACGATAGAAAAAGGAGCATGAAGCCTCAAGGTAGTTGGAACCAAAAGAGATCACCCATGCATGAAAAAAGAGACCCCACACATGCATAAAAGCTCAAGCCTCTCAGCAAATAGAGAACGCCTTTCTCATAGCAAGGTAGCCACATAGGAATAGAAGAAGACATTCTTATTCAATTGAAGATGGAATCAGCAACACCTCAAGGCATGGAATAGGAAGATCATGCCAGTTAAGAAAATGGAGTAATCATGGTATGAAGAAATGGATGTCGTAGGCCAGTAAAAGAAGTAGCTCCACGTCATGCCATAAAAAGAGAAGCCTACATGCCATTTCTTTAAAAATAGCTCACGCATGGTCAAAAGCACAAGGAGTTGTCAAAGACCTATAGTAGCCAAATGGATTGATGGAGAAGTTGCCAAAAAGGAGAACAACATAGTTAGCATAGAGGAGAGTAGTTGTAGACCTAGAGAAGTGCACATAGCACAAGAAATAGTAGACAATGCCATACATGAAATAGAGCCTCATGTAAAGCAAGAGAATAGTAAGCCAACATTATAGCAAGGAGCGATCAATGTTTTAGAGGAACGTGTAAAAAGGAACCCACGGCAAAAAAAAAATGTTCATGTTAGAAAAATTTGTAGGGTTTATATCACACAAAACAACTCACAAGGGAGGAACAACAATTAATAAAAAGAGGAAGCTATAATGGAAGGCATGAGCAAAATTTTTTAAGAAGGTAGAGCTGACTAAGAAAATCAGCACAAGCATCAATAGACTTGCATTCAAAGGAGCTAGCTAAGGTATCAAAGAAAATAGTATATCCCACATGGGCTGTGAGGGAGAAATTTTAAGTTTCTAAATACAATTCTACACTAGTAGCTTAATGAATTAAAGACATAGGGCTTTTGGAAGCCAAGTGAGAAAATTGTGGGCCCTTGTCATGTGTTGACATGGAAGACAACTGGTAAGGTGCTTGGCGAATTATTTTAAATGAGCACGCAAATTAAGGTTACCACTGGAAAAAAATTAAAATATGGCTAGTCACTACCTCGCTAGCCAAAAAATCTTGGCTTTTCAGCTAGCAACATAGCGAGTCACTAGAAAAACTCAAAAATCTAGCCAAAGACAAATGAGTTCAGAAGGAAGGAGATTGCGACACATTTCCTAATCGTGTGGATGTTTCTATCTCACCATAAGAAGATGCACGATGGTTAACTATAGTGACATGGCAAGGGTTGATGTGGTGATGACACCTGGTAGTAAGTCTCGATAGTACTAATGAGGTAGATGCAATTTTTGACTAATAATGGAGTGCCATCTGGCAATGAGGTGGTAATGACAAGGTAGGTATTGACTCGGTGATGATAAAGCAACTAGGAAGCTAGTTAGGGGATGCCATGTGGCAACCCCGGTGGGACCCAGTAGGCTCGGGGAGGAAAAGAAGTTCTAAAATTAAAAATATCCCTTCTTGTACATTCCCATTGTGAAAAATTTGATTTGAAATGTCAAACTTCTATAGTTCAAACTATACGATATTTAAAATTTTTCATTTTCATTCTTTTATTTGTGCAAAGCCATGATAGAGTTATAATCTTTAGAAGGCCATAACAAAAGCAATTTTTAACTGAAATGGATGCTCCAATATACGATCAGAACCAGAACGAGATGAAATTTTTGAATATGTGGTTAGTTTTTGCATAGGTATTTCTTGGTACATGCTACAAGAGTTTATGTATTTCAGAATGGTTTGTTTATTCTAAGGGGTGTTCTAGTCATCCAGTTGGAGAAGTCAATGAAAAAACATTTTAAACATGTTTATAAGGTCTTATATGTAGTATGTTTTGATTCTATGTTGTTTTCGCTTCAATTTGATCAAAATTGACATATCTAGAGTCAATTATGAGAATTTTGTCTTTTGCTAAGGTGTTGCTCCTAGAAAGACAAAACAAATGATGGAGATTTGATATGCAGTTATAGAGAGAAGGTAGGGAGAGAATTTTTTAGTTTCTTGGGAAGTAATTATGAGGGACACATGTTAGTTGCAAATTCAATCCAAGAATTTTCCTCTTGATATTTATACTTTCTTCTTCTCTTTTGCGAGGGTTGGAAAATATGGGAAAGTTTCTTTGGTATGAAGATAGTTAGTAGAGTTGGCCCTAAAATTGATGAACTCTGAATGGAAGACCTGGGATGTGCTGGTTGTAGACCATGAAGCTTTGCTTTGGCTATAATACCCCTTCCCATCCCATCACCTTCTCATTCCTTCCATTTTCTCTCTTGTATGACAACATTTGTTCATTGAATATTTTGGTTTATTAGGTTCTTTGTGAGTTAATGTCATGCATTTTTATGTATTATTTCAATGAAATCAATACAAGGAACAACAAGTGTTTAGTTTTAGTTTAAATCTTGTTTCCTTTCTTGGTTGAGTTGTGATGTTTTATGGTCTTTGACAAAGAGCCTAGATCATAGTTGTAGTCCCTTAAGGTTGTATGTTACTTCATTATTGCTTGTAATTCAATGAATTATGTAATTTCTTTAGAGATTCAATAGGGTTATAGGTTTATTGAGGAGGATATTAGGTAAGAATGAGATTTAAATTGAACATTGATATCCAATTTACAAGGTAAATGGATAGATTTGGAGTCTTGGCATGAGAATTGTGTTCTAGATATCCAAAGTGCATGAGGGAGATTCATGAATTTCCCAATGGATGAGGCATTGATCTGTTATAGGATCATAAGTTTGTTGTTCATACCTAGTTTTCATCCACTTTCCCCACCCAAATAAAATCAACTCAAATTCAAATCATCTTTATAATTTTATGTTGAAGAGCTAGAATGGTTTAACCCTCACTCAACTTATGAGATTCATAGATTTGTGTTTAGCTACTGTAGATCTATGTCATTTAATGAGTTATTAGGAGATATAAGGGGTTTTCATTTGTAGTAAATGGATTCAAGGATATGTTTTGCACTGGCATGATATCAATTGAATCTGAGGTCTACCTGCCTAGGTTTAGCAGAGCCTAAAGTAGAAGAAGGGTCATGCCTTATAGTTGGCCTATTGTTGGAAATGGCATGTTGAAAATGGGAGTTAGCTACCCCTAGATATGTCATATTCTCATTGGGGTAATTGAAAACCCTCCAGAATTTTCAAACACCAACACCACATCAACCAAGTTGGTCATTTGTTGTTAGAAATGATCCAAGAGGAAGGCCAATAAAGTATAATGAGATGGAAGAGGAAGATACTAAAGAATCAAAAGATGAAGTAAATGATGATCACAAATGACTATTACACAATGAAGAAGAAGAAGAACATCGATGATGATTGTAGTGATGCTATTGATGATGGTGATGATGATGATGATGATGAACATGGTGATGAAGATGGTGCTGATCAAGGTGATGATGATAATGTTGATGATGGTCATGATAATGGTGATGAAGATGATGAAAATGGTAATGACGATGGTGGTGGTGTTGATCATAGTCATGATGATGATATTGACTAAGTGGATGATCAATAACATGTTTAATGAAATGTATGTCAAGGTATGATAAATGTCACATATAAGGTAATGATTTGTTCATAGAAATTTCTTTGACTTGTATGTTTTTATAATCAAGTTGTTATGTGTTGAACTCTAATGTAATGGAGTATATACACATAATTTTTAATCATGTAATTTTTTTCTTCTATGTAAATTGTAACTCACATGTCATGTAATTCTTGGTTAACTTAAGATAAATGATTCAAATATGCAAGAAATTTAATGCCTTTGACTAGGATCATGCACGATTACATGGATCAATAGGTATAATTCAATAGACCCTATACATATAATTTATTATTTGTGTTCCTTCTCTTTACTAACCACATCAACTTTAGTCACACATTAAATCCTTCTCTTTAGTTAGAAAAATTTATAGATCTCACCATATCTCTCATTTGATGGATTGTAGGTATCACCACATAGGTATTTGTTTGATCTCTCTACCTCAAGTGAGAAAAATGTGAGAATAGAAGACAAAAGTAAGACATCTAGTAGGTATAAAATAAGGAGATAAACTAGAGGTAAGAATATTACAAAAAAATTCAATAAATGAATGCAATGTTTCCTTGCTAATGGCAGCATGTTCTTATGGTAATGAGACCAAAGTTGATAGAAAAGTACACATGTCTTCAGAAAGAATGGATACCTAAGGAACTACCTCTAGTTAACACTGATTTTTCTTGTGAATGAAAGGATATATCACATAGCTCCATCTTCATTACATGATTTGGGATTATTTTCCAGGGATGACATAAAGGTTAGTTATAATTAAGTTGTTGAATTAATGGAGTATGTACAACCTTGTTAAAATTACAATAATTGGATGCATATTGTGCAATAAAAAAAGTATGAATAGGTATACATTGTTAGAAAATTATATAAAATACAAAAAAAATGATCAAAGTAGAAGGCTCTCTATGTATATTGATGGAAGGCCAAAAGAAACAGGGAATATTGCAGACTTTATAAATAGTATTTGACCTGTGTCAACTAATAAGTGACTGAATTGTATATTTGAGGCACACAAGGGGAATCATGTTTTTTTGTGTGATAAAATGAATAAGTTTAGGGGAAGATCTTCTTATATATTTACATTTGAATCATGTAGAGACAAAAAATTCACTATCATTGTACTAGTAAGTATTACACATTTTAGACCAATTGCCTCCAATTAATATTGAATCCAATACACAATCTACTATTTTATTAATAACTTCTTTTTTTAAGTCTATTAATTTTTTAATTTTTTTGATTTCTAAGAATTACTAATCTTTTTCATAGGGAGACATGGATCCATGACAAGAAATAGGTAGGGATGTACCTCACACACCTTCCTCAACAAAGGTAAACCTTAATAGTAAAATTGTACAAATTATATACAATCAAATATCATATTATTATCTTCTTTTCTTTATGGCTTTGGACTTATTTTGATAGAATTTTACTGATATTGATATCATAACTTGATACTTATTGATAGGAAAAAGAAAAAACAATAGCAGATCAAATGTGATCTAAAATTGAGGTAGCATTTTTAGACAACATCGCATGTAGCACTAAACCTACCTTCATGGCTCCTTAGATGATAAATAGATATAGCAAAGAAATTATTTCCATTTTATTTGAACAAAACAAGATAGAGGGGATAGAGACACTCAAAGATGAATTAATACATAGATTCAATTGTATGAAGGTAAGAAATAATTAATCTTAAGCAATAATAAAAGTTCCATAGATGTTTATATTTTATGTACTATCTTATGGATCATGATCTAAAATATGATGTGTTCTTCTTCTAAGAATTTTTAACACCTACGAAATGTGGTCAACATGATGAGGGTTGTAGTGCAAAATCATCATGTAAATAATCCTTGAACCTTTAACCATTCATTTAACCTTTGCATGCATTATTGATTCAACTTATGTTTGGGATGCTTCTAGTACCCCATTTGATCTTAATCCATTGAAAATATCTTTGCTAAAAAATTATTCTTTAGCTCATGATGAAGTGTAGTTTCCTCCTTCAATCACTACTTTGATACTACTAACTTGAATCTCAACAACAAGGAGGATAAAGACATCTTTGTCTATACCAAATACAACTAGTAAAGCCTTATTTTGCTATATTTTGTTTGTGCTAATCATGCATTGATATTTTTTCTGGGAACATTTATACTCATGGACCTATTCTGTGCACTAATATATACACCTACAACTTATATAATAATAGAGACCACTACTATTGAACCTGAACCATTTCCTAGATCAGCCTATGTTACTAGTACTAGTTCATTTGTGGGGTCATTGTTATTGAACAAGAAAACTATATCTCCATTAAAAATACCAAAGCTTCTAGGTGCTTTAAAATTGTAATTATCTACATTGTAATTGTATTTTACTTATACATAACTCGTTTTAAATTGATAATCTCATGATATTTTGTAGGAAATGATGTTTTTTATGATACTTTATTTAAAATGACATTGAAGCTATTTGGGCCCACCATACATAAAAGGTATGTAGCTTCATATCATTGATGGGTAAAAGAACAAACATGTGTCACCCTTTTACAAAGGAAAAGGGTAACATCAAAAAAAGTGTTAAACTTCAACAATGTAAAAGTCATATTTCTATTTTAAATTTTAAGTTGGTGTAAACTGATGAAATGCGTATAAAAGGATAAAGTTTATGTATTTTTTTTTTTAAAATTTTAAAAAATAAAAATACTATGTTTTTATAATTTTCAAAGACCTTTTTTAATAGTGTTAAAAATCAAGAAAATTAGGGGTTATAGTTCCCACCACATAAATAACTGCAAATAAATGTGTTTTCATCTAAATTTGAACTATGTTGTTGATGACATGTGTACCTAGATCTATCAAAAATAAATTTTTAAAAATATTGTCTATTTTGTCTGTTATAACTATTTAAAGTTGAACTTTTCACAATTTAATGATTTTTTGTTCCCACCATCTTTTCCCTAGTAAATCTATGTTAACAATTGCAAATGTTATATGTTATTTAAGATGACTCTCTCCTCTAGAACAACTAACCATTTTTTAATTTTTTCATTATCATCTACTAATTTTTATATTTTTCTGAATGTGTATCATCTTCAATGTTGAAATACCTATAGGATTTGAGCAAAAATGCACAACAAATCCACGAAGCCCAAGAAAACCTACATGCAGAAAACTTGTCACAGAGAAGAAAAAGACAAAAAGAGGCAAACATTTGATCTAAAAAACTCAGATGAAGAAAATATTATGCAATGGATCTTCATAATTAAAAATACAAAGAGATCAATCCTTATAAAAGGAGATTGAAACCCCAAAAGGGTAATCTAAAGCCTAAAAAAGCTAGGTTGCACAATATAATTAATAAAATATTAATTATATGTACCTACAAGATAGCTTAAGAAAACTAGAGTAATAGACAACTTAATTAATTAAATCAAAGTGATTTAATTAATAAGTACAAACAAATAATTACTCTAACATCCCCCCTTAAGTGAAGCTTGGGAGGTAAGCTAACCTAGCACATATATGAAAGCAAGAAAATTGGGTCCTGGCAACAAGGCTTGATCAGGTACCCAATCACAAAAAAATCTCTATAAAGAGGAGAAATAGAGAAAACCACATGGGAAAAACCCTACTCCAAAAAGAGATAGCAAAGAATGTTTCAGAAGAAGGAAAAAAGAGATCAGAAGAGAATCACTCAAGCATGAAGAACCGCAAAACTCTGTCAAAAAGCTGATCTGTAGAACCTCCATGGAAATAGAAGGACGAAACTGAGCATGTCTATATGGTAGATGATCCATCTCACCAAAATGCATAGGTAGCTAGCCACTGCAATCGCCTAGTATGTAGGATCAAGTACGAAATACATAGCTCACACCAACGAGCTATCAACCAAAGAAGCATCAAACAATAATATAACCCCCACTTAATGCAGGTGAGTTGACATGCAGTTCAAAAGGTTGGCCAAAGAATCTCCTACCACATAGGAACCAGACACATCAAGAGTGAGTTACATACACCAATAAAGGAATGTGTCATCAACACTACATGAGGCAAAAGAGAAAGAGGGCCTATAAGCGGCAAACAACTATCCCCCCATGGCACTTTATAAAATAGTGTAAGTACGAAAAATCACAATGATGAAAAGGATCCCAAAATGCAAGAGTAGCACTTTATCTCAATGCATTTGCATAAAGATGCTTACAATGAATATCAAAAATGATAAAAAAAATAGAAGATAGAGCCCAAAACAAAGCATCTGAAGCAACAAAATCAATCATTGAACCTGAAACAAAAATGATATCCACCATAATGCTAAAATGCAAAAGACCAAATAGGATGTGCCTAGAATAGAATCTAGAACAAAAACTAGCATCACTAGAAAGAGCACAGAAAGAGATTTCCAATATTATAAAGAAGTCCAAAAATGGAGATCAGATGCTTAAGATACGCCTCCCAAAGTGCAAAAGAGAACATCCAATTTTGACTGCCAAAATAGGCAACCAAACTGCATCAAAACTAAGAAAAGCCTACACAACTATCTTTGTCTCAGAACTAGCTTTTTGACACCTTTTTTGGATTGAAAAATATGTCCTTATGCTCATGTTATGGAGAAAAAACCACCAAGCCCTTTGAAATGCAAGAAAAAATATTTTTTTTAAATAAAAAAATAATAATAATAAAAAAAAAAGTGCCACCCCCACACCACTAGTGGAGTAGTTGCTGGGGTGGTGGGAGGGTGGAGCACCGCTGTCATGGTGGAAGAGGAGTGCAGAAGGGTAGCTATTCCACTAGTGGCCAACAGAGGTGGAGCCGCAATGGCCATTGAGCCGTTGGCAATCTGTGGGACTACTGGCGATAACCGTCGATGGTTTACCACAGCTGCTAGTGGTTTCAATGATCGCCAACAATTTTCCTAATCGTCACAACCAAAAACTACATTTTCTTCCTCTTTTTCTTTTTTTTGGATTTCGCAGTGCCTCAGATTGCATACAAAGGTCGTACAAACTTGTATGCCAAATTTTTGTTTGCCTCCCAAATCAACATTGTCCAAATTAGACAACTTTTATATCAAAATAGGGGTTTTGACACCTTTTGAATCCATCCGTGAGGTCTATTTGGCCTCAAACTACTCTGAAAATTAGTGACCCCCCTATTTTCTTAGAAAAAGCCCAAAAATACTATATTTGATCTACCAAACCTTGTTCTTCCTTTTTTCTTGAAACACCGAACAAGCTACAATAGATTTGGCTCTAATACCATGTAGGATTTCAGAAAACGTGCATAACAAATCCACAAAGCCCAAGAAAACCTATCATAGAGAAGAAAAAGACAAAAAGAGGCAAGGGTTTGATTTGAAAAACTCAAACGAAGAAAATATTATTCAATGGATCTTCATAATTAAAAATACAAAGACATCAATCCTTATAAAAGGACATCGTAACCCAAAAAAGGGTAACCTAAAGACTAAAAAAGCTAGGTTGCAATATATAATTAATAAAATATTAATTATATGCACCTACAAGATAGCTTAAGAAAATTAGCGTAATAGGAAACTTAATTAATTAAATCAAAGTGATTTAATTAATAAGTGCAAACAAATAATTACTCTATCAATACCTACTTGCATTATTTTTTAATTATTTTAATTGATATTGGGTCAGCTATAAAAAAAATTATATTGGCATTATTTTGAATACAAGCTCTATTCAGTGGTATTTTTAATTATTTTTAAAACCCTAATTCTGATGATGAAATTGACCTCAAAAGTGTTAAGTTCTTTAGAATTGCAAAAACCATGAAAGAAAGTGCCACATAGGATGACACCTAGACAGTTCTGGTTGGCTTCGATACAGTCGTCCCAGATCTAGCCGAATTACATCGGCACAAAAGCCCACACGAGCAAGGTCGTTGATATGTCTTGGTTGGTAAATAATTGAAATAAAAAATCTTGATTGTTATTTTAAAAAATCTCTAAATTAAATATAGTTAAATTAATCAAATAATAATACATCTTTTATTTTTATACTATGATTTCTAACGTAAGTGTTTCATTTGTTATTTTAAATATATTTGATAAAAATAAATCAAAATAAAAAAATATGCAAAATAAATAAACATTTAATTAATATAATCATTTATATTTTTAATTAAGAGATATATTTTAAAATATGTATTTTTTTGAATATTGAATTTAATTTTTATTATGACAAGGCCCCTTGTATTGTTTTATTTTTTATTAATTTAATAAAATAGGGTTTCAAATGTATTGTTTTATTTTTATATATTGATTTAGTAAAATAGATTCTTTTATTTTAAAGGTAAAGTTTTATTTTTAAATTGTTAAATTTAATTTAATAATGTTTAAACAATAAAATAGGTTTTGTATTTGAAATATAATGTTTTATTTTATTAATTGTTATATTTAATTCAATAAAATATGTTTCTTATATTATGAAAACTGTATTAAATTTATTAAATAGTTAAATTATTTACTTTTTAAAATATATTTAATAAATTTTTTAATCTAAGTTTAGCAACACGGTTTAATGCAACTACTTGTCTTAAGATTTTGTAGTGTTCTAGAAAGTCAAAGATAACAACCTTCTAATGTTGCCATTTTTTTCTAAATTGCCTATGATCTACCAGTGTTTATGTAATTGAATTTGGAAGTCTTTTGTATGCAGGTGATATCAAGCTCTTTATTTAAGTTTTTGTGCAATGGGGAATAAAGTGAAAAGAGCAAAAAGATATGATCAACTCAGAGATGACCAGAAGAAAGGATGGACAAAATGTAATATGGAGCTAGCAATTGAAGATCCATTGATTGAAGTTGAAGAAGATCCTGTTGAAGTTCTAGGAAGTAGTAGGACATTCGAAAAATATGCTTTAGGGTTGGAAATTTTGATGGAGATAGATGAAGACTCTCTTTTAAGAGAAATTGAATCATCTAAAGACATAATGCTTGAAAGTACAATTAAGCTACATTTGAAGAATATGTGGGAGGAATTTTTTGAAAATAAATCTCTAATTGGTAAAGTACAATTATTTGTCAGATTATTTAGGAAAAGAGAAATGAGTGCTATCCTAGAGTTGTTAGGTGTGAACAATAAGAAAAGCTTTGGAGATAATGTGAAGGAAACAATAGTTCAAAATTTGAAAGATGCATTAAATTCTATTGATAACAAAAGTTGAGTAGTTGATTTAAGTGTTGCATGGAGAGCATTGATGACTATGATTATGAAAAAGGAGTTGTCACAAAAAAAGCAAGTTCAAGAAATTTCTAAAATGCTCAATCTATCTAGAAGAAGTGTTCAAAGATACATAAAAAGGAGAAATTTTCTTGATAAGAACATTTAAAAGAATTGGGTTAATATTTGTCAACTTCCTTAAAAGGATAGAGTTTCTAAAGAAGTTAGAAGATAGGTTATTAAATATTGGACCATCCAGTCATGTGTTTCTTCCAATAGAAGAGACACTAGACATATCAAAGATGAAGAGATAGGTATGAAAATAGCACATCCAAAACACTTTGTAGACAACACAAAGTGAATTATTTGAAGCATTCAAAAAAGAAATTCAAATGTGAAAATTTACCAAAGAATTTTTGAGAGGTTGTGCCCATGTTTTGTACACATAAATAAGGTATGTGAGAGTTTTTTTTGTCAAAATAATGTTGAGTTTCATTTTTATTTGCAATCTTTTAGAAAAGCTATGGAAACACTTAAGACAAATGTGATAATTCCTAGAAGCACACCACAGTTTGTCAAGTCTTTGTTATGTTTTAATGTTGAAGAGTCAAATGAATTCAATGTAGAATGCATAAAAAATACATGTACAGATTGTGGAGAGTTGCAAAAATTTGCATATGAAATGGACAATATTGATGTTTCAACACCAGTTGTGTGGAATAGTTTTGAGTATGAGATCTATCAAACAAGGAATGGAGAACAATTTTTAAAAATAGCTTTGAAGGGGAGAAATTTTCCATATGGTGAGTTTATGGATAAATTTAAAACTATGATTTATCCACACATCTAGCATTGTCATGGTGCAAGATGGCAAGCCAAATAGTTTCAAGATTCAAAAAATTGTTTTCCACAAGGATGTATTCTATCAATCGTAGACTTTTTTGAAAACTATACTTTTTCCCCTCAATTTGAAATTCAAGCTAAATATTATCACTCTGATCAAATTGCAATTTTTGTACAAGTTTTCCATAGACATGCACAATTTGCGGTGGATGGAGTAGAAAGTGTTGATCCAAATTAACACATTATCATCAAGGAGGTCTATTTTTATCTTAGTGATGATAAGGTTCATGATAGGAGCTATATAGCTCATTTTTTTGGAATGTTCTTTGATGATCTTGAAAATTGTGGGATAAATGCTTTAGAACATTAGATTTGGTTCGATGATTATGCTGGTAAGTGTATTTGAAAGTTAAACTTTAAAATTTCATGACATATTTAATTAATAGAACAATTAATCATATATAGATTTGATTACTCATAAATTTATTTTAATTTATTTTCCTAGGTAAATTTAAGTCTGGAAAAGAATTCAGTTGGCTTACAACACCACATGCAAGATGAAATGTTAAGTTTCTTTGGAACTTCTTTGAAAGTGGTCATGCAAAAGGAGAGGATGATGGAGCAGGAGCCTGTGTAAAGCATGCACTTTGCTAACATGATATTTTAGTTATAATTTATGTTATGTACTAATCAAATTTGATGTATATGACCATCTGGTAGATAATTCTTTTATATTTTGTTAAAATTGATCTACAATTTTCTTTCCTATATAGGTTCAAAGATAGACAAACCAAATCAAGTTGTTGAATGGTGAAAATCTCATTTTTCTCCTTGTGATACAAAATATAATAAACATTTTTTTGGGAAGTGAAAGGTAAGATTTCCATTTTTCTTTGACATTATTACTTTAATATTTTGATTATTGACATAGCTACTTTCCAATTTAATGTGTTATAGATATTGATCGATCAAATCTTTACAATTGTCAACCCATTGTTGGAATTATTAGATTGCATCAACTGATGACTACCAGATGACACAAACCTCTAGTAATTCAAGTAAGAGAAAAATCATGTTTTTGTGATGTCTGCATTCAAAACAATGCAATGGGTCAATGCGAGAATATTGTGACTAGGTATGTCTCTGAATGGACATGGACTAATATAATCGAAAGTAACCCTTATGAAGAAGATGCCAATGAAATAGACATTCATAATCCTATTTATTCAACTAATTATGAACAAGCTTTTGATTTAGTTGTTCTAGGTGAGTTTCTACAAACATGTTTCATTTTAATATTAATTTGTCTATATATATATATATATATATATATATATATATATATATATATATATATATATATATATATATATATATATATATATATATAGTTTCCATTTATTTTCTACATTTGTAGGTGACATCTTTGTTATCAATGCAGATCCTGAAAATGTGGAAGGTGTGGATTATTATTTACTTAGATGTACAAAATTGAAAATCAAGTTGAGTAAACTATGTACAGATGATGATAACAAATTTTATGCAACTGGTTTAGTTGTTATAGAAGATATATGTTATCCTCTTATGAGATGTATATGAGTAATTAGAGAGTAATAGATTAATTGTTTAAATAATTATTTCATTTTTATATTATTAAGAGTACTAAATAACTTTTATAAATCTTATTTCGGAGGCACCTATTATCAGCAAACAAAAATTGACCACAATGGTGTTCAATTTATTGAATACATGTCTGGCCAAATTTTTTGGCATTATAGCCACTTGGTTTTAGCCACAAAGATTAAGTTTGACATTATGCCAAAAAAAGGATGTAGCAAACCAAAGTGGAGGTTAGATGTCTAGGACCATAAAAAGTTGCTAGAGATTATTAAAGATAAAGAGGATCCCAACCATATGTATCAACAACTTCCTGAATGTTCTAGATAGGTTTAATTAAACATCTAGTAATTTCAAATTTATATATACACTAATTGTTTTTCAATACTTATACATGTTCAAAGACCTATGCATAGATTATTGATGTGTTTATGGTTAACATGTTGATGACTTATATGTGTTAAATTTATGATTTCACATTATATCTAAGATTTATGATTGGAATCTAGACATTATTTATGCACGATGTTTATGATTTGACATAGATTTATGTATTTTCTAAAATATCCATGATGTATGTGTTTATGTTTGATATATAGATTGTTTATGCTTTTATGTTTGACATGTAGATAAATGGTTATATGATTTGATCTGATGATTATTTATCTAGATTAATTTATATAATATATATGTCCTAATAAATGGTTATGACTTGTTTAAATATTCTAATTATATGATTTGAATTTTATACATGTAAGGTAAAAGATGAAATAATGTAACTAATTCCATACATTTATGTTTTTCAAAGATGTAATTGAAAAACAATTAATGTAACTAGTTGCATATATCTATTTGAAACCATACACACAAGTTTAAAATTATTAAAATAAATGGTGATCTCATTCTTATATCTAATTAATGGACCATAAGTTATTGAAATAATACAGAACTAGCAAACTCATAAGGAATCTTACCAATGCCATGAAATTCTAACAAAATATAACTAATTTGCCAAATAATCAAGACCTAATGTCATAACTAATCTAACTAATTTATAATTGTAGAAAAAATATAATCCAACCAATCTAGGAATAATAGGTCATCATAAGTAACCTAACTAATGTCATAAAAAATCTAGCTAACATGTAACTAATGTTTTATAAGTAATCTAACTAATGTCTTAAAAAAAATATGGTCACATAACTCATGCAAAAATCATATATGTCAACTATAAATGTAAAATGGACAAGTATCAAATATGTGTACTGTAAATGTAATATATCTCATAGCTCTAAATCTAGAAATGATATCATTATAAATCAATATCAAAAATCATGTATATGACATATATGAATATCAAACATGATCACGTAATGCTCCATGATGTGATTGACTGAGACAAGATCGGGAACCTTATGTCCAATATAAGAACAAATGTATCATGAGCATGTGTACAAATTTATTTAAATAATAACATGAGTACAGATAAATTTACCTATGACTCTAGATAAATAGGGTTGAGAGCTATCTATCCATCTCCACCCTCACAAGTTGTAGATGCAGTTTGTATGTAATAGAAGAAACAAATATGTTAGAGGTTAAGCTTTACTCAAGTTTTAAATGATAGATCTATAGGTCTAATTAAATAGAAATGTTTGTAAAGTTTTACCTGTGTCTCCTGCTACACAGGATGCATGGTGTCTGCAAGTCGCCATACACCATTGTCATCTTAAATATATGCCTACCTATCTCACTCAAGCCTATATCACTAAAGGTTACATCTCCAATGTCAAATGTAGGATCCATGAGCATATATGTGAACAATGAATATCATGGTGGGTGAAAACCTACCTCAATACGGGGGGCTGCATCCTCCTCAACTATGGTCTCTGGTGGAGCTATAGTTGCAATATATATGTCCTCCTACCCCTAACCACACTATTCCTTTGATGTACCTCTAATGACACAAGCCACATATGATGGCACCACACTAAGTGGTTATCCACTCAAAAACTATATAGCTCAATAGGCTGAAAGAAGATCACTAGATAAACATGTACCCATAAACCTCAAGCAGTCCACTGAAGACTCTATGGAGACATCCACTGAAGATGGGATGTCAACCTCATGATACATGTCATCACCTAAAGATGATATAGTAGTGTGACCACTTGTAGAAGTTGATCGCGAGCATGTCATGTATCTTTCCACTTAGTCAGAAGATATCTCATGCACCTAGGTAGCAATAGTGGCAATAGTCTCGTACACATCTCTATGCATATCATTTGCCACTCTATCTCTAGTTGGAGCTAAGACCAAAAATTTTTGCATCACCAAAAGGTTTGGACCAATCAATGCCTATTTATTAATAGGTACAAGAGAATCTGGATGTTTGAAGTTATTTGAGAACCTACCCTTACCCTACCTAGCATGCCCAAGGATATCAGTGTAATCAATCTCTCGATGAAGATAAACTTCTATAAACAATTGTTTGTAGAAATATAAATGGAACTCATCCTTTTGGGGCCATATGTGATGTGTGTCCAACCAATGAGGATACATGAATGGTGCCACCAATGGATTAGTACACCTTATAGCATCGTACCCTCTAACCTTTTTCAAAGGTTGATAATGTCAGAACATGTTATTGACACTCTCCACTAAGACCATCTCATCTATCTCCCTCCATTATAAGCCACCACCAATAGAACGAGATAGAGAACTATAAAAAAGTGTCCAAACTAACACTATCATAAGGGTTAAAATTCTTGATAGTGCACATCATGCTAATAAGCTCATCTCTAATCATAATCAGCTTATCCCTATGCTATAGGGTAGGCAAAGCCTATATATTCAGATCAATCATATCAAGTGCACTCTATAAGTGTTGAATAGTATCAATGAATAATGTCTCCCTGTCTTAGGTACTAGTAGTCAATCTATGGGATGGACCACTATGAGGACAACCATGTACACTGGCCTCTCTAGAATCAGTAGCCCTCAATGCCATAATGATGAAATATATAAATAAACAAAACTAGATAGATCATAATAGACAACTACACATGCATACATATACATATATACATAGATTATTATATAAACTAATTGAATCAAAACACACTAAATGAATCTTTCTAAACAAACCTATTATACAACATTTAAAGAAATTTTAAATACATTACATTTTTTTTAGGAGTTAAAGAGCGGTTTAGGGTTTAGAGGGATGGGGTTTAGGAGTTAGAGAGAGATAGAGGGGAGAGATGAAGTTATGTTAGGGTTGGGAGAGATGAGGTTATGAGAGAGTGAGAGAGTGAGATATGAAGTTAGGGTTTACAAATAGGGGTTTAGGAGTTAGTGAGTGGTTTATGGTTTAGAGAGAAATTTAGAGTTTAGAGCGATGGGGTTTAGGAGTTAGAGAGAGATAGAGGGGAGAGATGAAGTTATGTTAGGGATTATGGGTTAGGGTTGGGAGAGATGAGGTTATGAGAGAGCAAGAGAGTGAGATATGAAGTTAGGGTTTATAGGGATGGGGTTTAGGAGTTAGTGAGTTGTGTAGGGTTTAGAGACTAGTTTGTGGTGACTAATAAGGGAAGTACTATACATGCTTCATAAATTCTTTGGGGTTCAGGGTAGCACCGTAAATTTTTTTTTGGGTTGTGGCTGACATTGTGGTTGACATATGGCTAACATATGGTAGACATGTCATAACTCTAAAGTAGAATAAAATTACTTATATAAAAGGGTTTAGGGTTAGGGATTGTTTCATAGTGGTGATGTGAAAATTGTTTCTTGCAGTAGTATTTAGCTGTAAGGGATTACAAATTGTAATCAAGTTGTAATCACTAGATCATAATAATATTGAACTTGTTATTTAGTGGATGTAGCCTAGGGATTGGGTGAACTGCATTAAATCTTGGTGTCTTGTGTTCTTTTCTATGTGATCTATTATTTTTTGATATTGGTTATATTTGCATGTAATTGTTATTTATGTTCGTGGTTTAATCCTAACAAGTAGTATCAGAGCCAGGTTGTTTGTTTAGCTATCCTCTATAGAAAAGTTTTATAGTTAGGTGGGAGCAATGGCAAATTAGGATAAGCTACGGGTTGATAGGTTTAATGGGTAGCACTTTTAGTTATAGAATATGCAAGTGGAAGACTATCTGAATCAAAGGGATTTATGGAAGTCATTGGAAGGCAAAACCAACAATCATGGATCTATGTCAAATGATGAATGGGATCTTTTAGACAAAAGGTCATTTGGAATCATTCAATTATGTTTGGCACCATCACTGGCATTTAATATTACAAAAGTGAAGACAATAGAAGAATTGATGTAAACCCTAACAAAATTGTATGAAAAGTCCTCTCTTTCAAACAAGGTATTTCTCATGAAGCATTTATTTAATATTAAAATGACAAAAGGTGGATCTATTGCAAATCATTTAAATGAGTTTAATACTATTACTAGTCAATTATCTTTTATGGTATCAATTTTGATGAAGAAATTAGGGCTCTCTTGATTTTGTGTTCTTTGCCAGAAAGCTAGAATGGCTTGGTAATGGATGTGAGTAATTATGTTCCTAAATCTAGTACCCTAAAATATGATGATGTGATCGATGTTGTTTTGTGTGATTAAACTCATAGGAAAATCTCAGGTGGATCTATATCAGGAAGTCTTTTGAATGCACAAAGTAGAGGCAAAATAACTGAGAGAGAAAGTAATTCTGAAAATCATGAGAAATCAAGAGGAAAGTCAAAGGGAAGGATGTCTCAATCAAGAGGACCAAAAGATTGCTGGTACTATGGGAAACCAAGGCATAAAAAGAAAGATTGTTGGAATCAAAAGAAAAACATAGGAGATAAACTAGATGAAGACCAGGAGGAAAATGTGGTAAGTAACAAATTCGAAGAGGATGATTTGCTTCTGTCTTTAGAAATTTTTGATGATTCATGGGTTTTAGATTTGGGTGCTTCTTTTCATGCTACACCTCATAGAGGTTATTTCATTGATTATGTCCAAGTGGATTTTGGAATTGTTTATTTAGGGGATAATGAACCCTACCAAATTGTTGGAAAGAGAAAAATTAAGATTAAGTTGTAGAATGAGAATTATTGGCTACTACATGAGGTAATACATGTTCCAAGGCTAAGTAAGAATTTAATTTCAATAGGATAACTTGGTGATGAGGGTTTTGTAGTTACTTTTAATGATAAAAATTGGAAGGTTTCAAAAGGTTCCCTTGTAGTAGCAAAAGGTGTGAAAGTAGGGAGCTTATATCTTTGTATAGGTCATATTTTTCCTTCTACTTTAACTATTTTAGAGAAAAATGAATGTTTAGGAGCAATTTTTGTAGTTGAGAAAGGAGAAAAAATAGCTACTATAGATTCTGATACAACACTATTGCATAATAGACTTGGGTGCATGAGGGAGAAAGGTATGAAAGTACTTCATTCAAAGAAAGTTTTACTAAGTCTAAGATGTGTTAATATTGTAGGAGTTAAGAATCCAACTTCAATATTGCGCCAAGATCACCTACAATGCAAATAGTTTCCTGAAGAGAAACCTAGGGAGAAAAGAGCTTGAAACAAATACTACAAAAGAATATTTCACAATAGGAAATTATAATTGCTATGTGAAAATGTAAAAATGGATTGAATTTACAATGAGAGAGAGACCGCTTATAAAGGCCTCATGGAATCTTGTAGAACAAGCTATAATGTGGTAGAAGATAAGGTTGACAATCAAGCATCCACAAAAAAGGTGGAACATGCTAGAAGGAAACAAACTCTCATGTTGTCAATAACTAACCACTAAAACTAGTAAATACTAAATATTAAATAAATGTATTAACCTAAGTAAGCTTAAGAAATAGAATAAATAATTAAAAATTAATTAATTATTCACTCTAACACCACCCCTTAAGTGCAACTTAGGGGAATTCCTTAAGCTCACAAAATAAAGGAAAAAATGCAAAATGGGTCCCGACAATGAGGCCATGTTAGGTACCCAAGTACAATGCAACTAAATGCAACCTTTGTAAAATAGGAAAAGAGAGAAAACCACTTGGGAAAAACTCTCCCCCAAAAGGAGGTAAAACAACATGCTGAAGAAAACATGAAGTGAAGGAAGTAAGGCCTCAATCAATCCCCCCAAGGACAACTTCTGTAACCCCAAGCATTGACCATAGCTGAAGAAAGCATGGTGATGCAAAAGGCTTAGTGAAGATGTCTGCAACCTGACTATTAGTAGGAATGTACTCCAATGCAATAACACCATCCTGGATCAACTAACGGATGAAATTCATATGCAACTCAATGTGCTTGGTATGCTAATGTTCCATCGGGTTGCAATAAATGTGGATGGCACTTAGATTATTGCACCACAAAATAGTGGGACAATTAGGAGGAAATCAAAACTCAGTCATCAACTAACAAAGCCATAAAGCCTCATGACTAGCAAAAACTATGGCCCTGTACTCAGCCTCTATAGATGAAAGTGCTTGAGCATGCTGCTTCTTGCATGACCATGTGATGGGACCAAAGCTAAGGAAAAAAACAAAGCTAGAAGTAGACTTCTTATCATCAACATCACTAGCCCAATCTGAGTCAGTGTAGCCAACAATATGTGGAGTCCCTGTAGTGTAGTGAATGTCATACATAAGTGTGCCCTGAATGTAGCACAAAATATGCCTGACAGCTTGCCAATGACTCTCATGAGGGCCCTAAGAAAATCAAGAGATGAGGCCAACCACAAAAGAAAGATCAAGGTGGGTGCGTTAGGTATAATAGGTTTCCAACCAACTGCCAATACAAAGTAGCATCCACTATAGGTGAAGAGTAGAAAGTAGACAAAGTAACACCTGACTAAAATAGTGTAGGAACAGCCTTACAATCAAGCATATGAAAGTGATAAAGCATATCAAGAGCATACTTCTACTGATACACAAAAATGCCAGTAGGAGACTAATGAATTTGAAGACCAAGAAAGTAGTGCAGCAAACCAAGATCAGTCATCTCAAATTATTCCATTAGTTGCATGCTTAACATCCCGAAGCATGGATGATGAACTAAATGTAAGGATAAGATCATCAACATATAAAACAAGAATCAAAATCTCATCATGAAGATGGTAAATGTACACTATGGGATAAGAATAGCAGCGAGTCAAGCCTGTATGTAGCATAAATGAGTCCATCTTCTCATACCAGGCCCTAGGTGCTTGTTTGAGATCATATAATGAACGTCAAAGCTTGCAAACCAAGGTGGGATCCTGCATAAAACTTGGAGGCTGCTCCATATAAATCTCTTCTATGATATCACTGTGCAGGAAGGCACTCTTCACATCCATCTGATAAATTTACCATCCTTATGAAGCAGTGAGGGATAAGACAAGGTGAATAGAATTCATCTTGGCAACAAGGGAAAATGTCTCAGAGTAATCAACACCGTCAACTTGCAAAAAATCCTTTGCAACAAGATGAGCCTTATACTTATCAATGGAACCATCAGTAGCATACTTAGTGCAATAAATCCACTTATAACGCACTAGTTTTCTCCCCTTGGGAAGAGAACAAAGATCCCATGTGTGGTTCTTCATCAAAGAAGAATATTCCTCCTCCATTGCACTATCCCATTCTGAATGTGCTGTCACCTCTGTAAAAGTCTAAGGATTAGTACTAATAGCATGACTAAGTAGACTAGAACCTATAGTGTGAGAATGGCTATGATGGGAAGTGGATGGGTCACTAGCTAGAGATCCTATAGCTTCAACAGTAGCTCAAGCCCATTTAGGCATCTAGGGAGGATCCTGTGTTGGAGGTATATCAGGATCACCATGATCATCATCCTCATCATCCATGAAACAAATTGGAGATGAAGAGGGAGTAGTGGGAGCTAGAGGAGGCACTAGAGGTGAAGAATGAACTATAGGAGGGCTCTCATCAAACTGGACATCTTGTCAAAATAGGACCTCTCTGGAATCAATATCAAATAACCTGTAAGCCTTTACATCCTCATAGTAGCCAACAAAAATTAGTGGTCGGCTCTTCAGTTCCATTGCTTTCCTCTGAACATCAGGTACAAATGTGTATGTTGTACTCCAAAAAACTTTGAATGATGATGTATAAGGCTTGACATGGGACCAAGCCTCCTCAGGAGTCATATGTCGAAGTGCCTTATGAGGCATCCAATTCTGACTGTAGTTGGCACAATTGATTGCCTCTACCCAAAAAGATGAATCCATGGACTGAGACTGAATCATACAATTTTCCATCTCTCAAAGGGTTATGTTCTTTCTCTCAGCCACACCATTATGCTAAGGAGTGTAGGGCACTGAAACCTGATGCTGAAGACCATGCTTAGAAAAAAAATCTCTAAAAGCCTAGTTCACATACTCCCTCCCATTGTCCATGCGTATCCACCGAATAGAAAGTCCAAACTGCTTCTCTACAAATGCCTTAAAACCTCAAAATGAGTCAAAGGCATCAGACTTGTACTTAAGAAAGTACACCCATGTGCATCTAGAGAAGTCATCAATGAATGTAAGCACATATCTAGCACCCAAAAAAGAAGGAGTAGGAAATGAGATGAGGTTACTATGAATCAACTCCAAAGGTGCTAAAGCACGAGTGGGTTGTCCATGTGGAAAGGAATCCCTATGTTGCTTACCAAGTGCACATCCTTGACAAACACCATCTAGATAGGAAATCTAGGGAGGCCCAAGAACAAGTGCCTATGTGCTCATCTGCTGAAGATATATATAATTGGCATGCCCAAAACATTCATGCCAAAGTCTGCTTATTGAATCTACATCTATAACTAAACATGAACCTATGTCATCAAAAGACTCAAATCCTTCAAATTTGTAGAGACGTGATGTAGAGTCAACACTCCCAATGGCCACGCTCATCTTTGGATCATGCAAGTCCTGAATAACCACATCATGTGGTGAGAACTTGACTATCTTCCTAGAGCCAAAGTAGCAAATCTGATAGACAAACAGAAGGTTCATTGAAATATCAGGAACACAAAGTACATCTTGAAGAGAGCCCCAGACCAAAGCAACAATGCTAGAACCTAAAATTGAAAGTTGTGAATAATTCCCAACTACAATCTATGTAGTGGTGCAAGGAAAAAGTGAAGTAAGCAACTTAGGAGTGTTTTTTAAGTGGTGAGAAGCCCCAGAATCAAGAATACATAAAGGAGCTAAAGTCATAGCTTGTGCAGAAAGAGCATGACCTTTCCGTATAGTTGAAGATGAAGATTGAGGAGCTGAAATGTGATGCTCCTTCATGGCTTCCTCTAAAGCCTCTAATCATTTCCAACACCTAGAAATTGAATGTCCATCTTTCCCATAGAAGCTATAGTTCTCACTCAATTTCTTCTTGGTCTTGGAGGTAGACTCACTCGACTTTGAAGAATCTTTACCCTTGGGAGGGTTTGCTGGAGGATTAGTTGGAGGATCAGATTTTGATGTGTCTTTCTTCAAGTTTCCTTTCTTCTTTGATTTCCCCTTAGAATTTTGAGCAACCAATGCTTGGTTGGAAGAGCTAGAGCCCTCCACCTATTGGATCTTTGCCTGTTCCCTAGTCAACCTATCACAAAATGTCTCAAATGTAGGCATCCTATGTTTGTCTCCAAGGGCATCCATGGTGGATTAGAAAGTAGAAGAAAAGACATGATACTACCCCTTCAGCTTTGAGATTATAAAAAATATGCACTCATTATCCATTTTGTTCTTCCCACATCCCTATAAAACTGCATGTAGGGATTTGAACTTCATCAAAATGTCCTCGATGGTGGGAAAGTTTCTTGGTGACAAAGAAGTCAATTTTGCATCCAAATAAAGTGCTCAAAACTCATTCACCTATCAAAACAAAGTCTAAAATTTCTACCAATAAGCTCGTGGAGTAGTCAGGTGAAACAACAGACTGTCTGAAATGTTGAGTGCAATCAGCCCCATGGATTCATCCATCTTGTTCTTGTGTTGTAGAACATCAAAAAGTCATCTAAGAGTAGGTTGATTCTCATCCAAACAAGACCATAGACCTTTTTACATGAGAAGCCTAGTCATTTGTGCCTTATAGGTGTGGTATTTGTGTGGTGTGAAATGGGTTATAGATGAATCCGTCATTGAGAGAAAGAAGAAGACAAAAGTAGAAGGGTCTTAACTGAAGTAAATTATAGAAAAGAAAGACACCCCCCCACAAATGTACAATAATATCCCTCAAATACCACAAAAACAACTATAGAAAGTAAAAAACTAGAAAAGAACCTTGATTCGTTGATGCAGAATAGGAGGAAATAAAAGCCTCTACTTTGACACCAAAAATGGAAGCTTAGACGAACTCAGAATCTTACAAAACTAGTACCAATGTCTCCATCTCTGAGTTAGCTTTTCGAGGCTTCTTTTGGATCAGAAGAAGACCTCCATATGCTCAAGTTACGGCAAAAAAATTGACTGCTACTCCAAAAATGCACCTTGTTGGAAAATTACAGTCATTGGCTTAAATTTGATGGTCGTATGACTGTCACAAAACCATCATCAGGAAATGATGCCAGCTTGACAAAAAATGATATTAGCATCGAGTATAGAAAAGTGACATGGATTGATAGAAAATGATGTCAGCCTGACTGAAAATGACATCAGTCACTGAAAAAGTGATGTTAGCCTACATGGCAGTAGAGCAGTGGGGACTACCAACAGTGGTGGCACCCACGAGGGAAACTTGGCAGAACCACTGATGTAAGTGGTGCCGGAGTGTTCAATGGGTGGTGCTCTACTATGGTGGCACCAGGGCTCTCTGTGGTGGTGCTGCGGGTTGCAACCGTCAATGGAGCTAGGTTCAGGTGGGTAGCAGGTGGCCATTGGGTGGCCACCGAGTGGCGCTTCAATGTTGCTATGGTAGTGCCCTCTTTTAATTTTTTTAAAACTTTTTTTCAAATCCGTCTGTATGACAGCCTTGGGAGGCCAAAAAAAAATTTCAAAAAAATACGTGAAGCCAATTTTTTTTTTATATATATGAATCTTAGTTGTAAATAGTGTTTCGGATCCAATGGCAGCATCCATTTGGGCTGAAAGTGCTCCAAAAATTTTCTTTCCCCTCAATTTGAAGAGAAATTGCCCAAAAAAACTAGGATTTGTGACTCCAAATTATGGCTTCAAAAATCCTTCAAACAAGAAGCAGTAGGGGGGCTCTGGTACCATGTAAGAGTTGAAAATCTGACTTTGATAATGTGCCAAGATCACCTATAGTGAAAATAGCTTGCTAAAGAGAAACCTAGGGAGCAAAGAACTTGAAGCAAATACCGCACAAGAATATTTCACAATAGGAAATTAGAATTGCTATGTGAAAATCTAAAAATGGAATGAATTTACAATGAGAGAGAGATCGCTTATAAAGGCCTCATGGAAGCTTGTAGAACAAGCTAGAATGTGGTAGAAGATAAGGTCAACAACCAAGGATCCACAAAAAAGGTGGGACATGCTAGAAGGGAACAAACTCTTGTGTTGTCAAAAACTAACCACTATAACTATTAAATACTAAATATTAAATAAATGCATTAACCTAAGTAAAATTAAGCAATAGAATCAATAATTAACAATTAATTAATTATTTACTCTATTAAATATGGATTTCTATGAAATTTTTGTGTATGGAAAACAAAAGAGGGTGAGTTTTGTGAAGATTAGGAAGGAAAACAAAAAGGAGAAATTAGAGCTTGTGCATAGCAATGTATGGGGATTGGCTCAAATATCTTCCCTTGGTGACTTTCGTTATGATGTAACTAGAAAAGTATGGGCTTATTTCCTTAGATAGAAATCTGATGTATTTCAAATTTTTTTAAAATGGGAATGCTTGGTTGAAAGTGAGACTAGTAAGAAATTAAAATGTCTCAGATCTGGTAATGGTGGTGAGTATTGCAATCATGAATTTGAAGATTATTGTTCCACTAATGGTATTTGTAGATAGAAAAATGTTCCAAAGACTCCATAGGAAAATGGAGTGGCTGAATGCATGAATAGGACTATAATGGAGTGTGCAAGGAGCATGAGGTTACATGTTGGATTGTGCTTACACATGTGGGTAGAGGCTTGTTGGGCTATCATTTTACATGATGCTAAATGGTAGGAATTTTTATGAATTTCTCTCTTGAAAAGTCAATCTTGTGAATCAACTCCAAGGCTTTGGGTTGTCTTACACCACACTAAAATCCACTTAGTTGAAGATAAATGTGATTTTTCATGAGGAAGCCTTTGTTGGTTCATTCTAACTTTAGATAAATGAAGAATCTATATGTTGTTTCAAAAATAACACTAAACAGAACTATGTTTTTATATTTTGTATTTTTTATGAATGCAATATAACCATGCAACTAGTATGAAATCCTATTCTAAAAAGGGGGTTAATAAAGAAAATAATGAGAACTAAAAGAAAATAACTTGAATTTTAATGCAAATAACTTGAAATTGAAATCCTAATGGACATAAGTAACACAAAACAAAACACTATGAGTTAAGCTTTTGAAGAGACTAGTAGGTAACCAATGAAAATAGGAGCAGCACTTCCTAGACTCTAATGATGCAATCGTCGATGGGAAATTTTATTAAATGTTTCATTGTACATCAAATTGCAAGGCCACAAAAAGTGCACTCATGCGAGACAGAGAGTTATGCAGGCACAATTTGGTGATTACTTGTCAAGCTTGATACATCATTAGAATTCATAAATCTGTAGCAAACACTAGAACTAAAAGATCCTAGAAATAACACAATTAAACTTTGGCTCAATCACAATCTCATGAATAAATTCACAAAACAATGTAACATTTAGACAAGGATAACTACACTCCAATTGCGAACAAAGGCATAACTTTATATCATAATAATAGCGGCCTTGATTACATATTACAATAGGGTATTTATAAGAAATCATCTCCTCAATTTGTGTTTAGAGTGAGAGATATCTTCACACAATAAGATGTTTTTAAACTAATAAAACCAACTAATTATATACAAACTACCTATCTAACTGGTGCTTAGTAGGACTCCATCTATTTTCTATTCATTAATTGGATGCATGAGCCTTTACATGTCAAAAAAAATAAAGAAATTATAAGAGAAAAGAATGTAAAATTTTTGAGTCAAAGTGGAAGTGTATGGAGATGCCAAAATTAGAAGTTGATTCTTCACATGGTGTTACTCAGAGTTAAATTACCATCAGAATGCATTTTCAATGCATGGAAAGCTCTATTTTTGGAACTAGTAGTTAACTGTTGGGGCAGCTCTAGAATTGTGGAGCTACAAAGTTGGAGACCTGCAGAGCTACGTAGCTATGGAGCTGGGGAGTTGTAGAGCTATAGACCTTGACAGAGTCAAAAAATCTCAAAATATCACTAAGTATCAAAATTGAAATTTTGGCATATGGGTTTTGTTCTTCTTCATCCCAAAACTATGTTTGGATGTTTGCCCTTGAATTTCTCTATAATCTCAGTGATTTTGGCTACATCTAATAAATCAAAAGCTTCATATTTCTCCTTGACCTCTCATCTGTAATTGTCTACCTCAAATTGGGTATCAACAAAATCCCCAAGTTTGGTATCCAACTCTAAGAATGCTTCCTCAGTTCTGAAGGTCTGTTAGATGTCCTCCTCATCATCAAATTCCACAAAAATCTTCTTAAAATTCTCCACTACTATATCTATGGGTAGTAATCTCTCGCATTTCTCATCTTCAAAAATATCCAAACATGCATCACTATAGTGTCTCTTTGCTTCCAAAATTTTCTCTCAGGCCTGATCATTGAGCCGATGAATTTAATCATGTAATGTTTCCATTACCTTGTTGCTATCTACTATCTTTTCTATCTAGTCATCAATCACATCTAAGTCATCTCCCTTATATACATCAATCAAAACCCAATACCTTTGTCCATTTATGGCTTGTAGAGTTCGTAAATATTTTCTCTAGGATTATACTATCTAATCAATATAACACCTTTTTAGTTACAACATTGGACATCCCTTACTACCAAAGTACTATACTAATTTTCATTAAATGTCAATCCGGGAGTGTGAACTTGAGATGCTGTCTGCAAAGTATATGCTCTAGTTTTCCCTAAAAGTCACTACCACCTTGAATGAAATAACCATTAAGGAAATCTAGTTTATCCAAAGGAAAGAAAACTATCAAGTACTTGGAAGGAAATTCTAATTATTTAACCATACATCTATGCACCTACTAATGTAGGAATAGTGACTGGTTCTATTTCCAGTGGCTGCAGGAATAACAGTTTGAATCTTAACTTAGACAATTGAGTCTGACTCCTACTTATTAAAGTAATCTTCACCTTTTGCGTGGGTCCCCATAGAAGAATGAAGGAAAGGTAAGCTCAGATAAAAGTGTAGAAACTTAGCAAAGTCATGTATTCATTCAAATATGTAGTATTACAATAACTTGGGAAAAACAACAAGATGTCTATCAATTCTATTTTTCTACTCACTACTTAACCTCATAGATATAGATAAGGTCTTATTTAAAAGGAAGGAAAAACAACAAACTCCTAAAATTATGACTTCCTCATGAATGAAAGTTAGTTACAACTTAAGGCTACAAGCATGCAATTGTAAAGACATTAGTTATCCCTTAAATTCCCCATAAATATAGATCATAGCAAATGCTAGATCTGCTCTTTTATTTGACTTTTAAATAGCTTTTAGGAATCCAAGTATCATTCTTTCATGTTTAACCAATCACTTTGATGCTCACTTCCTTGCTCAGTCACTTTATCAGGTCCCACTTTGTTATTCATTAAAACAAGTCCCTTCTAACTTTGCTACCAAGTTTTCCAACTGCAATGGTGTCATAACGCTTCTCTTTAATACCATCAATTCCTTAGGGCTATTCCTTTACACTTTGTTTTTTATTAACTCCCACTCATCTTGTATTTCTATGATCAACATTTAATACACACAAGACTTCCTGCAAACATTTACTTACATTTATTAGTTTATAAAGAAAAGACATTATTTTTTCAACTAATAGTTTTTGCAATCTCTTCAACTGCAAGAAGATCTACCCATATCAAACATTCATGAAGAAATATTTTTACCAAAAAATGAACCCCTTTTTAGATATAAATCTGGTTATCATTTTTATGCCCTATGTCCATACTTTATACATCAAAAGTTCAAAGCATTTATACTAAAAGATGATAAAGTTTAGTATTTTATAGACAAATGTTCATGAAAAGGGCCAAAAAGACTTCTATTTCTTCATGTCATCATTTTTTTCCCCAACCATCCTAGGGCTAGTCCCTTTAGCATCTATAGGTTTTTGATCCTCATCTGTAGAGTTTTATGTTCATATTCAATGGGCATAACAACTGTCTTCCTATATAGGAGTTGAAAAGTCGTAAACCCAATAGTGGATTTCCATGTTGTTTTATATGCCCATAAGGCTTCAGGAAGTCTAGCTATCTAATATTTTTGATGCAAAGACACTATTTTAGTGAGTATATATTCCAACTCTCTATTTGTCACTTATACCTGTCCATTGGCCTATGGTTGATGCAAAGAAGATTTGCCATGCCAAATTTTATACTCCTCCATGAGTGCTACTATCAGATTAGATGTAAATTCAGGCCCATGATCTGATTGTAATTCTCTTGGAACACCAAACCTGGAAAAGATACATTTGTACAAAAACTTTGCAACACTATTATCACCAAGATGCTTCATGGGTTTTTCTTCTACCCACTTAGTAACATAATTAGTGCAAACCAGTATGTAACTTTTCCCTTCTGATGGTGGTTCAATAGGGCCAACAAAATCAATTCCCCATCTATCAAATAGTTTCACTACTATCTGTGGCTACAGGGGCATTTCACCTATTTTTGTTAGTCAACCCATTGTTTGAAGTGTAGGCCAATAATAACCTATATTCAGGATATTTAATGCAGTCTATTTGTTAGAAAAGTGACCACCATAGGGCTCATCATGACAAGCACAAAGAACATCATATGTTTCATCCTCTCTAAGACATATTTGTGTCACCTAGTCTAGTCCAGTATAAAACATGAATCTTGAGATCCATGAGAAATTATAAATCTTTTCTGCTAGCAATCATTTTTCTTTTGTAGAGAAATGTGGGGAAGTTTTTCCAGTAGTTAGATAGTTGGCAATGTCAGCATACCAAGGGTTTTGTGTTGACAAAAGAAAGAGATGTTCATTAGGAAAGCTATCTTCTATGGCTATAGGATCATTAGGTGTTTGAAGATGAGCCAAGAAATCAACTACAACATTTCCTTTACCTAGCTTGTCAATAATGGTGATGTCAAATTCTTTCATTAGTAACAACCATTGAGGCAATCGTCCAAAGATGATTGGCTTGTTCATCAGATATTTGATAGTAGAGTGATCTGTATGTACAAATATTTGGTATCTTATAATGTAATGGCTGAATTTATTCAGAGCATAAATTATGACAAGCAGTTCTTTCTCTGTCACAGTGTTGTTATACTCAGCTACTTGAAGATTTTTGCTGATATAGTAAATTGCATGTTCTACTGAATCTATCTTTTTGTCAAGTACCACTCCAATGGCATGATCTAAAGTATCTGTGTGTATGTGAAAAGGTAACTCCCAATTGGGTCCTTGGAGCATTGGTGTTATTGAGAGGACTTCCTTAAGCTCTAGGAAAGCTTTTGTACACTCTAAATCCCATAAAAACTCTACATCTTTTTGAAGCAATTTATATAAAGGTGCTACAATTTGATTGAAATCTTTGATAAAATGCTGATAATATCCTACATGTCCTAGAAAACTCCTAACTTCTTTCAATTTAGCTAGTACAACCAATGTGTGTATGACTTCTATTTTTGTTGGATCTAGTTCAATTCCTTTAGGGGAAATAAAGTGTCCCAACACCACTCCTTCTTACATCCTCATTAAAAAAATTTCACTATTTAAATAAAAACTATAGTCCTTGCATCTATGTAAAAATCTTGTCCAAGTTCTCCTTAGCTTCTTCAAATGTTTGTCCATATGTGCTAAAGTCATCCATATAAACTTCCAAACAATATGCAGATATGTCAGAAAAAATGCTAATAACAACTCTTGGAAAGTTGCAGGTGCATTGCACAAACCGAATGGTAGGACAACATAAGAAAATGTTCCCCATGGTCATGTGAATGTGGTCTTGTCCTAATCCTTTGGTGCTATCTAGATTTGATTGTAGCCACTAAACCCATCCAAGAATGAAAATTATTTTTTCCTATAAGATTGTCAAGAACTTGATCGACAAAAGGAAATGGAAAATGATCCTTCTTGGTAGCCAAGTTAAGTTCTCTATAATCTATGCAAACTCGCCATTTTCTCCCTCTTTTGGGAACAATAACCAATGTTGACACCCATTGGCTATCTAAAATAGGATATATGAAGCCAACATTGAGTAGCTTTTGCAATTCATTTTTGACAATATCCCTTAGTGCTAGGTTTATCCTATGCTGAGGTTGTCTCACAAGTTTGAAATCCACACTTATATAAATCCTATGGGTATAGAGTGCAAGATCCAAACCTTTCATATCTATATATTCCCAAGCAAAAGTATCCTGGTTCTTTCATAACAACTGCAGGTTATTATGATGTTGTGCCTGAGATAAGAACTTTCTTATATTTAATTCTCTTCCTGGAATGATTACTATTTTGACTACTTTTTCATCCATTGAAATTTTCACAATTGGTTGTGAATCTATCTCATGTGGTAGGAGTGAATGCATAAGCTGTGCAGACCCAGAATAATGAAGTTTAGTAGATAAAGGTAGAATGCTTTTTGAGACACACTCTTGTTTAGAAGATGTCACAGGTTGTGTTCCATACTCATTCAATATGATAAAAGAAATGACATCATCTTCTTTAATGTTTACAGATGAGTCCCATGAGATCATCATCAATTGTTGAATAGAATCTATGTCCATATTAGAGTCATCCATATTTGGCTAGACAACTTGATCATCCTGCAACAAAGGCTGAGCAGGAGAATACAAAGTTAAATTTTTGGTGTTTGTTCCATCTAAAATAGTCATTTTTCCTTATCAACATGCAATATTGATTTCACTTGGTAGAACTTTCTCTATTAACATACTAGGAAATGGTGGTGTCTTGGTTGGAGGAGAAACAATGGTGGTAGGTTCTTGAACTGTCTCAGTATTTGTATCATCTATTTTTGTTATAATGGGCTTCTAAGGTAAGGCAAGAATCTTTCTAGATCATAGATGGATATCATTAAGGGTGATGGAATAACTTTGTTGCTGGGCTGAAGGTTTTACACTATTAGGATTAAGCATAGGTTGTTCAAGTAACTATGGTTATTTTGGAGGGGTTGCATTGGTTGCAAGAGGCATTAAGGATTGTTGTTGAGGAGGTTGAATCAAAGTTGGTTGATGTTGGTGCTGCTACCAGTTCTGGGTTTCTTGCCAACCCTGCTAAGGTTGGTGCCAACCTTGGTTAGACTACTGCCAACCTTGGTTAGGCTGTTGCCACCCTTGGTTAGGCTACTGCCAATTATTATAATTACCATGTTTTTGTTTCCATTAGCTATTACCACTGTAATTATGGAGTGGGTCTTGAGGAATACCTGATATTGGAGGCCATAGCCTTCATTGAGCAACATATAAGACTTCCCCATCTTCATCAATTGCCTTGAACTCAATAGGAACATGTTGTGATTCCAAGCTATCAATAGGCTTACATTGGCAGTTGCATTTCTTTTCTTTGCAATGGGGGCAATATACCACCAACATACTATTAGCATCCTCCTTCTTCCTCCACGCTTGCATGTTGTCCATTTGTGTAGCAATATCATTAATGATGTCTTTCTTGAAATCTGACAAGAGGTTTGATAGTTCTGTCTTAGATACTCCCACCCCATGAGTTTTTTGAAGTAAGTCCCTCAAAGGTCATCCTTTTTTTGTTGTTTCTCTAGAATAGTTCAAACAAATATTTCAGATTTCAGTCCACGTCTTCTGTGTTATGTCACCTCTAGCCATTAAGTCTAAAGATTCCATACTCCTATCATGCACTCCTTTAAGAAAGAGATGCTTTTGGGACTCTTCATTCAACTGATGTTGTGTGTTGTGTTGTAGGTTAAACAAGAACTAGGCAACATAGTCCTCCAAAGTCTCATCCTCCTTTTGTGTCATTTTAAAAATGTCATCTCCTATCAAATCATGGCCTTTGCAATATTCCTTATATTTATTAAGGAACTAGGTACTCATAGTTGGCCAATTTGTCATAGCATTGGCACCTAGACTCATGAACCATCTCAAAGTGGCTTCTTCAAGAGTTGATGGAAAAAAATTTAGCTTATGGGCATCAGTTGTGTAGTCATAACTTTGCTACCAAGTCTTCCAGCTACAATGATGTCATAACACTTCTCTTTAATACCATCAATGCCTTAGCACTATTCCTTCACAGTTTTTTTTTTATTAACTCCTGCTAATCTTGTATTCCTGTGATCAACATTTAATACATACAAGACTTCCTGCAAACATTTATTTACATTTATTAGTTTATAAAGAAAAGGTATTAATTATTCAACTAACAATTTTTGCAATCTCTTCAACTACAGGAAGATCTACCCATATCAAACATTCATGAAGTAAGATTTTTACCACAAAATGAACCGCTTTTTAGATATAACTCAAATTATCATTTTTATGCCCTATGTCCAAACTTTATACATCAAAAGTTCAAAACATTAATACTAAAAGATGATAAAGTTCAGTATGTTATAGACAAATGTTCACAAAAAGTGCCAAAAAGACTTCCATTTCTTCATGTCATCACATACTTCATCAATAATGCTAAAGTCCTACTTCAAAATCACCACCATTTTATTCACATTTTCTTGTGTATCGTGTAGCATCTTTAGTTTTGCTATGATAATCATGACTCCTTTTTCCTCAAAACTCTACCACCATTGCCGATAGGCTCTCAAAAATGGATCCATATGGACTACTACCCCATCTCTAAGAATGGTATTCAAAGTATCCTCAGGGTATTGATGAAGAGGACCAACGACTTTGGCCAAATATCCCTTTACAATCTCAACCTACCTTAAAAGTGCTTGGATTTCCATCTCATACTCCTCCATGTTCTTCATGACTTCATTAATTCACATGGTCACCATTAATTGGGATGCATCCCGTGTGGGTTTTACCAACATGACATTTTCCAATTGATAATCCTTGGGACAAAGGCTTTCTATGTTTGTATCTCCAAGAGGAACAAATACCAATGCAAATAACTCCAAGCTATTCCATGTACTTGTAACAAATGCCAATGGTATTGCCTCATGTGCCAGGGACTCAACTTTATTCAAAATTTCTACGATCTCATAAATGTCTTCCTCTAATGCTTGGAATCTGGCTTTGGAGCTTCTTATCACTTCCTTTTGTAGCCACCTTGGAGTGTGTTCAGTTAGAGGTCTTCTTATTAAATACAAGGGAGTATGTTCTACAACTTTCTTCCCCTTATCACTCCTCCTTAGAGTTGTTTCTATCTGTGAGGGCTCTCCTTCTATTTTCTCAATCTTAGTGGATCTGGTAGCTTGCACCTTAGTATCTTGGGGAGGTGATTGAGAATATTTGGCTATTCGTCCCTCCTTTAATGTTTCATCAATTTCCCTTTCTTTTGGTTGCCCCTCTTGTGATGGTTCCTTCTAAACTTGTTCCTCTAATCCTGGAAGCGGGGGACTAATCGAACCTTTATCTACCATTGTAGCTTGTGGTGAAGATGGGTGAGAAGGATCAAGACCTTGTGTGCCTAGTGGTATCTATTTCCAAACTTCCTATTGAGATTGACTGGTAGGAGTATGCCTAATCTTGCCATCAATTAATGTCATTCCCATAGGCATGAAGTCAAAATAAGACATTTTAAATACAACATCCCCTTCTTCACTTTTCTCATCTACCCACTATTACACTACATCTTTCAAAGAAGAGATTTGTAAGGGTATTGCCTGAGTGGATGGTGATATTCTCAAGGTACTCCTTCTCCTTTCTTCCTCCATGGCTCTAGCTAGCCAAGTTCTTCTTTGTATGGGAACTTCTTCCTCTTCATCTATCTCCTCTTCTTCTTCTTCTAGGATTGTTTTAGGAAAAGAAGGAAAAGACTCCATTCTCTTAGTCACCCTTTTCCTTTTCTTCATTCAGATCTTAATCTTCTTTTCTTTTATAGAGGTATAAGAGGAAGCTTGTTCTTCTTGCACTAGAGGGATAGAAACTTGCTAACTCTCTTCCTCTTCTAATTGGGTAGGCCTAAAGGGAGGAAGTGGAGGATTATCTTTGACTTGAGAAGCTCTGATATCCTTAGATCCTTGTACCACTTCTCGTTGCAGATGTGAAGGTGCTTGCACTTCACCCTATTCTTCTTGAATTCTTTGTAGGGAGGTTCTCTTCCTTTTATTCTTTCTTGTCCTCTCTAGAGCATGATAGTATCCAACTAGGTGGTCAAGTTGGTATATTGTCTCTGGTCTAATGGGAAATTGGAGCGCAAAAGTAGGAACTGTAACTTTCCTTCCTCTACCTTTTTCAAGGCGGCTTGAGCATGGAAGACTATAGTGTTAGGTATGGGATTAAGTGAAAAGGCCTACTTGATCCATTCCTTCATCATTCTAACCACATGTCTTACCCAATGATTGATATCATCACCCTCCTCCCTATCAACTTTCGAATTCATAATGGATCTGTCTCCGATTTTGTCTAAGTATTCTAATAGCTCCTTAGAATCTTGTTGCCTTATTTTCTTTGGAATATTTAGATTGAGGATCTTCTCTACTAGAAACAAAGTCATCCTACAATAATCTTGTATGTAGATATCATAGTCATTTGTCACATTCATCCAATGATCTTCAATAGCATGTTCATGATTGAACTTTTTTCCAGCCATACTCTCTACTTTCCCAACATTATCTAAATGAATCCTAGTGGAATTATACTCCTCAAGGGGATAATTCCTCCATTCCCATTAAAAAGTTGGAATTTCTTGCTTCCATTTTACCTGGTATGGTCCAATGACAAGAGGCCATGTCCAACAAGGTCTTCTTTGTCTCTTCACCCTTTCATATGTAGATTCAATTTGCCAAGAAATCTCCAATAGCACCAGCTTGTCACTTGGATATTTGTGGAGTTTCTTGGGGTTGATAGTGACACCACCTACCCATAGGTATGTAAACATCTTAAACTAAATGAAATAAGCCCCAAGAGTTGTTATCTGTGCTTTTGCTTCATCATATAGCCTATTTCTATAATCTCCTTCAATGAATTGAATGATCAAAAAATGAATGCATCATTCACAATTCTATATTCCTTGCTTTGAGCAAATAATTTCTTCTTCACTAGTTGAGGGTAGAATATCTAAGGCTAGGCATTAGGATCCTATATGTTTCCCTTTCTATACAATCCAGGATAATCTGTTACCCTTGCTACAAGCAGGTATACTATGTAAGACATCATATAAAACTTCTTCTTGTCCTTCATCGTCCTCAATTGCTCACACAAGTTTTCACTTACTGTGGTGGCCCAATCCAATGGCATCTTTGATGTTTTCATGGTCTCAATAAAGTTGATCATGAAGGTATTAAGGTGGCCTACTATAGATAAACCCATGACTCTACTCAAAAGGATGATGGAGTAACCAATATCCTCCTTCATATATCCCATATTCATATCCACTTTGCCTATTATCCTTCCTTGAGGAGGTCTCTCAATGAGATAAGATGACTATATAATATCTCTCACCTACTTTGTATGTTCCCTATACCATCTCTCTCCTAATTCATATGAGAGCCTAATGAATTGATCCACTTTCGACAGATGGAAAACCCTCTCAATTTTGGCAAGTCAAAGATCACGGACCACTTCTCCTGTCACACATTTCACCACTCTCTCGTCAGAAACAAAATGTTGCACCAATGTCATTACTAGTTCTATTGACTGCACTAATATGAGATGTGATGTTGCATTCACCAACCCAGAACATATCAAGGAGGAAACCAAATTTGACCTCTTGATTGGCTTATTATAGGTTTTCAAGAATTATCCTAAGTCTGTGTGCCCTAGGTCAGTATCTTTGATTTTGGCATAATCATTGTGAAATCTTGATTTGGATAGTACACCTTGGAACTTGAAGACTACAGGATTGGGTGCTACTCCAGATGTTGATGCCATTTAATCACCTACACACAATGAGAAAAAACATCATTAGTTCACAAATAAAGCATAAAATATTACTTTTAAAATAAAAAAGCATAGGAAAACAAATGTCCCCTTAGGTATTTTGAATTTTTTTATGTTTTTATTTTGTATTTTTTTAAAAATTATTATTATTATTTAAATAAATAAAAAAGAAGAATGTTTGTGGGTCACAAAACGTGCACCACGAGTGTGGATGTGGCTTGGTGATAGATGCACATGTGCCTGTGATGATTAGGGTTTCACGGGTATAGTTAGCGAGGGGAACGACACAGGTGCATATGTTTGTTTGGGTGCATGCACATATGGTGGTTTGGGTGCATGCGAGTTTTATGCATAGCATTGTAGAGGGTTGACGTAGGCACAACATAGGATTAGGTGGGCGCACAAGCACATTTTCATCATGCATAAGACACAAATGGGTGCGGTCATTTGCAAAGAAGGGCAAAAGACAACCAACACGAGTAGGAGCAGACAATGCCAGCAGGATGTGTGCGCGGTATAATGGTGGTAGCAAATGCATGTGCGGGTTGTGGGTTACACCACATAGGGGAGATTATTGAGTCAAGTGTGTGGGGTACCAAAGTGGTTTGTGGCACAAAGTAGTGATTCAAGTACACACAACACCAAAATGGCACATGGTGCCAAAGTGATTCAAGCACGTATAGTGCAAATAGTGATTCAAGCACACGCGGTGCAAATAGTGATTCGATTGCATGTGGTGCTAAAGTGAAAGTGTCATTTACCTTGCGCAAATGAAGAAGACTGTGGTAGTTTGTAACTTCAACATGGAATGAAAGGAAGAGGGGGTTTTATAGACACCTACAATAGGCTGGGTGTGTGGCACACCTCGGTGCACACGTTGGTGTGCAGCAAGCATCCTGCCTGCACGAAATTTTTTAAAAAAATAATTTTTTGAACACTTTTAATTCTAAAGACTTTCTTCTCTCGACTCTCGAACTATGAGTCTAGGAGTTGCAAAGTACGGGGTCCCTATTCCTAGATGAGGAATAGTGTGTGTATTGTGGACACCATAACAAATAGCCCCTAAAAAAGGAAGAAATGACAAGACATTTCTTCATCTGCAAACATTCCTCAAATGTGTGTCAAACACCAACCAAACTCTAAACATCTCGAGCTTATTTCGAATGACTTCACAGTTAAAACTTTAGGACCCAAAATATTCAAGCTCAGTATGTGCAATGTGTACTTGTTTCCTTTGACATCTTTAGGAGGTAGTTTATCAAAGTTTTCTGATAACTTGAAAATGATCTTTCACTCCTCCTAGTTCATTCATTTAGAATCTCCATGAGGGCTTTTTATCAATTAATTGTTGATTAGATGAGAGAATTAGTATGAGGGCTCTTAGTGGGATTCCACATTCTTTTAATTTTCTGACCATTTGAATAGTTACTCCATGTCATTCAAAATATTACTTTTGATGAAACAATAATTTAAATGTAAGATACTCTATTTTGAGAATGTATCTTTTTCCATTTTAGATCTTTGGAATCCTTCAGTCTTAACACCATATTCTTTTCCGCTCTCTTCTTTTTTTAGGTGTCTTGACTACACTTAGACTATTTAGTTAGGACATTAGCATCATTTCTTGGATTTGATCTCTTGTGAATATCCCTTGTGTTGCTCTTTTAGAATTTTTTCAGAAACTCTCATGCCAATCAATGATCTTAGCAACCTTTCAAAAAGACCCCTCCTGTTTGAACTAGTTGAAGTTTGGATCATCTCTCATCATCTTTGACTTGAATCCAACAACACCAAAAATGATCAAATTTTAAAAATTTCAAAGTGTTGAGAACTTGTTTGTATAGAGTTCTAATTTCCTGATTAAAAAGCTCTTATTTCCATAAGAAATTTCCATTGCTCGGTTGGTATAAGACACACAATCTTCCAAATGTTCTAAGAAAGAAATACCTCTTCCTAAAAATTAGGAACCAAAGAGTGGTTAGTAAAATCTTGAGAAAAATCTCAAGTACACCTTACCCCATAAGATTGACACAACTTTGAAAAAGAAACACACAACCAAAAGGAAACACACACTTGCAAAAATAAACACACTTGCAGAAATGAAAATCTAACCTAGATGTAGAAATAAAATCCAACTAATTTTTTGTTTTCTTTTTAGGCTTCAAAATAATGTTTCATAAATTCTCTATTTATAGGCAAACGTAGAAATTCCCCTTGTAAGGAACTTAGCCTAAAAGTGTTTTTGCCAAGAATTTCTGCAATTTGATACAAACCCATCCACAAGCGTTGAAACTTGGTATGGCTACCCAACTTTTCTTTTGCCTTATTCCAAAGTAGAACAAGTTTGAAAATCCTGAAGGAGTTTATTATGGCCCTCTTGTTGAACCACCTCTTAATGACAACTTGATGTTTAGCCATGTGTTCTAGTGCAACTATCTGCTTCTCATCCATTTCTAAAAGATTCATTAGTCTGATCTGTACTTTGTCAACATCTTGAGCATATTCACTCATGAACTTCAAAATAGGAATTCTAAGGTTGAGTAGAAATACTAGTTCTTGTTCGTAGACAAGAAAGTATGGAGAATTTCCCAAAGCATTCTTGGTCCTTAATTTGTCCATATAGCATATTTAAGTTGCATATGCCAATCTCTAAGGTTTTCCTCCAACAATCATTTTATAACCGTAATCAAGTTCTTGTTTGTGGATTCTGCTACCCCATTTTCCTGCGGGTAGTAATTCAAAGAAAACTTGATAATGACTTGATTTTCAAATGCCCATTAGGTCAAGAATGCTGATGCAAAAAAAAACCGATTATTGCATACCAAGGAAAATGACATCCTGAACCTAGTGAAAATATGTTCTAACAAGTCAGTCACCACCTTAGTAGTACAATTCCTAAAGGTTTTTGCTTTCATCCATCTCATACAATAATCCATGGCTATGAGAATGAATGTGTGTCCCATTCACAATGGTGGGTTGACCAGACCAATAAAATCTAGCCCCCACTTTGTGAAGGGGCATATCTCAAATACAGGCTATAAGGACATCACTGGATTCCTTTCTTTATTGGAACTAGTATGACAAATATGGTCAGAAAATATGTGCTCGAAAGTGTCTTTAAATATCAAGGGCAAAAAATAGCCCGATCTTAGAATCATGTGAGCAGTTGCTTCTATCAAACCATGTCTTGTACTATACTTGTCATGAAAATTTTCTAAGACTTCCTTGGCTTCCTCATGACCTAAGTACTTGAGATATATCCCTTCATATTTCCTTTTGTACAACTTTCTATCACGTAACATATAAGACTCACATTTCATTTTGAGTTCTCTACACTGCAAGCTATTCATCCAACTGGGATATTGATTATATAGGAGGTAATAAATGATGTCTTGGTACCAAATATCTATCACCACACCTTGTTCAATGTCAACTTGAGATATTACAATCCTTTTCTCTTGATCTTTGTCATTTGTTTTATTGTCAAACTTGAATTCCTTTTTATTTCCATCCTAGTTGTCAGCTATCATTCTAGACAATCCTTGTCCTTGAACCAATCACATAGGTTGAATCTCTAGATCAGATTCTTGAAGTATCACCATCCATTTTCCTCTCCTTTCACCAAGCTCATTCTACATCAAAAGCATCATTACTGCTAGATCAGGTACTATTGCATACACTTTACTTCTGAGTATGTAGTGAACAAACTTCTTCATTGCCTTGATTAACATAAAGGATTATTTATCAAGGTTAGATTATTTCAACTCAGTATTTTTAAGAGGACAAATAATAAAAGCAATAGGCCTTTCATTTTCCTTTTCTTTCTTTTGCGTAAGGATTCTAGCACATGAATGTTCTAAGGCAAAAGAGTATATTTTGAAAGTTAACCCATAATCTGGACTCACCAGTATTGGGGCCATAGAAATGGCCACTTTGGTATCCTCGAATGACTTCTTAATTTTAGTAACCCATTCTATCTTAGCCCCCTTTTTGAGTAAGTCATTAAGGGGATGAACTATTTCTACAAATCCACTTATAAAATTTCAAACAAAATTGATCTTCCCAAAGAAAGACTTGAGTTCCTTCCGACTATGGGGAGGTGAAAGCTTTAGAATATATTTGATTCTATTAGGATCAGTGGAGATCCCTTCTTTATAAATGATGTGACTTAGGAGCTTTCCTTTAGTGATGCTAAAGGAACACTTCTTAAGATTGAGAGATATGTTGTACTTGTGACATCTATTGAATACTTGTTTCAAATCTGCAATGTGAGTTCTTCAATCTTTCAAAAAGATCATCAAGTCATCTATATAGATGAATATACATCTATTTATCAATCCTTTAAAAGCTTCATACATGGCTCATTGAAATTTAGCCCCTGCATTGATCAGTGCAAAAGGCATTCTTCCATAGGAAAAAGTTCCCCACTTAGTTGTGAATGCTATCTTTAGTTTGTCTTCTTCATCAACCATTATTTGATTGTATCCTAAGTATCCATCCAAGAAGGACATCATTTTTGAAACATTTATGATTTTTAGGACCTCATGTAGTGAAGGTAAAGGATAATTGTCCTTTTGAGATGCCAGGTTGAGGTTGCGAAAGTTTTTGAACTTCTTTCATTATCAATGGTTTGATGATAGGATTGATAGGCCTTTGCCTTTGACGAAAAGGCTTTGCATCTAGTTTCAATGAAATGTCATGTGCATTAATCTCGACATCATATGTTTTTAGCTCTTTGTAGCTCCATGCAATGACATCTTTATACTCTGAGAGTAATTTAAGCATATCTCCTCTTTCTTTTTGAGTGCATTCTTTTTTGACCCTTGCCATTTTAGGATCACCTTCAGTGCCCAAATTGTGTGAGTCTCATTCCTCTATTCCTTTTCCTTCGGCCATTCTCTTATTAAATGTTGATTCATGACGGTCAAAAATGCACTCCAACTCAACCATCCCCTTAGGAATATAGTTAGTCTTTAAATTTAGAATCCCATCCTCATCTTCAATTTCATCATTCTTAGGTTTATCATCTGACATGTCATCAATTTCTTGCCCTTTAAAGTGGCCACTACTCATGATAAATTCAAGTATATTTTGATCATCTAAAAAGACTTGGAAGTTCATGATATTATCTGGAATGGATGGAACAACAACCAATTTGACTAAAAATCTTTTCAATTTGGTTCTTTCAACTACTTGTAATGTGCTAGCTGAAATAGCCAGAGCATCTACTACCATATTTTCTTTCTTGAAATAGATCTCACATTCAAAGCTTCAAAATCATCCATTAAACCCCATACTCTTTTCCTGTATGCAAGCAGCCTCTTATCATTGTAGGAGTATAATGATTTTACTCGTCTCACCACTAACTGAGAATCTCCCTTGATGATGAGAGCTTTAACCCCCTTTTCCAAAGTGAAAAGGAGTCCCTAAATCAATGCTTTGTATTCTTTAGCATTATTAGTGCATCTAAACTATAGTCTATATGCAACATAGAAATAATTACCTTTAGGATTGACCAACTCAATACCTACGCCAACTCCCAATTTGCATCTAGAACCATCAAATTGAAGTGTCCATATTGGGCATTCCTTGGGTTTTCTAACTTTATGTTTATTTTTTCTCATCTTCTCCTTTACTTGGGCTTGAAAAGTTTGTCTCTTAGGTACCCATTTTAATCTCTCTCAGCGTGGACTTACTGATTTTCCATTGTCACTCTTTGATACTGGGAGTGTATGTTTTCCTTGTTTATCTTTTATTTCTCCTATCAATTCCTTGATTTCATCCACCTTGGCTATTTGATGAACAACTACTGAAGTTCATCCTTTCCCTTTCACGTATCATCTTCTCCTTTTGATTTTGATCATCCTTGGTGGAGGAGAAGACAAACCTCCACCATATGAAGAGGTATCACTATATGATGCATTCAAGTCTTCAATTTCTTCTTCAACTTTTTCAACAGATTCAAATATGTTTACAAGGGCTTGATCTTCCATGGGTTCATCATTTAGCATGTTATCGCTCTTGTCTTCCATCATTTGTGTCAATACCTTAACAATTTCTTCTTGGCATGATGAACATTCGAACTCTGAATTGCCAACTTTATGCAATCAACAAAATCCTGGGAGAAGTAGGATATTGGCATCAACTTCCTCTTCTATACATTGTAGATTAGCCACCATGTTGTCTATAAACTAGGTTACAATTTCTTGCCCTTGAATTGAAACCTTGGACTTTTGATCATTTGATATTCTGGTTGAGAAAGCCATCACTTTATAAGAACACAAATTTGATTGCAAGAATGCTACTTCATTAGGAGCATTATATTTAGTAACCATAGTTTTTAACTTTGGTTTTGCATCTATCTTGATTTGGTTGTTCAACCCTTTCCACAATAACCATAAATGAGTGAAGTACGTAGAGAACCATCCTCTTAGACATTTTGTCCATTCCCTACTTAGTAGTAATCTATATGTCTTAGGTATATCAACCACATGTATATCAATAACATCTCAAATCGTACAATCAACTATCAATCGTATGCAGACATCTTTTAACACACCAATCACTTTTACCTCAGTCTTATCTAGTTGTATTACTATTCGATTGGAACACTGGGGATTTAATCCCAACCTTTGAGCTATTGATAGTGGCATCACATTACATGAAGATCCTAAATTGATTAGGCAATTGTGAATATTTTTCCCATATATTCTGATACTTAGTAGAAATGGAGGCACCTTAACCTTGTCCTTAAACATAGTCAGCATTGCTTCTGAAGTGTTGACCTACTGAGGTACTACTTTTTGAGAAATATTTTTTTTTTTTTTGAGGTACCTTTGTATGATCTAGGGTCTTCATTAATGCTTCCCATTGTTGAGGAAAATTTTGCAACATGTCAAACATAGACATGTTGACCTTAGTTTGTTCCAAATCTTCTACTGCATTTTATTTCTCAGTAGGCAATGTTGGATTTTTCATGATTGTAGGAACTATTATTTGATTCTGATTCAGTTGTCCTCCATATGGGGGACTAACTGGCACCAGATTATTACTCACTCTTAGATCAAGAGGAGTCAGTTGTAGCCATGGAGGACTCCCATCTGTCAAAGGTTCTTTTCTATTTCACAAATTGTAGTTGTTTCGATTATCATTGTGAAAAGAAAACAACTCATCATGTTGGATATTTGGTTCCTAGCTAAATGGAAAAGAGAACTCCTCACTAGTTGGTTGTTCAAATTGTGCATTCTGTGTGGACTAGTAAGAGTCTAATATCATAGCGTTAAAATACACAAGAGGGACATTACATTTGATTGTTGACTCTAAATCATGTCTTGATTTCTGTTATAGCACGAACCATCACTATTTGGGTCATGTTGACTATCATCATATTGAACATTGTTGTTGTTGTTATCTATAGGAATGCTTTCATTATTTGGATGTGTGTTCCACTGTCAGTTATGTCTTTGGAAGCCATTGTTAATGTTGCTCCCCCCATTATTGTTTCCTACATTGTTATTATTTCTAGCAAAATTCTAGTTGTAATTTTGATTGTAATTGTTGTTGTTGGAAAGACTAGTGTTTTTTCTTTGAAAGTTTTTATTTTGTCCTTGCAACAACCTTAAGCGAGTCAACTCATTGTTCATTTGTGACATAGTCTTTTTCATCTGGTTGAGCTCAAAGGCAAAACTGTTGTCTACCTCAGCTATAGTTGTTGTCTTTTGTTTGAAGAAAGTAGCTTTTGAGGGTTCATATTTGTGATATGTCAAAGTCAAATTTTGTGGAGTAGGATCTATTATAGTGGAATTGGATTCATGGGTATGAATTGGCTAGGCACCATGGGTATCCTGGCTGGGTATGTCGATGTTGTTATAATAGCTTGTGCAGGAAGCATCAATCCTCCTCCATTGCGATTGGCTTGTTTGGTGAAGGTGATCACTTCCATGAAGACTTTATCCAATGTGTCAATATTTGATATAGGAAGTCTTCTTAGAAAGATAGCTATAAGATTGTCCATCGCATTGAAATAAATCTGGATAGTAGCTAGTTTCGGTATAGTGTATGGTGTTTCTAACTTGCAGTATGCCATATGAAAGTGGTGGTTAAAGTATGAAATTGTCTTGGATGGGTCCTTTTTGATAGATATGAATTGTTGATGTATCATAGTTAGATTGATTAAAGATTTGAATTGTTCTAAAAATAATTTTTTGAAGGTGACCCAATCTCCAATGCATCCAAGTGGTAGATTAATGTACCAACTAAAGGCAATTTCCCCTAAAGAGTAAGGGAATAAATGAAGAACCACATCCTCATTGGAAATCTACTTTCAGTTGCAAATTTCTTTGAATACTTTGATGTGATCTTTGGCAGTTCATGTTTCTCCATAAATGAATCTTGGGCAAAACTTCTCAAGATTCTTGGGGTGGTCATTAAGTGCACCTCTCAAGTTGATGGGTGAGTCTACAACATTTTCTAAAAAGGCCATTGGATGATTTGGCAGACCAAACGGTGGTGCTTGTACTAGTGGAATTGTTGGAATATGTGGTGGTCCACCAGGTGGTTGGAGTGGAGGTGGAACTAAAGAAGATGATGAAAGATCAAAAGGAAGTGGTTAAATTCATGGAATTCCTTTATCACTACGCATCTTATGGAAATGGGTAAGTTTGAGGAATTCATGTGCAGTTGGTGAGGATCTTAATGCTTATTGAAATGGGGACTCTAGATCAAAATCCTCCTATTTACATAAATTAATGAAAAAGCACAGCTCTACAGAAGCACACTTTCTCACAAAAAAAAGCACACCACAAAATTTTGCAGACCTGCAGATCTACATATCTATGAACATGCATAGCTATGCACCTACAGACTTGTATAGCTCCATACCTAAATTTTTGATAGACTCAAGAAATTTTTGAATTTTTTAAGAAAGTGAAGAATTTTGAAACTTTGGCAAATTTTCTCCTATTCTAAAAATCAAAAAACTAGGCCTTCCTTCTAGCACCACTTTTGTTGGGCTATCATTTTACATAATGCTAAATGATAGGAATTCTTGCAAATTCCTCTCCTGAAAAATTGATCTTGTGAATCAGCTCCAAGGTTTTGGGTTTTCTTATGATGCACTAAAATCTGGTCAGGTGAAGATAAATGTGATTAATCACGAGGAAGCCTTTGCTAGTTCATTCTAACTTTAGATAAATGAAGAATTTGCACACTGTTTCAAAAATAACACTAAAAAGAACTATGTTTTTTATATTTTGTATTTTTTATGAATGCAATCTAACCATGCAACTAGTATGAAATCCTATTCTAACAAGGGGGTTAATAAAGAAAATAATGAGAACTTAAAGAAAATAACTTGAATTTGTATACAAATAACTTTAAATTGAAATCCTAGGGTACATAAACTATAGAAAACAACATGCTATGAGTTAAGCTTTTGAAGAAACTAGTAGGTAACCAATGAAAATAGGAGCAATGCTTCCTAGACTCCACTGATGCAATCATCGATGGGAAATTTCAATAACCAAATGATGTTTCAATCTAGATCAAATCCCAAGGCCAAAGAAAGTGCACTCATGCTAAATAGAGAGTTATGTGGGCACAATTTGCTGATTCCTTCTCAAGCTCAATACATCAGTGGAATTCGTAGATCTATAGAAAACAAAAGAACTAAAAGATTGCACAACTAGAAACAATGCGATAAACCTTTCGCTCAATCACAATCTCATGAATAAAATTCACAAAAAAATGACACATTCAGGAAAAGGATAACTACACTCCAAATGTGAGCACCAAAAGCATAACTTTATTGCATAATAATGGTGTCCCTAATTATATATTACAATAGGATATTTATAAGAAATTGTCTCCTCAATTTGTGTTGAGAGTGAGAGATATCTTCACGCAATAAGATGTTTTTAAACTAATTATATACAAACTACCTATCTTACTAGTGCTTGGTAGGACTCCATCCATTTTATATTCATTAATCAGATACATGAGCCTTTACATGTCAAAAAAAACAAAGAAATTATGAGAGAAAAGCATGCAAAAGTTTTGAGTCAAAGTGGAAGTGTCTGGAGTTGTGAAAATTAGAAGTTGATCCTTCACAGGGAATTAGTCAAAGTTAAACTACCATCAAAATGCATTTTTTGATGCATGCAAAGCTCTATTTTCAGAACTAGCAGTTAACTGTCGGTGCACCTCTAAAATTGTAGAGCTGCAAAGCTACAGACCTACAAAGTTTTGGACCTGCAGAGCTACATAGCTACAGACCTATGAAGCTATAGAGATGTGGACCTCAATAGGTTAAAAAAATCTCAAAATCTCACAAAGTGTCAAAACTAAAATTTTGGCATATGGGTTTTGTTCTTCTTCATCCCAAAAGTATGTTTGGATGTTTGCCCTTGAATTTCTATATAATCTCAGTTATTTTGGCTGCATCAGGTATATCCAAAGCCTCATATTTTTCCTTGACCTTTCATCTATAATTGTCTACCTCAATTTGGGTATCAGCAAAATCCCCAAGTTTGGTATCCATCTCTAACAATGCTTCCTTGGTTTTTAAGGACTGTCAAATGTCCTCCTCATCATCAACTTCTACAAAAATCTTCTTAAAATTCTCCACTACTGTATCTATAGTAGCAATCTCTCATGTTCCTCATCTTCAAAAATATCCAAACAAGCATAAGTATAGTGTCTCTCTGCTTCCAAAATTTTCTCTTGGGCTCGATCGTTGGGCTGATGAATTTCATCATGTAATGTTTGAATTACCTTGTTGCTATTTGCTATCTTTTCTATCTAGTCATCAATCATATCTAATTCATCTCTCATATATACATCAATCAAAATGTGACACCTTTGTCCCTTTATGGCTTGTATTGTCCATAAATCTTTGCTCCAGGCCTGTACTTCATCAATAATGCTAAAGTCCTACTTCAAAATTGCCACCATTTTATTCACATTTTCTTGTGTAGTGTGCAACATATTTAGGTTTTCTATGATAATCATGACTCCTTTTTCCTCAAAACTCTCCTACCATTGCCAACATGCTCTTTAAAATGGATCAAGAGGACCAGTGACTTTGGCCAAATATCCCTTTAGGATCTTAACCTACCTTTGAAGTGCTTGGATTTCCATCTCATCCTCCCCAATGTTCTTCATGATTTCCTTAATTCCCATGGTTACCATTAATTGGGATGCATCCTGTCTGGGTTTTCCCAACATGAAATTTCCAATTGATAATCCTTTGGACCAAGGCATCCTATGTCTGTATCTCTAGGAGGGACAACTACCCATGCAAACAACTCCAGGCTATTCTATGTACTTGTAAAAAATGCCAATGGTATTGCCTCACATGCTGGGGACTCGGGTTTATTCAAAATTTCTGCAATCTCATAAATGTCTTCCTCTAAGGCTTGGAATCTGGGTCTGGAGCTTCTTATCACTTCCTTTTTTAGCCACCTTGGAGTGTGTTTAGCTAGAGGTTTTCTTATTAAAGACAAGGGAGTATGTTCTCTAACTTTCTTCCCCTTATCACTCCTCCTTAGAGTTGTTTCTATCTATGAGGGCTCTCCTTCTATTTTCTCAATCTCAGTGGATCTGATAGCTTGCACCTCAGTATCTTGGAGAAGTGATTGAGAATATTCAGCTATTTTTCCCTCCTTTGACACTTCATCGGTTTCCCTTTGGTCTAGTTTCTCCTCTTACAATAGTTCCTTCTGAACTTGTTCCTCTGATCCTAGAAGTGAGGGAGTAACCAAACCTTTATCTACCACCAAAGATTGTGGTGAACATGGGTGAGAAGGATCGGGACCTTTTGTGCCTGGTGGTATTTGTGTCTAGCTTTCCTATTGAGATTTATTGGTAGGAGTATGCCTAATATTGCCATCAATTAATGTCATTCCCATAGGCATGAATTCAAAATTAGGCATTTTAAATAAATCATCCCTTTCTTCACTTTTCTCATCTACCCACTATTGCACTTCACCTTTTGAAGAAGAGACTTGTAAGGGTATTGCCTGAGTGGATGGTGATATGCTCAAGTTACTCCTTCTCCTTTCTTCCTCCATGGATCTAGCTAGCTGGGTTCGTCTTTGTATGGGCACTTCTTCCTCTTCATCTATCTCCTCTTCTTCCTCTTCTTCTTCTTCTCGGATGGTTTTAGGAATAGAAGGAAAAGGCGCCATTCTCTTAGTCACCCTTTTCCTTTTCTTTATTTGGATCTTAATCTTCTTCTTTTTTATAGAGGTAGAAGGGGAAGCTTGTTCTTCTTGTGTTGGAGGGATAACAACTTGTTGACTCTCTTCCTCTTATAATTGGGTAGGCATAGAGGGAGGTAGTGAAGGATTATCCTAGACTTGAGAATCTCTAATATCCTTAGATCCTTGTACCTCTTCTCATCGCTGATGGGAAGATGCTTGCACTTCACCCTGTTCTTCTTGAATTCTTTGTGGGGAAGTCCTCTTCCATTTATTCTTTCTTTTCATCATTGGAGGATAATAGTATCCAACTAGGTGGTCAAGTTGGTATACTATCTCTGGTCTAATGGGAGATTGAAGTGCAAAAGTAGGAACAATAACTTTCCTTCCTCTACCTTTCTCAAGGTGGGCTTGAGCATTGAAGACTATAGTGTTAGATATGGGATCAAGTGAAAAAGGTTTTTTGATCCATTCCTTCATCATTCTAACCACATGTCTTTCCTAATGATTGATATCATTTCCCTCCTCCCTATTAACTTCAGCATTCATAATGGGTCTTTCTTTGATTTTGTCTATGTTAAACAGGAGGTCCAATAGCTCCTTATAATCTTGTTGCCTTATTTCCTCTAAAATATTTACATTGAGGATCTTCTCTGCCAGATACAAAGTCATTCTACAATAATCTCATATGTAGATATCATAGTCATTTTTCATGTTCATCCAATGATCTTCAATAGTTTCTTCATGATGAAACTCTTTTCTAGCCATACTCTCTACTTTCTTGATATTATCAAAATGTATCGTAGGGGAATTGTACTCCTCAAGGGGATAATTCTCCCATTCCCATTGGAAAGTTGAAATGTCTTGCTTTCATTTTTCCTGGTATGGTCCAATGATGGGACACCATGTCCAAAAAGGTCTTCTTTGTGTCTTCACCCTTCCATATCCAGATTCAATCTGTCAAGAAATCTCCAATAGTACCAGCTTGTCACTCGGATATCTGGGGAGTTTCTTGGGGTTGATAGTGGCACCACCTACCCACAAGTATGTAAATATCTTAAATTGAATGAAATAAGCCTTGAGATTTGTTATCTATGCTTTTTCTTCATCAGATAGCCTCTTTCCATAATCTCCTTCAATGAATCCAATGATCCCAAAAATGAATGCATCATTCATGGTTCTATATTCCTTGCTTTGAGGATATAGTTTCTTCTTCACTAGTTGAGGGTAGACTATGTAAGGCCAAGCATTAGGATCCTGCATGCTACCCTTTCTATACGATCCAAGATAATTTGTTGCCCTTGTTGCAAGTAGGTATACTATGTAAGACATCATATAAAACTTCTTGTCCTTCACCGTCATCAATTGCTCACACAGGTTTTCACTTAGTGTGGTGGCCTAGTCCAATGGTAACTTCAATGTTTTGATGGTCTCAATAAAGTTGATCATGAAGGTAATGAGGTGGCCTGCTATAGATAAACCCATGACTCTACTCAAAAGGATGATGGAGTAACTAATATCCTCCCTCATATATCCCTAAGTCATATCCACTTTGCCTACTACTCTTCCTTGAGGAGGTATCTCAATGAGATAAGATGACTATATAATATTTGTCACCTGCTTCATATGTTCCCTATACTATCTCTCTGTTGATTCATAGGAGAGCCTAATGAATTGATCTACTCTCGAGAGATGGAAGACCCTCTTAATGTTGTCAGGTTAAAGATATAGGACCACTTCTCCTGTCACACTTTTCACCACTCTCTCTTCAGAAATAAAATGTTGCACCAGTGTAATTACTAGTTCTATTGACTGCATTGATATGGGATGTGATGTTGTGTTCACCAACCCGAAATGTATCAAGGAGGATATCAAATCTTACCTCTCGATTGGCTTATTACAGGTTTTCAGGAATTCTCGTAAGTCTGTGTGGCCTAGGTCGATATCTCTGATTTCAGCATAATCATCATGAAATCTTGATTTGGATAGTATGCCTTGGAACTTGAAGACTATAGGCTTGGGTGCTACTCTAGATGTTGACACCATTTAATCACCTACACACAATGATAAAAGACATCATTAGTTCATAGATAAAGCATAAAATATTACATTTAAAAAAAAAGCATAGGAAAAAAAATGTCCACTTAGGTATTTTGATTTTTTTTTGTTTTTCTTTTCTATTATTATTATTATTATTATTAAAAATCATTTTGGGTCGCAAAATGTTAGACACAGGTGTAAAAGTGGCTCGATGGTGGATGTGCATGTGCTTGTGATGATTAGGTTTTACCAGGTGCAGTTAGCGATGGGAACGGTGCGAGCATATGTTTGTTTGGGTGTGCATGCATATGGTGGTTTGTGTGTATGTGGATTTTATTAATAGCATGATGGAGGGTTGACATGAGTGCAATGCAAGGTTAGATGGGCGTGGGCATGCATTTGTGTTGTGTGCAAGACACAAATGGGCACAAGCATTTGCAAAGGAGGATAGAATACAAGCAGTGCGAACAGTGCCAATAGGGCATGTGCACATGTTGTGTGTTGTGCCATATGGGGGAGATTATTGATTTGATCGTGTAGGGTGCCAAGGTGGTTCATGGCACAAAATAGTGATTCGGGCACATGCAATGCCAAAGTGGCATGTGGAGCCAAAGTGATTTGAGCGCACATGGCGCTAAAGTGAAAGCACCATTTACCTTGTGCAAATGAAGAAGAATATGGTAGTTTGTAACTTCAACATGGAATGAAAGGAAGGGGGGGTTTTCAGACCCCCACATCGGATTGTTTGTGTAGTGTGCCTCTACGCATGCACTAGTGCACGACATGCATCCTAACTGTGCAAAAAATATTATTATTTTTTAATTTTTAAAAAATTTTAGAACACTTTTAATTCTAAAGACTTTCTTCTCCCGACTTTTGAACTATGAGTTTGGGAGTCACAAAGTAGGATGATCCCCATTCCTAGATTAGGAATGGGGCATATGTTGTGGACACCACAATAAGGCTCTCAATACTATTGTATATTTGATTAATAGAAGTTCCTCTACTCCTTTGGGTTGTGGCATTTTAGAGGAAATGTGGACTGGTAAGAAGGTGAGTTATTCTTTTCTCAAAACCTTTGGTTGTGAAGCTTTTGCTCACATAGATTCTGAAAATAGAACAAAGTTGGAAGCTAAGTCAAAGAAATGTGTATTTGTTGGATATGACATTAATGAATTTGGTTATAGGCTTTGGGATTTTGAAAATCATAAAATTGTAAGAAACCAGGATATCATATTGAATGAGAAAGTGTTGTACAAAGATTTGTTGTAGCAACATGAGAAGAAAGAAGATGATTATGTAGTGTTGGATGATACTCCAAAAGATGATGTTCCAGCCATTTTGCATGATGTGTAACAACTAAAAAATGAAATACCACACACACCAGTGAATGTTAGATGGTTAACAAGGCAAATTAGACCTCTAGAAATATTTTCTCCCTCTTTCTATTCTATTTTACTTACTAATGTTGGTGAACCTAAATGTTATGGTGAAGCTATGTAGGTGGATACTAAGATTCAGTGAGAGTCTACAATGAAAGATAAAATGGACTCTTTACTAAAGAATAAGGCATGGGAATTATGTAAGTTTCCTAGAGGTAAAAAAGCTTTACAAAATAAGTGGGTTCATAGGTTAAAAGAAGAGGAAGGAGGTAAGAAAAAATTTAAAGCCAAGTTAGTTGTAAAAGGATTTAACTAGAAAAAAGAAATTGATTTGGATGAGATATTTTCTCCTATTGTTAAAATGAATTCTATGCATACTATTTTAAGTCTTGTGGCTACTAAAGATTTACATTTGGAGCAACTTGATGTTAAAACAACCTTCCTTCATGGTGATTTGGATGTAGAGATATATATGGCTCAACCATAGGGATTTGAAGTAAAAGGTCAGGAGAACTTAGTGTGCAAATTGAAGAAAAGTTTATATGACTTAGAGCAAGCACCTCGGGAATGGTATCTAAAATTTGATAGTTATATGCATGACCATGGATACAATAGGTGTTATTCAAATCATTCTATTTATTTTAATAGGTTTGATGATGACGACTACATTATTTTATGTTTATATATTGATGATATGCTTGTAGCTAGGTCTAACATGGATCATATAAAGGGGCTAAAATGCCTGTTAGCCCATGCATTTGGTATGAAGGATTTGGGGGCAACAAAAAAAATCCTTGGTATGAAGATTTATAGAGATAGGAAGAACATGAAATTGACGCTATCTCAGGCTAATTATGTTGAGAAGGTGTTGCAACATTTTTCTATGGAGAATTCTAAAGCTATAAACACACCTTTACCTGGCCATTTGAATTTAACTAAGTAGATGTGTCCTAAGAAACAAGAAGAGGAGGATAAGATGTCCAAGGTACCCTATGCTTCAGCTATAGGAAGCTTGATGTATGTTATGGTATGTACAAGGCTAGATATTGCACATGCAGTGGGAGTCATTAGAAGGTATATGAGTCATCTAGAAATTGAGCATTGGAATGTAGTCAAATGGATTCTTAGATATTTAAGAGGAACATCCAATAAGTGTTTACATTTTGGGAGCTCTAAAACTAACTTATAAGGCTATGTTGACTTAGATTTGGTAGGAGATATTTATACTAGGTGGAATACTATAGGCTATGTATTTACTATTGGTTGGGCAGTAGTGAGCTAATTTTTTAGGTTACAGAAGGTTAATGCTTTATCCACTATAGAGGCAAAGTATGTTGCTACTACAAAGGTAGCCAAGGAGATGATATGGCTTTAGTTCTTCTTGGAAGAATTGGCACACCCTCAAAGGGATAATTATTTGTTTACAAATAGTTAGAGTGACATTCATCTTGCAAAGAATTTAGCCTTGCATTCAAAGAACAAACACATATAGTTGTGGCACCATTTCATTCAGTTAGTTTTGCAGGATGGACAGTCAAAGTTGGACAAGATTCATATGGTCAAAAATCCAATAGATATGTTGAAAAAGGTACTAACAAGAGAGAATTTGAATTCCTCTTCAACCTTGGTTGGTCTTCTAGACTGAATAGGAATACAAGAACAATAGAGTCTAGGGGGGTTTGGTCTAGTAGGAGCCTCATGGCATAGGGGCATAGCTACAAGATCAATCTCCAAGTTAGAGATTGCTGTCTAGTGTGGAGTCTAATTAGTCCCCAAGTGGTAGATTGTTAGTTTGTGGTGACCGATCAGGGAAGTACTATACATCATAAATTCTTTGGGGTTCTGGGCAGCACCCCAAATTTTTTTTTTGGGTCATGGCCAATGTTGTGGCTGACATATGGCCAACATGTTGTAAGCCTAAAGTGGCATAAAAATACTTTCATAAAAGGGCTTAGGGTTAGGGATTGTTTCATAGTGGTGATGCAAAAATTGGTTCTTGCAGCACTATTGAGCTGTAAGGAATTATAGATTGTAATCTAGTTGTAATCATTGGATTTTAATAATATCAAACTTGTTTGGTGGAAGTAGCCCAGGGATTGGGTGAACCATATTAAATCTTGGTGTCTTGTGTTCTTTTCTATGTGATCTATTATTTTATGATATTGGTTATATTTGCATGTAATTGTTATTTCTATCTATGGTTTAATCCTAATAAAGATGAATTTATGTTAGGAATTATGGGTCAGGGTTGGGAAAGATGAGGTTATGAGAGAGTGAGAGAGTGAGATATGATGTTAGCATTTACAAAGATGGGGTTTAGGAGTTAGTGAGTGGTTTAGGGTTTAGAGAGTAGTTTGGGGTTTAGAGCAATGGAGTTTAGGAGTTAGAGAGAGAAAGAGGGGAGAGATGAAGTTATGTTAGGGATTATGGGTTAGGGTTGGAAGAGATGAGGTTATGAGAGAGTGAGATATGAAGTTAGGGTTACAAAGATGGGGTTTAGGAGTTAGTGAGTGGTTTAGGCTTTAGAGAGTGGTTTAGGGTTTAGAGCAATGGGGTTTATAAGTTAGAGAGAGATATAGGGGAGAGATGAAGTTATGTTAGGGATTATGGGTTAGGGTTGGTAGATATGAGGTTATGAGAGAGTGAGATATGAAGTTAGGGTTTACAAAGATGAGCTTTAGGAGTTAGTGAGTGGTTTAGGGTTTAGAGAGAAACTTAGGGTTTAGAGAGTAGTTTAGGTCAACATATTTGGATTTAAAGTTCAATACAGGAGTTAGAGTCTAATCCGATTCAATGTGAGAGTTTTAGTTTGAATTTGATTAGGTTTAATATTGGACTTAATTACATTTAATGTTAAGTTTTTCTCTTTCTTAAGGTTTCAATTAGAATTTATTTGTGTTCATGGTAAGAGGTAAAGTCTGATTTAGGTCAATCTAATAGTTTTAGTTACTAGTTTATAGTTGTTTCTAAATCTATACCTTTATAACAATTTCTAATGATTTGTAATAAAAAAAAAATATATATATATATATATATATTTAAATTCTATAATTTACATCTAACTAATTTTCTATATATTTAATAATTTTTTCTATTGTTTTCTAAAGTTTCAAAACTTTCTAATTGTTGTAGTATTTTCTAAATTTTCTAATATTTTTGAAATGTTCTAATATTTTCTATATTTTCTAATATTTTTTAAAGTTTTAAATTTTTCTAACTATTGTACACTAATTGAATCTAAATTTTCTATATAATTTTCTACTATTTTCTATAAATAATTTTCTAATATTAGAGTACTTAAAAATATAAACATATAATAATATATAAAAATTTAAATTTTTTAAAACAATTTATATGAAAAATAAACATTGAAAACCATATTTCTACCTAAAAGAAATAAAACCTATTAAAAAAGAGGGGTAATTGTTCATATGCCTGATCCGATCGAATATCTCCTGTAGCTCTTCCCGCTTTGTAGTTTCCAAAAGTTCAATCAATGAAAATGACATGTGGATATGTCTCTACGTGATTTATATACTTTATGGGTTTCCAACTAGACCCATTCTAGCCAGATCCCTTTTGAGTAGATCTATGCTGAGTTGTACATGCCACTTGGTGCAAAATTGACACCACATGTTTTTGGCTAGATTCAGTTCCCTAGAGCCCATTCAACTAGATTAATTCTGGTTAAAACATCAAAGTTAGTCGCAAAGGTGACACAGATCTATACTTTCACCTTGATACAATATTTTTCTTTCCTCCTATTTATTGTACTATATTAAAGTTATGTATCTAATTTTTTTTTCAAAAAACTTGGAATGAATAGGGTCCTGAATTAAAAAATCATCTCATTACATCTTTCAAAGACCTCTTTGGATTTTATTTTTATAGTGCCCTACTTCTTAAAAGAGCATATAAACATATAGGGATCGTGTAGGACCAATATAGAAGGTGTATAAAGGATAACCCAAATTTTGAGCATCCTTTTATGATTCCACCAATGTAGTGGAATGAAATAATAGAATATACAAAAGAGAAAAGGCCACTTGGTAAAGTTATTGAACTAGAAGAGGGAAAAAGAACATATGCCATGATAGTATTAAGTAGAATTTAATCATGCACTAATTAGTGGTCTCTATAAATATATAATCTAACATTTTATAGAATGAAGGACCCATCAAAAGCTATAGAAGAAAGAGTACAAAAGGTTGGCCAACTCAAACTTGGCTCTAGTGGTTATATGCAACTTCATTCTCGACTTCTAAGTAGAAGAAATGGAATTTTATAACATTTTTATTTTTAAATTTAAGGTTGCAAACAATTTTGTTTAATCAGATCATAAATGCAAAACTTATGATATTGAGTAAAAAATACAAGGTAAATTATTCAATGTAGAGCCCATGGATGAAGATAAAATAATTCCTTGAAGGAAGGTTATAAAGTCATGGTTGCATGCCTATGACAAGATTCTAAAAGCCATACCAAGGAATCTAGTGCACTAGATAAGAGATGGGTAAATTGGTCAAATGAAAAGTAAATCAAATTGAATAGTTGAGAAATTTCATGCTTCTTGTTACTTTCCAACATACATTGACTATTTTAGTTTTATATATTAAAAAATGATAACAATGTGCATGACATTTCACTGTAGCCTTCAAATCTTATCATAGAACTTGGGCATCATGAAGGCCATGATGTACAACACAATGGTGGAGGTATTAATTTTGTATTGGAAATAAATTATGTAATTATTAATAGAATTTAACATCTTTAATTGTAATTGACCATGTTCACTTTTTTGATTATTTTAGAGCATGTTGAACATCATGGTGAATGAGTGGAGCATGATTAAAGTGTTTAACATGTTGAGGTGGTGACCAATCAAAATTTTATTGTACATGATGTGGCATTGTTAGGTAAATAAAAATGCATGTTATTTTCTACTCGTTAATGAAATACTTGTAATAGTAAAAAAAAATGTGAATTTAAGCCATTTACTTGTTATTGCAATAGAATCCCCTTTAGTGCAGAAACCTCATGCTCTTCAAAAAATTAGGAAGCACCATAATTTGATATCACAACTAGAAGAGAAGTACAATGAGGAAGACATGGATGCTCCTCTCAACCTTTTCCTTAAGAAATCTAAAAAAAACCTAAAGAGTAAAAGATATTGGTGCTCTTTGATAAGCCTTTTTTGATTAACTTTGTTGGATAATGAAAGAGTGTTGTTTTAAGTAATTATCTACAAATTTTGCATATTAATATTGAATTTTATGTCATGTTAATTAATATTGTTATGTGTTAATGAATTCCTTATTAGTGTTGTGTAATAATGAATTTTATATCATATTAGTGGATGTTATGTGATTGTATTGATTGAATCTTATAGTTCATAAATGGATGAGTGAATGAATGAAGTGTGTAATTAGATATTAAAGGGGAGTTTATATTGATGTTAGGTGAAGGGGATGAAACAAGATGAGCTTCCACCTTCATGTGGTTGGTCTTTTTGAGTAGAGAGTATTAAAGTATTCTTGAAACCAATTAAAACTCAAACTAAATTAACTTCATTATTTAATCAATTACATCTATTCTAGGCCTTTTCTCATAAGTGCATTTTGAATGTTACATTGTCAAGAAACTATCAAATAAAAAATTAGAAGGTCAAATAGTAAACTTTTCTAGCATCATTCGGATTTATTTTTTGTAAGTATTCTCTTCTTGAATGCATCAACCTCTCTTGGCCTAAACTAGATTTTTTTATTGGTTTGTGTTTTTGAGAAGGTGATGTGTTAAATAATTTCCTTTGGACTCTCATTTCCTCACACATAGTAGTAATATATGTTAATTATTCCTTTTAACCACTAGGGATTCCAAATCAATGTGATTAGATCCTTAAAATGATCAAGACATAAGAAACACTAAAAGCCTCTAAGTACATAATTCTTTATGTTAAAGATGATAGTATGGAAGTGGGAATAATAGGAAAAGTTAGTATATGTGAAAAGTGGTGATATTGGCTTATACTTGGAAAGTTGGATCCAAAACATTGATACAATTTATTTTAATATTTTAGTACAAAAGATTCAAATAATTATTTTTTGTTGATAATATGAAATAAGCACTAGAGTTTTCTATCTTTTGTAAATAATTGATATGAGTTGAAGAGGCCATATATTTTTGGAGAATGTTTTAGAATTGATGCCTATTGTGGGTTGTATGTTAATGGATGCTAGTTTCTTGCCTTTTGGTGAACACCAAGTTACGATTTTAGTAGTATGACTATCAAGTTTGTACATGTCTCAGGAATGGAGAGCCATGAGTTTTTATTGTTTGGATCATCTTGCTTCCTTTAGAAATAATCTTCAACTAAGAAATATATATTTTTGCATCCATTTTTTAATTCTATTATCTCCATCTTCTCATCTTCCATGAACAAATGGATTGGTGAGTAATCATAAAAATGATATATAAGTTCATTTTTATTCAAAGAAGCTTTAAGGTGGATCATTATGATTTTTTCATGAATTTCATTCTACAACTAGTGAAGATATTGCATTGAAAACTTGTTTATTATTAAAATTTGATTTATCTCATTTCCTTTAGGTTCGTTAATGATTCAATCCTCATGAGTGTAAGTGGGTCCAACTTGAAGAAATGAATAAGAAGCAAGGAATCTTGTCTATAGCTATATTAAATGAAAAATTGTATGTCTTCTATAGAAATGGTTTGAAATTCATTTGGTAAATTAAATTTATATCATGAGTTGTGTATTCTATACTAAATGTTTTCCTTACAAAAATGTTGATACTAATATGTGACTAATGTAGTTAAGCTATAGGTGGTTATAATTGATTAAGAATTTTATGTTATGTGGAAATGGTTGATCCTCACACAAGTTCCTAGGTCATGGTAAAATAACTTATCATGATCAGACCATGTATCCTTCATAACTTTTGCATCTTAACATGCATCTAGGTAATAGAGTTTTATGAAATCTACTTGACGGAGTCCTTTTGTCATGTTTTAACTCTTAATCATGAACACAGATGAATCATGGTAATGGCTTAAAATTTTTGAGTTCTCTATTTTATCAAAATGATATATTTAAATAGATCGATTCAATTTTTGGGGCTACAATAGTTCTAGAAGATTTCATTTATGCAATTGGGGGCATTGCAAAGGGAGGATATCACCATTATGTATGTCATCATGTCTATATTTAAATATATGGAGTACCATATATAATTCTTTAGAGAAATGGATTTCACAAACTTTTATTTTTTGTGATTTTAGGTTGAATATTATCATGATGACAGTGGTTAGAGGACCTTGTATTTAATAATTGTTGGCAAGAGATCCTTCCTAGCTATTGTTGTTTGATAAGGTTTGTCTCAAGTCCAATATCTAAAGTAAGCTACTTTAGATGTATTTATCTATTGAACATAAGTATATGATAGAAAATAAATGTACAACATGATCTACCATGCCCACTTCAAAGCAACATAAATGTTTTAAAGATTTTGAAGTTGCTTTCTAATTTACTATAATAACTTCTTCTCTATGTCTCTAGTTACAAAATTATTTTTTTCCTTTTTTTGTGTCATCATTTTAATTGTTATAAAGAATAAGGAAAGAACTTTCAATTTCTCATTGTTAGAAGTTAGTGTTGTTTTTACAAACATTGTAGTCTATCTCTTTGGTTGTTAAACATACCAGTAGATGAGCATAATCTTTGATGCCTTATGTCAAAGTTTAGGTAACACCTTAGGTTTACTATTAATATATAAAGTAGGATAGAAGTGAGTTGTCAAAAATAGAATTGGGGTAAAAGTAAAAATTTGTGTCACCTTTCAGGATGACTTATTAGAACAAATGAATTTGAGTATTTCTATCCAAAAATCAATTTTTTTTAAATATATGATCTAGATAAATTCATTCTAGATAAGTTATATTTGGTCTCACACTTTTCCAATTTTCAATGTCTATTAAATGCACATTTTATACTAGTTTGTATCCAATTACTAAAGAAATAAAATTATTTTAGAAAAGTAACATTTCAATAACTCTTACTATTTTTTATGATATTTTTTTAGTAACATATAAACACCATTTTATAGAGCTCAAGCTCAAGAATATTCTCATATGGATTTTATAGCGTTTTAATTAGATACAGTATATTGTAATTAAAAAATTCTACAAACATTTATTTAAACAATAAAAATGATGTTGATTTTAAGAACGAAAAAACTATTAAATCACATGAAAAAAAATAAAAAATTATATGTCATTCTAGAGTAGAGAGTCCTCTTCAAGAATGTTTAGTTTTTCTTTTGGTTAGAATAATTTTTTTTCAAAAATGTGGTGGGAGACGAAAACTGTCAATTTCAGGTGATTTGAAATTTGAATGATTATAAAAGAGAAAATATAGCTCTAAATTCAATTTTTATATTTGATTGTTCTAGCTATATATGTTAAATATAACATGGTCTGAGTTCAAATGGAAATAAGATAATTTCCATATAGTTTTGTGGTGGTAACTAAACCCCTAATTTTTGGCACTTTTTAGAAATTGAAAAAAAATCGTCTATTAAAATTAGGAAAATATATCAATTCTTATTCCAAATAATTATTAAAAATTATAATCCTAAACTTCATACATTTCTACAAATTTCATTAGTTTACTTCATTGCCAAATTCTAAATAATAATATCAGTTTTATGTCACTGAAGGTGAATAATTGTACTTTTTTAACCTTTTCCTTTATAAAAGGGTGACATAGGTTTGTGCTTTTACCCATTGATAAAGGCATATTTTATCTATGGAAGGTAACATGCTCTTCTATCATAAATTTGATTCTTTCAACAAAACTTATGCTTGCACAATACAAATTTTTTTTCCTCTTGGTGTCATTTATGAAAATAAAAAATGTAAATGGAGCTTATGTCAAATTTAGCAAAGTTAATATCACCATCAAATCCAAGTGGATGTTTATTACAATTTTCATTGGTTTTTCGTCATGGGCAAGGGCTTTGTGATTGAGGTAGTCCTTTTATGTCTTTTGAATATGAAGAACCACTAGTATATGTAAATTTTGTTATTTAATTATGAAAATATATTAAATTGTTTTTAGTTGCTTCATTTAGTAGCTACTATCTATCAATTCTTTATTTATTTTTCTTATTATTACTAAACACTAAATAACTATATTGTTTTCTCTATTTTAAATAGCAATTGCTATAGGATAGGACTTTTATATTCCCTCGTTATTCTTATTGTTAATATAGCCTCTTACTACTTTGGAACTATAAATTATTTTTGAGCTTCATAGATTTTTAAAGGGTCAGTCAATATTATTAAATACATGAAGGTTAATTTTAATGAACTCCTCAAAAATACACTGACTATTTCGAATCTCAATGGCATCATTTGATTTTCCAATCCTCAGTTGCTAGGCCTTTGTGTGTATCATACTAATAGAAAAAAATGAATATGCATTTTTCCCTCGTCATGCTATTAACCAATACAAAAAGTAATTTTGAATTCATACTCTTTCAAGTTGTTGGAAATAATTGATTAATTGTGTGTTGTCTTTGATGTTACACAAAATGTCATATCATTGCCAGTCAATGTATGCCAAGATCACTTGGGTATTGAAGTCAGTTTCCTGTGTCTATGAAGCATTTTAGAGTTTGCCTAGTTCAGAAGACAGTGTCTATTGAGTTCACTCGAGTGCCAAAGTAAAGCTTACAAAAGTTGAGTTTTAATCGAGATCACTCCTTTAATGAAAGAAATGTTAGATGGAACTATTGTTAACTAAGCTCACCAAGTTACCAAAGGAAATTTTTGAATATGTAGTGTTAACTGAGTTAACTTAGTTAACATAGGAAAATCACTTTGAGTTAGTATCTATCGAGCAAGGTTGACTAACAAAGGATTTTCTTATTTTTCGAATATTGAGTTCAATTCAATTTTTTGTTGGTTCTAGAAAACTAAGGAGACAAATATTAATTATTCTTATTTGAATAAGTGGAATATAATTGAAGATTTGAAGTAGTGAATTAGAAGGATAAGTAAAATATCCTTTTTGAGATGCAAAGATACATTTGATCAATAAGGATCAACTATACAAGCCATATTTGAGATTTTTAATCATAAATTTAGTTGCATAAGAAATTAGGTCATCTCATTATTACTCTCTAACCATTGTAGTAGTGATCTAAAATCTCCTAACAGAGTTGGCTTAACAACTAGCTGCAATTGGTGGTTTTTCCTAGATTGGGTTTCCATGTTAAAATATTATGTTCATTCTATTTCTCTTATGTGTTTGTGACTAAATGAAAGTAATATCGGTGATAGATAATATATTAAGACTTTCATTATAAGCATTTTGTGAGCTATCTCAATGTTTACTAAGTTACAACATTTTTCTTGTGTGTTTACCAAGTTAAAATAGAGATTAGTTTTGATTTGTATTGACATCTAAGGGGTCTGGGATTTGTTTTTGTGGTAACTAATTCACCACTCCCCTCTTAGTTACTCTTCTTATATTTCCAACACAAGTATGATCTTATATCCAAACAATATGAGAATGCTCAGAGCCCTACAACTCATGAGCTACCATAGTTTAATGAAATTTACAAAATACAAAACAAGGAACTCATTGTACTGGAATAAAAGACTTCTTATAACTACAGTGATAAGAAGTCCTAGAGAAAGTGATGAAGAATTGATAATTTTTATAGTGGCTACTGAAGTCTCTAGAGATATGATTGGTTGTAGATTCATTGCTTCTCTCAAGCTCTTGTCTCCTATAAATCTCAAATTTTCTAGTTTTGGAGGGTATACATACATAATATTTTTTATTCATGAAAACCATGTGCATTTTGGTTTTCTACCCTATTTTTTGTATTCTTCCTACAATTAAAGTCAATGATGCATATTTATGTATTTATCAATTAAATTTGTATAGTTGGTGTTTAAGGTTTATGCTTTGAATGGTTACTAGAGTATAAGGGAATGAATATTTTTTATCTCATACATTCACAAAGTCCAATATAGGGGCTTAATTTATGAATTGTAATAGTATTTTTAGACATTTGTATGTCACATTATCTATGGTACCAAGATTTATTATCTTTCCTGGACATTTCTTACATGCTTCCTTGGGAAAGTTTCATATGGAAATTTATGTTTTTCATGCCTTTTTTGATTACTCAAACAAAATTTACATCTACAATTGTTATACATGATTCACTCCTCAATAATCTAGATCATTATACTAGGTATGCGAGAACAATTTTCATAAGATATAATCTTTATTTTCTAATTTTTTGTATATAACAGTCTCGACCTTAGATATAGCACTAACCCAACCCATTGTAGTTCATACCACATTAGGTTGAACACCAGTGGCTATATTAGTCCCAACATCAATCCCTTTAGACCTAACATGCATCTCACTTATCCCACCCTTTTCATCCATGACATTGCATCCATACTTCAAACTTGGATGACATGCCCCATGTGCAACATACTTCACTAGAATCTCAACATATTTCTTGAAGTATACAACCATCATCTAGTTTGAATAAATAAAATGCTCATTTTGGTAATGAAAATTTAATGCTTTTATCTTTTCTTTATTTCTAGGTTGCATTAATCTTTTCCAATTTGTTGCATTTTCTAGGTTTGGGTTCGTCTATACCATTACACACACATACTTGTAACCAAAATCAAGTAAGTTCATAATAAACCATTATGCTAATAGTAAACTAACATAACAAATGCAAAACCATACATATTAATGCAAAGTAACACCAAAAGATAAATATCTAGACTAATCACTAACTAGGATGTGATTGATGATTACTCTGGATATTTATCTTTATGAGTTTTTTTTTTTTGAAAATTCCATATTGGTCAAACTTTTGACACCACTTGGTCAAAATCCTCACTAAGGTTGGTTGACCTTTTGAACTTTCTATCAAAATTTTGACTGAAACATTGACACAGTTTGTGTCATGAGTTTGGCATCCTCATCAAATGGGCTAGAGATTTTGACCAACATTCATCAAATTATAGAGGGCTAGAATGGCCAATAGAATATGCCAATTTTTATCAATATTAGCGTACAAATTTCCACCTCCACAAGGATGTGTCAAAATTTTGACCAGGAAAATAGAAACAAGAACATTGGTCAAAATTTTGACCAATTTGTCTAGAAAATTCAACCAATTTTCATTGAAAATAGGGGCCAATTCTATGGTGGATGTGCTCAACTAGAATTGGCATTTGTATTCTTTGTAGAAAACCTAGTGATATAGATTAGTCATTTTTGGTAAGCTATCACTAAGCCAAAATTTGTGCACTTTTTGTTGTGTGTCCTTTTGGAGGGATTTCATTTGGGCCTTTCTCTCCAACATTTGGGTGTTCTAGATGCTAGATGCCCTTTCTATGGGTAGCCTAAGATATTTTTGCATATTTTATAGTTTTATAGATTAGCCCAAGAATATTGTAAATAGATTTATTACTTCTTCAAGCCTTTTCATCTACTAGAATTTTCTCTGCATATGTTTTTGCTGGGTGATTTTCCTTGGTTCTCTATAAATAGTCTCAAATTTTGCATGCTTTTAGAATGAAGATCTTATTTAATATATGGAAGAAAAAAAATGCATTTTTTATTGTCTCTCATATTGTTGATATTGTGATAAATTTGTCTATTAGTGACTCACACTTAGTCAATATGCAGTTGCTACCAAGTTTCTTAGTTGCTACCAAGCTTCAGAACTTGTGTAAAATTTATACTGAGCATAGTAGTGTTTATGAGTTGTTTAGTCCAAGTGATGGAAAATCTACTATTAATTGAGTTCCATAGTGTTAGCCATGATCTCCAATGTCTACCAAGCCAGAAGTGTTAGCAATGTGTTCCTAATGTTGACCATGCTATGGAGTGTCAACTAAGTGATTTAGTATATACCAAGTTTCATAGTATTTGCTAAGGTACACAATACTGATTGATTTCAATCTACTTGGAAGTGATCAATATGAATAGAGCCTCTTCATCAACCAAGTTTCAAATGATGTTGAGTGTTGATAGTAGTTGTCAAGTATTACAACATCACCAATTTTTTCTTCAAAACTTGAATTATAGTAGTTGGGTCAACTTTATGTTATCTGGTGAAACTTGTATTGTAGCCAACTATAGTAAGTTGTAATTTGGATTAGTATATATATGTAATGCATTATTATATATCCAATTATGAATAAGTGTAAGCATATTATGAGCAATACTGTGAATTTAAAAAGGCTACAAGTAGTATAAGGGACAACAAATTATTATCTATCACAACAAGGTGATCATTATAATTCAAGGAGTCTCAACCAAAAAAAATAGAGTTTTAGATCAAATATTAGTCATTGGTTCATCCTAATAGGTGTATCAATCAAAATCCTTTAACAAAGTAGACTTAATAGTCTTTTATAAATCTCTCTACCGAGTGCATACTTCATTATATGTTTTCTAACTTATTTGACAAGGTGGATCTTGTAGTCCTTATTGCTCATATTAGGGAAGATCATCAAAAGTGATCAATTGTAAGTCTTAACAAGACAAATTTATACTATAGTATTAAAGCTTGTGGGTATCATCCTCACCCCAATTTTACTTTCTATTTGGAAGGTTTTTAGGTCACCATATCTTGTGTCAAATTTCTATGAATGTTTATTTTATTTCATTGTTTTATGCATGAAATTAGATTAAAATATTATACGAGGGATTAATTGGTGAAATAAGGTTAGTTTTTATTGGTTATTGATTCACCTCCCCTCTCAAAAACCTTGGGTACCTCAAATTTCCAATAGTTTATGGTTATCAATTTTGATTCACATATGGGTATAGAAATAATAAATATAAGATTTCATGTCATCTTAAGATCAAAAAAATGTCTATCAAAGAATGTAATTGATCAACTATAAGAGTGGCACTAAACATGAAGTACTATTCAAAAAAAAATCAGTAGTTTCCGAGGAATGTGACAAACTAATCTACTTAGGTATATCGAGAGTTTAAAAATAAAAGAGCTTAAAATCATAAGGATAAAAGACAAGAATCAAATTCTAAAAGTATTAGCATGTCATATTGATAGAATTGGAAATTACATTAACAATCAATGCTTACATTACATTCGAATATTCATAGATTCTACTTTTAAAATCCATTGTGTACACAATCCTTGACATGACATCTCTTTAAGGAATCATATCATATTTTTTATTCTATGATTTATGATTCCACATTTTTCATGCATGTCTACTAAAGAATTTCTACTATAATATTTGACAAATATCTACCCAAACCTTGTGGAAATTACATTTTATTAGCTAATATCACTCTGAGGCATTTTGTAAAAAAATTCACATGGCTTTTATGTGCTTCCACATTCTACATGTATTTCTACTAGATTATTTCCAAATATAAGACTTGACATAAAACTATCTTTATTATGTTTTCGTGGATGTTGGAAAAGATTATTGAATTTGCATGACACTTGCCAATTTCTTTTGATTAAATGTTTTGAAGTATTTTTTATGAAGTAATATTCAAGGCCTCACTCAAATAGTTTTAATTAATTAATTTTTTCCCCTAACCTTTCTAAGGTCAAGAAATTAAAAAACTTCCCAAGGTTCCTAGGTTTGGTCTTCTAGCTTGTGAAAGTAGCAACTGATCCCAACTGCTACTATGTTCTTTAATAAGGAAAATAATATAATGCCTCTTCTTAGGTATTCTAAGAACTATCATCTACATGTCCCTCTACTCCTAGTTCCTAACTACACCAAGGTGTTTAGTAATTTCCTCATCATTCCCTTTGAAGTCTATCTTTATCATTCTTCTTGGTATATTGCAGTCCTCCTAGTTTGGATTTGATAGTCTTAATACTCTCCGTATGTGGTATAGTTCCTCCACTTACTCCTAAGTAGGTTGATCAAAGAATTTAATATTTTTTTCTATGATTTTAAATCCTAAGTCTACCCTATAAAACCTAGGGTTTCCATAACTTTGTCCTAAACTTTAAGACTATAGCTAATGAAAAGTTTTATTTATTAGTATTAGTCACTTATTTCTATGATTCCTTAAGGATTCTTAAGTATTAATCCATTGTGACTATGCTTTCATTATTTCAATTTGTAACTAAAGTATCATTAAATGCTTATAACTAATTAGTGATTAAGAAAGATTCAAGAGGAAAGTTTTCCAATCATGGGAACTTTCTATTTTGAAACTACGATGATTTGCATGTTCCCAAGCATTCTATCTCCTCACACTAAGTCCATGCTAGACTCCTAAATATCTATGTCATTGGGTTGCTCAAAAATTAAAAATTATAGGATCAACAATCCTAGTGATTAGTAGAGTTTTCATTGGAAGAGCTTCCAACCACCTGAAACCTATCCTTGTGATGCAAGAGCATCATAGGATATTTGGAAATCCTATATGTTGAAGGGATTTTGACTTGTGGTATGGAGTTCTTGAGGATTTATTTAGATGATTTGGTGAATTTATTGCTTGAGGATTGAGATCATGATGTAGATCAATTGTTGGAATTTGTGTGCACCTAGTTTGGTCTTTGTTAATTGTTCTTGATGTATCTAATAAGTTTTATAAACCTTTTAAGGAATTTAATATTTAATTTCTATTAGAGACCAAATTGTGGCTTAACATGTATTTAATATAAGGGTTTATTTAATTTGTAGCTTACTAGGCCAACTTGTGTTTTTTTGGCACAAGTAGGGGGTCTAGTGTAGTCTTTAGTCATTAATTATCCAGCTTGGAGGAGGAGTGAACTTTTAGAAGGGCTAGTAGCTGAGGCTTGGAAAAAAAGAGATTGCTTGATGGGCTTGTAAGCATAAGTTTAGATCTTCCTTGGAGGTTTCTACCAAAGTTTGGATCTAGACTAGCTAGTGTTTGGGTTGAATTTTGAGGGATATTGTAGAACTATTATTGTAATTGCTATTATATATTGTCATAACCAAGAAGGCCTTACAACTTGACACATTGCATGTAAACTATTATTTATGAATAAAGAGTTGCATTTTCTATTAGATTGTGTATCTTGTGTTGTGTTTATTTTGTGTGGGTATTTTCTAGAGGCTATAACATCTTCTTTTGTGATTGTCCTACCTTACACCACATCACCTTGACATGCAAAGACAAAGTTAGTATAAAAGTTTTGATCACCCCATAAGGTTATAGTGTTTGATGCCCATGTAATGTTAGAATGTAGTCATTCAACCTTGAACCCTAGGTTGAGGATCTAAAGTCACTAATCACACTTCTATAACATGCTTGGTTCATTTAACCTTTGGCTACAAGGAATGACAAGGAAATAAAATGTCAAAAAATATACATAACAACATCCACAAAACAATAACCTATGCAAACTAGGAACTTATATAAGGGACAAAGAATGCTACAAAAAAAATAAAAAATTGTTTAATAGATCACAGTCTTCCCAAAAAATAATTATTTTTAGAAAATATATTCCTCTAGGATAGTTAAAATGCCTTCTTATTACATTTTCCACTCTATGGGTATATTAACAAGTCATTTCCCAAAAAGTTGTAAAAGTTGCAATGTTGCACATTGCACTCTGGAGAAACTTTACTAAAATGACAAAAACTATTGTTTCTAAGACTTCAAACATTCTAAGAAAGATATATATGAACAAAATTCACATTTCCCACACTCACTCATCCTTGACCATGAATTGACCAACATTAGCCAACTAGAGAAATTTTGCTTAGAGAATTAGTTTGACTTACCTAATAGATATATGATGTACTCTAAAGTTATCTTATTTTTCCCCTTTCTCAACCTAACTAGGTTTTCTTCCTCAAGAGTTTATTACATCTAAAAAAAATATTAACAAAATTTTACTCTAATGTGCAAGTAGTTACTTAGTGCACTTGCACCATACACCTATGATGTAGAAGAACACATGTCTGATGACTTATCAGATCTATAATGGTGTTGTTGGTCATTTTTGCCTTCCCACCAAAATCACCGCATTTGAATTTGACATAGTAACATTTAAAAGTTTTAAATATTCAAATATTCAAAAGGGGTACAAAATACTTTATGTTCAACCCTATATATTTCTTTCCCTGCACATTTTAATGTTTCTTCGGGTTCGCAAGTCCCCATCATCGGATCAAGATAAATCAATGGTTGGCACTATCTTGCTATAAGAAGTTGCACATTGTTTTTCCATAGTGACATAGTGCCTTTTGGCTATGTGGTTGGTGGGTCCTCCCTTTTTCTTATTGTTTCTCCAATGCTGAGTTTTGATAGATCCCTGGAGGGCACTATGGTGCTATCAAAAAATTTGTGTTCCTCGTCGTTAGCGACATAGTGCCCAGAAGAAAAGTGATACTGCGGCAACATCAGAAGGAAGGTGGATCCCAAGTATGCCACTTTGGATATCAGTGATGAAATTTGGCACACATTAGTAGTTGATCAATTTTATTTTTATTATTGGCTAAGGTATGACTGTGTAGAATGTGGGTCCTACTTCACTTGGCCAGCTGCAAACAAGGATTTTTCAGATAGGTTGGCACATGGCCAATTTCTTATTGGCTAGTATACTGATAGTTTAGATCCATCTTGCTCACTATCAGATCTCAAAAAATCAATAGTGGACACTATCTCGCTATGGAAAGCTACGAGGATATTACCCATAGCGACATAACACCTCGACAACACATGGCACAAATGACATCATGGGCCCACCCTTCTCCAAGTAATATTATGGCTCATCCTTGGTGCTAGTTTTTAGATGGGTCATAGTAAAATGGTGGTATTTTGTTGGTCCACTCAGACAACTTGGTGTGCAGTCGTGCAATTTTTTGGCTCGTCGTAGATCTAAGGAAAATCAACGGTGGGTGTTATCTCGCTATAGAAAGATGCAAGGATATTACCCATAGCAACATAGCGCCATTGTGCCACATGGATCAGTGGGGCTAAGTCATGCCATGATGAAGATGCTAGGTGTGCTAAGTGGTTTGTGGGCCCAAGTTTTCATATTTTTTAAGGAAGATAGTGTAGGAATACGGTGAAGACAATCGTCAAATCAGTTTGGATCCATGGTGGGTGTTATCTCGCTATTGGAAATTGATTAGAGGAAATGCATAGCGACATAACACCTTGGTGACACATGGTAGGGTGGGGCCAAGTATTATGAAACTATCAGTTGGTGCCAATTAGGATCAAGAGGTTCAGCTAAGGTATAAACAACACTTAAGGCATTAATAGTTAGTGGCCAGTAGTTAGTATAACATTGTGGTTAGGATTTTTCAAAGAAGATGGCACGGTTAGTGATGAAAGAGGTGGTCAAATTAGGAAGACCTTGTGAGGTGGTAGAAAGGAAAGAAATTATTGGTCAACGTGGCTCATCCTTCTTGCAATTTTAGTTTGACTCATTGACTTGCTAATTCATGAGCCAAAATGATGGAAAACCAAGGTTATCTTACGAATCTGACCAACCCAGAATGAGTGTAGAATGAGAGGGACACTCCACTACCCATTTTTTGATCCATATACCTAGTCAAAATGGCTTAATGGCACTCTTTCCATCCTCTGAAGGTATTATTTTACATAGAAGATTAGATATCATTGCATCTAGATCCGCATCCAAATCAGATTTTCTTCATGATTATTCTCTGCAGGACTTAATGGCAAGTTGTTGCAAAGTAATTATAGCTGGAGGACATCCCAATTATGCCTAAGCTATAAAGGAAAAATTTTATGAACTTTTTAGGTGTCGAGCTTTCTCTATTTTCTCTGTTAATTCTCTATAGATTCTCAGTGTAAATTCCCCTCTCCCTTTGAACTACATGATTTTTTTCCTTATCTCTTTCAACCATTGGTATGAAAGTGCAAGAACTCTTTGCCTCTTATTGGTGTTTTGCAGAGATCTATGATCTACATGACTATATCTCATTGGCCTGTGAATGATAATATAAGTCAATCTCTCTTTCCTTATGTCATTCATCTTGGTCTTCTAATCTGCATGTGATTACTAGATTAAAGCAAGTCTGAATGTGTATATCCTTAGTTTCATTTTGGTTCAATAGTGCATATATGGGTAGAGTTTGGTCCGAACACTCTATTTTGGTGCATCGCCTCCCTAGATTAGAATAGGTAGATTTTCTTTCCATGCTTTCCCTCTCCCTTTTCCTTTCTAAGAATAGTTAGGTGTACCTTGATAGTAAGAGGAAGCTGAACTTCTCTGGAGACTCAACCTCACAGTTCAAGTCCCATAACTTGGAGGTTGTTTCCATGTTTCACTAGGTTGTCCTCATGCATAGGCTTTGGATAAGGGTGCAAACTCAGTGATAACAATTTTTGGCATGCTCGGTGGGACAAATTTTTAGAAAAATTCAAGCCTATTGGTGTCAAAAGGGAAGATTTCAAGATCAATACCGAGGAGATAGTAATAGCTTTTGTATTTAAGCCTTCAAGAGGCTCATTCTTCAAAGTACATGGCAACTCTAAACTTAAAATACATATCTAGTTCCAGACAAAAGTTGCAATGATTTATGCCCAAAGCTGAAACAAGGCAATATTCTAGAGGTAAGTTTCAGTATCAAGAGCTTTCATTTCCAAACCCTAGAAGAAGGAAGACTAGAATATCTTTATCACCGGTTAGGAGTGCAATAGTAACAATACACCTAAAAGATCTATCTCTAATCCTCTTGCTATTAGATCTTAGCCTAGACTACCATCAATACATATCAATAGATCACTTGTCTATATGGAATTTCCTAGAGCTTATACTTTTTCCATCTTTAATGGTGGGAGCCCTATCTTATTATCTCAAAGACATGACATACCAGTAGCTGCCCTCAAAAGTATACCAGAGTTTACTATTCAAACTTCTATCTCTCCCTTAGAACACATTCAAGAGGTTGTAAATGTCTACAATATCCATGGTATTATAGAGGATGATATTTTAGTTAGGCTCCTAGCCTCATCCTTGAAAGGAAAAGCACTACAATGGTATAGAGGTTTAGCTCATGGTTCTATAATAGATTGGGATGGATTAGGAGTAGGATTGTGCAAACATTTTGAGGATAAAAGTGACTACTTGTCACTTTTAGAGAAGTTGACTACTATAAAAAGAGCCCCCCATGAATGTATGACTGATTTTAATTATAGATTTCAAAAGACATGGGATACAATACCTACTTCAGTGAAGCCTACCCCTAGTAATGCCTTCTTACATTACCTTAGAGCTTTTAGCAGTGATATTGCCACTACAATCCAAACTATGGGAGGAGATACCTTGCCTAATTCTTATGGCATAGAAATAAAATTAGAGAACATCCTAATACAAGGAGGTAAACTAGCTCCAACGCCTCCTATGCCCTTCTTTCCTGATGTTCCAAATCATCAACCAACAATGGCTCCCCTTCCTACAACTTCTACATCACAATTCCTTACTCCAGTCCCTCAAGCTTCCACATCCTCAAATGGGATTGATGAAATCAAGGAGATGATGCAATCTTTGATGTAGAACATGGACAAAAGAGAAAAAAACCTTGATAAAAGATTGCAAGATCAAGTGAAAAAGTTAGAAGATCAAGGAAAGAGGCTACAGGATAATTTCTCTATGATGTAGAAAGTAAACAACAAGGTGATGACTTTAGAAAGACAACAAGCTCAAGGTAGTAAGCCTCATCAATTGCAATATCAAAATTTGAATAGTGGTAGGCCTCCCAATCCTAATCATTGGAACAATTCCTTTGATCAAAATAGGCAAAGTAGCCATACTTCAACCTCAAATGTAAATAAAAGTAGGGCCATAGTCTCTCAAAACAATATGGCCCAAGATCAGCATTTTTGTCCCTCCTGCATTTACTCCTATGCCTGTTGCATGTGTCAAAAGCCTGAATCTTATTTGGCTTTGACCATCCAAGAGCATGCAATACAACCATCATACAAGGAGCACCAATTTAAAGATGCTCCAGATATGAAAAGATAGGGTGATTGCTCTTTTATGAATCATTAGATGGAGGAGCACTATAATGTAAACTAGGATTCCATTGCTCATAACACTAGAAGAAAAAGAAGAGCTATGGAAGATGTTGTCCCTCCTCCTCCCAATCAGGCCTCAACTTCAAATGTGATATCTCATGAGCAAGTAGAAAATAATCAATCAAGTACCTTTTAGTAGCAAAGGCAAAATCATGGGAGAAAGGATGCAAGTGATCCTCAGGTTATTCCATCTCAACCCCATACAATCATAGCTCCCAAGGGTTTTACCAAAACACCTGCTATGTCATTCAGTGTGGTAGAGCAAATGAAGAAGACAAATGTGAATATCTCCATGTGGGATGTTGTTGCTACTATACCCATGCAAAAGAGGTTGCTACAACAAGAATTGGAAAGAATTGAACCAAAGGATTAGACACTCAGCATGGAAAGTGCCACAACCCTAGTACAACCATCAAGGGATGTAGAAACAAGTAAAAAGGTTAGACCTCCTCCATTCTATATTTCTCTAATTATAGGGGGCAAACTAGTCCATAATTGCATGACTGATTTAGGGGCTAGAAGTTCAATGATGCCTAGGTGTGTTGCTGATGCTTTGGGAATGAAATATGAGCCCATTGTTAGGGAAGTATTATAGTTGGATGGTAGTACTATCAACACTGTAGGGATCCTTAGGAATGTGGAGATGGCCTTACATGCATGCCCTGATTGTATTGTAACCCAAGATATCTCTGTTGCTAAGGTCAAGCCATATTTTTCCATTTGTCTATCAAGACACTTCACTGCCCAAATAGGTGGTTTCATATCTTTTGATTGGTCATATATGTCTTTCAAGATGAGATATGGAGCCAATGCTTCAATTGGAGCAAAGCCTCAACCCCTCCATCATACTGAATCTTACACCCCTAATTCCATCAACATGAATTTTCCTATCCTAGAGATGGATGAGAATGACATAGTGAATGAGCCTACCACTTCCCTAGAAGAGATACCTAATTTTTTCTTGGATGAGTGGGCTAATGCATATCAATTTGATCTTATGCTAGAAACCCTTGAGACAGACCTTAGTACATATTGAATATGGAGAAAGATGCTCTATTTCCCAATCTTGTGCAGACTAAAGTAGATATGAGTGGGATATGGAGTATGTACTTTGATGGGTCAAGGAATAAAAATGGATAAGGAGCTGGTGTGATGTTAATTTCTCCTACACAATTAAGGTACTATTTCTCCTTTAGGCTCTAGTTTAGTTCTACTAATAATGTGGCCAAGTATGAATCATTGATTCAAGGTCTCCTACTTGCTCAAAAAAAGGAATCCAAGCCTTAAGAGTGTATGGAGACAGTGAGTTGGTGGTCAATCAAATGAGAAATCATAATATTGCCAAGAATGGTTTGATCAAGTCTTATAAACATAGGGTATGGGATTTTCTTTAGGGTTTTAATGCATTTAATATTCAAAGCATCCCTAGAAAAGAAAATAGATATGCTGATAGACTTGCAGCAATAGGTGCATCTTATGATGTGCTAGGGAATCTTGAGGAGGAGAAGAAGCAACAAATCAAAGTGGTAGTAAGGCTTGCTATCCCTAATAACAACATCCATTGGCAAGTGTTTGAGTTTGATGAGAAAATTGTGAGCTTCTTGTAGAATGAGGTAAAATTTTCAAAGAGAAATTAGTCAAGACTACAGGATTAGTATGGTGACCAAATCATTAACCTTAGCTCCAACAAGCTGCCTAAAGGTCTCATTACTCTAGAGAGTTTTTTTAATCCTGATGATCAAGCAAGAGGCAAGGCCATGAACCTAGCTGCTGATGAAGATGACTACACTCCAGTCATGATTGCCGATGGAAAGTCCTTAAACATGGGGAAGGTATGTTCTAAAATTGAACAAGAAAATTTTATTCATATATGTCAAGAATTTAATGATGTATTTTCTTGGACATATGATGACTTAAAGGGCTTTGACCCAAGGTTGTTTTAGCATACCATAGATTTAATTAATGATGTAAAACTAGTACGACAAAAATAAAGACCAGTGAATTGTAAAATTGAACCCTTAATGAGAAAGGAGCTATCCAAATTGATTGAGGCCCACATAATTTTCGCTATCAAACACTCATCATGGGTAGCAAACCTTGTCCCTGTTAGGAAGAAGAATAGAGAAATTAGATTGTGTGTGGACATTAGGGACCTTAACCAAGCTCCCCTTAAAGATCACCATCCTCTCCATTCTATGGAGAAAATTTTTTCCAAGGTGAGTGGTTCAAAGAGATTTTCATTTGTTGATGGATTTTCTCGCTACAATCAAGTGCTAGTTAAAGAGTCTAATAGGTACAAGATTGCATGTACCACTAAATGGGGTATCTATGCTTATTATAAGATGCCATTTGGGCTAACCAATGTAGGTGCTACATTTTAGAAGAAAATGGAGATTGCCTTCAAAAGATTGATTGATAAGTTTGTCTTAGTTTATCTTGATGATATTACAATGTATTCTAAGAATGCAGAGGATCATTTTGATCATCTAAGACAATATTCCTAAGAGAGTTTGGGGTTTCCCTTAACCCAAGCAAGTGTGTCTTTGCTACTAACCAAGGAAAATTATTAGGACATATTGTATCTGAGGGTGGCTTAACCATTGATCTAGAGAGGACAAAAACAATACTTTCCCTCCCTCTTCCTAAACATAAGAAAGGGCTGCAAAGTCTCCTAGAAAGGATAAATTTTGTGAGAAGATTTATTCCAAATCTTGCTACCATGATGAAACCTCTTATAGCTATGCTCAAGAAAGATATGGTCTTTGCATGGACCAAGGAAGGGAAGGAATGTTTTGAACAGATCAAGGAAGCCATAGCCTCAACCCCTACTCTCATGAATCCAAAATTTGAGAAAGATTTTTTCCTTTATACCCTAGGTGGTGAGTTGACCATTTCTGCTGTCCTAACTCGAAGAAATGATAAAGGTGACAAGCAGCCCATATCTTTCTTTAGTGAAGGGCTTAAAGAATATGAAGATAAATATAGCTATGTAGAGAAGCAAGCCCTTGTAGTCATCAGAGCTTTAAAGAAATTTAGACACATCCTATCTCATAATAAGATTCATTTGTTAGTACCCCATGCCAGTGTGAAGGATTTCCTTTTGAGCAAAGATATTAGTGAGAAAAGAGCTAGCTAGATTACTAAAGTGATGGAATATGATATTGACATTTTGATTACCAAGCTGGTAAGAGGGAGGGGGTTGTGTAAATAGATGTTATCATCTAAAGAACTTGATGAGAAAGTTTCTATGATATTGACATAGCAACAAGAGGTAATAAATAGCGACCCAAGGAGTTGGATGGATGATATGATGAATTTCTTATTAGGCAATGGATACCCTCAAGGATTAGATAGAACTAAAAGGACACAATATAGATTATAGTCAATTCCTTATGTCATAGTTGATGGTGTCCTCTTTAGAACGGATTTTAATGGAACCTTATTGAGATGTATTTACATAGACCAAGCTAAAAGAATAATCAAAGAGCTTCATGATGGTCTTGATGGTGGTCATTTCTTAGCTAGAACAACTGGAATGAAGATTATGAGGGTTGGTTACTTTTCGCCCTCCCTGTTCCATGACTGTCATAGATATGTATGGAAGTGTGAAAAATGTGCCTTCTTCTCTAGCAAACAAAGACTTGCAGCTCTTCCCCTTCATCCTATCCAGGTGGATCAACCTTTTTCTTAGTGGGGATTGGATTTCATAGGCCCTATCAATCCTTCTTCTACTTCTGGTCACAAGTGGATTCTAGCTGCTATAGATTACTTCACTAGATGGACAGAGGTACTTGCATTGAAGGATGCCATAGAGTCTTTAGTTGTGGAATTCCTTGATGGAATTGTGACTAGGTTTGGTGCCCCTTCAACCATTATTTTAGATAATGCAAAGTCATTTGTAGGAGCTCATATCTGTGTATGGGCAGTTGACCACAACATTTAGTTGAGCACATCATCAAACTACTATCCTCAAGGTAATGGCCTGGTTGAGTCATTCAACAAGAACCTGATTAGAATCATAAAGAGAACAATTAAGGATAACCAAAGGTGTTGGCATGAAAAGTTAAGGATAGTTCTGTGGGCTGATAGGATAACACCTAAAAGATCAATAGGGAACTCACCATTCATGTTGGTATATGGTAGAGAGGCAAGGCTTTCAATTTCATTGGAGTTCTCAGCCCTAGAGTTAGCTCATTAGTTGGAACTAATTGAAGATGATTCCATGACAATGAGAATGGAAAAATTGATGGAGCTGGGAGAGAAGAGAAACTAGGCCATGTAGACCCTAGAGGCACATCAAGAGCAGGTGAAGAGGAGTTTTGATAAAAAGGCTAGGGTCAAGACTTTTAGAGAAGGTGATTTAGTTTTGAAATGGGATGCAAATAGGGTGAAACTAGTGAGGTACTCAAAATTTGACACACTGTGGAGTGGTCCCTATCTGATTGAAAGTTGTAAATAGGCTAATACTTTCCAATTAAGCAAGCCTGGTGGTGAGATTCTAGCTATCCCAGTCAATGGGATTTATCTCAAGCCATGTTTTTGAGGGTTTGAGATTCCATGTACATAGTTAGCTTAGTTTCATTTCTAGTTTGTTCCCTTCTTTTCCAAGAAGTGCACAAGCATAGGATTGTCTCTGTGAGACAACAAGTTTTGAAATTTTGAAGGTTACAGAAGGAGGTTTTGGTCTCTGGTTCTAGTTGTAGAGATAGGGGTTTTAGGGTTTTCCTCTTAGAGGTAGGGTTAGGGTTTCATAGTATACATAGGATCTACACCTTTTTGACTTTGTAGCCCAATGGATGCATGAGGTCACTGGTCTACGCATAGCTAGTTTGTGTCCCCTTTAAGTCGCCAGATTTGTTGGTCATTTTTGCCTTCCCACCAAAATCACCATATTTGAATTTGACGTAGTAACATTTACAAGTTTTAAATATTCAAATATTCAAGAGGGGCACAAAATACTTTATGCTCAACCTTATATATTTTTTTCCCTGCACATTTTAATGTTTCTACGGGCCAACAAGTCCCTATCGTTGGATCAAGATAAATCAATGGTTGGAACTATCTACCTATGAGAAGTTGCCTATTATTTTTTCATAATGACATAGTGCCTTTTGGCCGGTGGGTCCTCCCTTTTTCTTGTTGTTTCTCCAGTGCCAAGTTTTGATAGATCCCCGGAGGGCGCTATAGCACTATCAAAAAATTTGTGTTCCTCGCTGTTAGTGACATAGCACCCAAATAGAAAGTGATACTATGGAAACATCAAAAGGAAGGTGGGTCCCAAGTATGCCCTATCAGATATTAGTGATGAAATTTGGCACGCATTGGTAGTTGGTCAATTTTTTTATATTATTGGCTAAGATATGACTATGTAGAATGTGGGTCCTACTTCACTTGGTGAGCTGCAAAGGAGGATTTGTTAGACAAGTTGGCATGTGGCCAGTTTCTTATTGGTTGGTATACTGATAGGTCAGATCCATCTTGCTCATCGCCAAATATTAGAAAATCAACGGTGGGTGCTATCTTGCTATGGAAAGTTGCGAGGATATTACCCATAGTGACATAGTGCCTCGGCAATGCGTGGCACAGATGACATCATGGGCCTGCCCTTCTCCAATTAATATTATGGCTCATCCTCAATGGTAGTTATCAAATGGGTCATAGTACAATGGTGGTGTTACGCTAGTCCACTCAGCCAACTTGGCGTGCAGTCATGCAATTTTTTGGCTCACCATAGATCTAAGGAAAACCAACGATGGGTGCTATCTCACTATGGAAAGTTGTGAGGATATTACCCATAGTGACATAGCTCCATTGTGCCACATGGATTAGTGGGGCCAAGTCACACCAAGATCAAGATGCAAGGTGTGTTGAGTGGTTCATGGAGCTAGGTTTTCAAGTTTTTTAAGGAAAATAGTGCAGGAATATGGTGATTCTTCATGATTGTCAGATCAGTCTAGATCCATGGTGGGTGCTATCTCGCTATTGGAAATTGATTAGAGGAAATTCATAGTGAGATAGCACCTCAACGATGTGTGGTAGGGTGGGGCCAAGTATTATGAAACCACTGGTAGGTGCCAGTTAGGATCACAAGGGCTGGCTAAGGTATAAACATCAGTTAAGGCATTAACAATTAGTGGCCAACAGTTAGTATAACATTGTGGTCAAGATTTTTTAAAGAAGATGGCACAGTTAGTGATGAAAGAGGTGGTTAGCTTGGGAAGACCTTGTGAGGTGGTAGAAAGGAAAGAAATTATTGGTCCACATGGCTCGTCTTGGTTGCAATTTTAGTTTGACTCATTGACTTGCTGATTCATGAGCCAAAATGATGGAAAACCAAGGTTATCTTGTGAATCTGACCAACTAAGAATGAGTGCAAAATGAGAGGGGCACTCCACTACCCATTTTTTTGATCCATTTACCCAGTTAGAATGGCTTAATGGTGCTATTTCCATCCTCTTAAGGCATTATTTGACACAAAGGATCATATATCATTGCATCTGGATCTATATCTAGATTAGATTTTCTTCTTGATTTTTCTCTGTAGGACTTAATGGCAGCTTGTTGCGAAGTAATTACAGTTGGAGGACATCCCAGTTATGCTTGAGCTATAAAGGAAAATTTATATGAATTTTGTAGGGGTCGACCTTTCTTTGTTTTCTCTGTTATTGCTCTACAAATTCTTAGTTTAAATTCCCCTATGCCTCTAAACTACATGATTTTCTACCTTATCTCTTTCAGCCATTAGTATGAAAGTGCAAGAACTCTTTGCCTCTTACTAGTGTTTTTTAGAAATATATGATCTGCATGACTGTATCTCCTTGGCCTATGAATGATAATATAAGTGAATCTCTCTTTCCTTGTGTCATTCATCTTGGTCTTCTGATCTGCATGTGATTATTAGATTAAGGCAAGTCTGAATGTGTATATCCTTAGTTTCATTCTAGTTCAATAGTGCATATATGGGCAGAGTTTGGTCCAAACACTCTATTTTGGTGCATCACCTCCCTAGATTAGAATAGGTAGATTTTCTTTCCATGATTTCCCTCTCTCTTTTCCTTTTTAAGAATAGTTAGGTGCACCCTGATAGTAAGAGGAAGTCGACCTTCTCCAGAGACTCAACCTCATAGTTCAAGTCCCATAGCTTGGAGGTTGTTTCCATGTTTCACTAGGTTGTCCTCATGGTTAGGCTTTGGACAAGGGTGCAAACCTCAGTGACAACAGGTGGTTCCATGCTTAATGAAGTCATGTTCAAACATACAAGTGGCTTCTACTTTAGCCAGTCTAGACCCTTTGACCAAATACTCCTTGTATCTTCCCTTATGTGTCTATTTCACTATCTTTGTATCTAAAATGCCTCCTAGCTAGACTTGTCAAGGTGGAGGAACACCAGACACCCACTCAACTTCTTGAGATGCTTGGACTTGTGTACAATCAATGTTCTTATGTGGCCCCTTGTATGCACAAATGTCACAAACATCAAAGAGGAGTGACTTTCCCAAATTAGGAGGCATTTCAAGATCATAGGCATTGTTTCCAAACTTATAAATGATCTTTAGATGTCCAATCTTCCTCATTAGGAGTTTAGTCAATTTCTCCTTAGGTAATCTCTCTCTTCTAAGGTAGAAAATCATTAGATCACCTACCTTGAACTTGACTTCTCTCCTTGACTTATATATCTTCCCCTTATACTTATCTACACTCTTTTGTAAGGTTTATTTATCATTCTCATATATTTATATAATATGATCAGCAAAGTTCTCACCTAAGGCACTTCTCTTCTTTGATCTGTTAGCTCCATCACTCCTTTAGGATAGTATCCATTAACAATTCAAAGGGGAACCTTCCTATATTTTATTTTATAGAGTCATTTACGTGTATTCATCTTGTCAAATTACCAAGTCCCATACTTTCTCATCCTTCATGGCCAATGTTCACAACACATTTCCCGATGATCTATTTACAAATTTTGGTTTGACCATGTGGTTGGGGATGGTAAGAAGAAGATAATGTAATATTTGTGCCTTGATTTTTTCAAATTTCCCTCCTAAAATTTCCCACAAACTTGGAGTCTCTATCACTTTCTATGCAATATGGTTGCCCATAAATCCTCATAATTTATTTGAAGAATAACCTTGTAATGTAGGAAAAACCATTTAAGATTTTATAAGGTATAAAGTGCTCCATATTTCTCAATCTAATTACCACCACATAGGCAATGATTATTGCCTTCATTATCATGGGTAATACTAAAACAAAATCCATACCAAGGCACTCCCAAGGCCTAGCAAGTATAGCTAGAGGTTGATAAAGTCTACATTCGATGAAGTACCTTTCCCCCTCTGACATATGGTACATTGTGTTGATGTTTTAAAATGTCAAGTTTCAAAAAATCAATGATGAGAAAAAAATACATCTAGGGGAAGCTAATTCCCATCTACAACATACCCATTCAGACACTGAAGCCAACTATAAGGCTATACTTCTTCTACTTCAAGCTCTGTAAGACCTAGGTGAGTGAACCTGAAATTCTTCATATAGTACTAGTATCAAAGAATACAATTTAATCTTAGAAGGTAGATAATAGCCTTGAATATTATATGCTTATGTAAACAACTTAGACATGAAAGAGCTAATGACATGACCTATAATCCTGATAAGTTAAGTGAAGATAGCTCTTTTGAAATCTTTAACCAAAAATGGAAAAGGATTTTCATTAAAGATTTATTTCAACATAACAAAGACATGAAAAAAGAAACACATTGATCATGTAGTTTATTAGTGTCTTATCTATTGGAGAATTCCACAAATCACTATCACACACACATCCTTGGAAATCATTGAGACATTTCATGTATCAAGACTTCCAAATCTATTCATCAACCTTGTGAATCAAGCATCTACATCATTTCTGAGTCTCATACTCAACCTATCACCTCATGAAATATAAAACCCAAAGATGATAAACTAAGAATTTACAAGACTCCTTGAATCATAAGCAAAACATATCAACATGTACAACCTAAAAAATATTGCAACTAGGTTTCCTACTCTTTGTTCACAAAAAATAAAATATTATGAACTACATGAATAGGAGACAAGATTCAGGCTAAAGATAAATTTTTTGCTAAACTTTTATTCATTTACTTGAAACAAATACATAAAGGATACATGAAAACAACTTTTGAAAGTAGTGAATGAACTAAGACTATCTCTATAATTCATTAATTATTTCTCATTACATGAGAGAAATTATTAAGAATGGTGGAATCATAGCCATGAAAGAAATTTCAATCAAATGGGAATCATCCTTGTGGTATCATAGAAATAAAAAAATTTCAACAACTAGAACCAACCCTAAAGATAGAGAAGAGAAGAGAATATAAAGAAAGGAAGAATTCCTAGATCAAATTTGATGCTACCATTTGTCCACTTCAAATTTTTCCATTTGTTGATACAAAAATTCTCTTTACCCTCTTTCTATGCCTCAAAATCATATCTTTACCTTGCTGCTAAAGAATGCTTGAAAATATTTTAAGAATGATAGAAACATGTAATTGATTAAGATGTCAGATCTAATATTAAGACAAGGGGGAAACCACCTACCAAATGACCCTTAGAGGCACAAAAAAATTATTACAAATATTTTCTTCCAAATGTGGAGCCAAAAAACTCCCATGTCTACCTTCTAATTGATTTTGATTCTGAAACATAAAAATTTCTCATTCTACTGAGGATGCTTAAGAAATCACAAAACTACTTGTATCTCTTATTGTTAACGAAAAATACCTTACTTCTTGAAAATCAAATTCAAATGATAAGAAGTTCAATGGTCACCTAGGGTTTCCATGAAATAATTTAACAATGGCTATATCTTTGTTTGCATGTTATGCCTTGGAATATTTCAAGTTGCAACTGTATGATTCACAAAGTCATGTGGGTTAAGCACTAACTTGAGTTCAAGTGGCAAAGATGAAATTGTATTGTGTTCACATTGTCATAGAGTTAGTTGGCTCGACCAAGGTTCAGGCCCCAATGGAGTGATTGTACTATGTTCACTTAGTCACAAGATTATATTGACATACCATGGTTTAAGTCATGATAGTGTGGTAAGGGAAATTTCTTCCATGTTCCAAGGGTACATTTCACACCATTAGATCTTTTATATCTCATTAGAAATAGGGAATATTGAGAGGGGATGGTGAATTAGCAATCTATAACATTTGGTTGCCAATTGTATATTATTTCTTTGTTTAAACCATACATAAAAAAGTAATAAAGTAATGTTTAACAATGACAGTAACAATGCACAAAGATAACTCATAACACCATATTTTTTTTAACTCGGGAGACCCTGGCAAAGGGAAAACCATAGTGGGATGATAACCACCAGATAATATACTAATATACAAGTCCCTTGTTAGAGGATGGACCCTATTAGGATTCAATGAGAAAATATAGTATAAGAAGTTTGTCAAAAGATTGGGTTGATGATGATATGTTATATTCATGACCAAGTTTTTCATTAATGTCAACATAGCATGTTTTATGTCTTGTGTGGTATCTAAAAAAAGAACAAAAAAATAATCAAGTTGGTATAGACAACCAGTTGAGCATGAGAATCACCTGAGTTTATGGGAGACACTTCTAAGTATCTAGCATTTCTAGTTAATGTTGGAAGTAGAAATGATAAGTCTAGAAGAAGTTATGTAAGTTTTGGTGATGTTTGCTTTGGCATAGATTTTACAGAGCATGTTCTAGTGAGCCTATTTTATCTCTTAGTAGATTTGGTATCTTGAGGATTGAGGTTGAGGACATGAAGAAGACATGTTGAGGATGACATGGCTAAGCTTGTGCTATTGTAAATATTCAAGACTATGCTAAGTTACTAAGAGGGGGAGGGGTGAATTAGTAACTTTGAAAGCTTTAATAATTTCAACAATGAATCCAATAAACCAACTAGCATTTAATTCGTCACATCTAATCTAATTGCATACATGAGATATTGAAAACATGAAAGCATCCATAACACTTGAACACAAAGATTTGGTGATCCAAAAACCTTTCAAATAGAAAGTAGAAATTAGGTGGGGATGATACCTAAAAATTTTAGTACTAAAGCATAAAGTTGGCTTGTTAAGTCTTACATTTATCACTTTTGATGATCTACCCTATTAGGAGTAAATAAGACTACTAGGTCCACCTTATGAGAGAATTTTCAAACATACAATGAAGTATGCACTTAGTAAAGAGATTTAGAAAATATTGTTAGGTATACCTTGTTAGAGGATTTTGACTAGTTCACCTATTAGGATGAAGCAATAGATCTTTGATATGCAACTAAAGTTTTTGATAGACATTCCTTAGTTTACTGCTGCTCCTTGTACTGATAGGGCCTTTACCATTCTTTATCTTTTTTTATTCATAATACATATGCTTTCACATTTGCATTCTTACACTTTCTTGCTCTTGCTTACATTTCCATTACATATTACATTGGATATGATACAATACATCACATATATATACCATTCCAATTTACAAAACTATAGAGTTGGCCCACATGAAGATACTTGGGTTTTGAAGATTGACTTAGTGAAGTTCCAATACTTGGCATCCACTATCACTACTTGGCATCATCATGCTCTTGGTAGACATAGAAGCTTGGTCCATACTGATAATTTTCAAGTAGTCTTGAACTTGTTATGCACTGGTGACTTGGTAGATATTGTGCAACTTGGCAAACACTTAATCAATTGGTTACCATGAAGTAGCTCATGTAACATTGGCTTCACATCACCTAAATAGTTAGCTTAGTAGATACTACAATGCTAGGTAAACATAGGCTTCACATCACATCACATGAACTAAAAACTCATTAACCATTGATAAATTTGGTATACACTAAAATTCTTGGTTTGAACTGCTAAAATTCACACTAATTGAATTTTATCGGTAACCACTGGAATTAGTCATAAGGACTTGGTAGAAACTATAGAAGCTCAGTGGCTACTAATTTACATGAAAAATACTGTAAATTGTTCAATGAGCTCAGTAGCTATACATAATTTGAAAAAGTGTGTGTCACTACTAAAATACTTGACTGATATGTCAACATGCACATCATAATATTGTGTACAGAGATATTTATTCAAGTTTCAACACAAAAGATTTGTGTTATTGCTAAGTGTAACGTGTTCTTAATGTGATCCTATAATAATTAATTGAGAAGAACTAATAGCTAATTCAAGGAATTATTTTGTGGACTTGGTATAAAGGAAGGATATTTTCCTTTATCATGGTATGGATATGCAAATTGCAAATGTTTTAAAAGTAGAAGAGAGTGTGGAATATGAAGTTGAGTAGAGCAATGTTGAAGTGAAGGAAACTTTATTGCTGAGGTTTTGATGAATGATTAGAGGTTTGATATTTGGATTCAAGGTTCCTAACCTAGTCTACAAAGTCTAATAGTGATTGACCTAGTTGATAGGATAGAGGAAAGAAGACAATAATAGTGAACTATTTGTTTGAGTAGTGAGTTCTTCTTATAGTTGACATTGTATGTTTGGGAAGTGGGGTCTTCTTTCATACATTGTACCACAACTCCTAATAGGGTTGGAATATCCTAATAAGGATTCAAAGTCTCCTAATAGGGACTCATTATACTAAATGTTGTAATAGACTCCTAACAAGGTCCATCCTCTAACAAAGAATATTTATATTAGTACATCAACTTGTGGGAATCACTCATAACTAGGTTTTCTCTCTTATCAAGGGTTTTCCTAGTCAACATATCTGATGTAATTATATATGTGCATCTTTCTATGGTTTTTAAATTTGGTTAAATGGTTAAGTTTATTTAAAGAAGATAAATGCTTAAATTCTTGAATAAATGATTCACCCACCCCACCCCCCCCCCCCCACTTATCTTGGTGGACTAATGTTTCTAATAGAGTCCCTATTAGGAGACTTTGAATCCTTGTTAGCAGATTCCAACACTATTAAGAGTTGTAGTACAATAGATGCAAGATGAGCCCACTTCCCAAACATGCACTTCCAATTACAAGAAGAGCTCGCTGCCCCAACAAGTAATCAGACTTCTAGAATATAGGTACTATAAATTTTTCCTTGATTGATCTCTAATCTTTAGCTTGATCTTGTATGAAAAAATAGCTTTCAAAAAACTTCACATATATCACTCTTACAAAAGTTTGTATACAATTGCTCAACATCACAATTTGCACATATAATCACCACTTCTCATTACATGTTGACATTTGCATGAATACCATTCTTTTACACAAATTTCTACTAGGTCAGCTAAGACCATAATTAAATTTTCCAACTTAGATTAAATATCTAGGATGTCGGCCCTAATTGGACAATTAATTATTTTGTAAGCAAAATAACCCTTTCCTTCAATTCCCCTGTCCTATTTTATTAAAACATGAATATCTTTGTTTTGTACAATTCATACTAACTTCTAAGGTTATAGACATCATCATCGACATGTATACTATCTCTATCTAACTTCACTAGTCATAATATAACATTAACAACAAGTTATAAACAAAACAATACACTATTGTATACCAAATTGTTTAGCTAATTTTCAAAAATCTCCCCCTTTTGTATTGTTGGCAACAAAATAGGGAAAATTGGCTAAGTAACAAAAATCTCTTACAAAAATACTTCTGTAATACATCTATTACAATTTGTCCATCTTTACATATGCTCTCCCTTACAATATAATTTACAATGATTTTTACCTTATTGTATCTCTCCCTTAAATTTACCTCTCCCCTAACAATTTTCATGTGTACTTCTCCGCCTTTGACATCAATGACAGGTCAAAATGTCAAGATCTGTCCAAAAATTGTAAAAAAAAAATGTTGTCCTTCTACCTTAAGCTATTAGAATCTTCATGCAATCATCAACTTTTTCCTTAAGACTATCCATACCTTTAGTCCATGTCTCCTTGATGGATTTAGAAGAGGTGAGAATTGCACATAAAGTGTATGATGCAATCTCAACTACATTATGATCTGAATACAAAAAGTTAGAATATGTGTCCTTGGCATTGACAGATTCCTCCAACTATTTCTCAACAAAACATATTTTTAGAGCAATAGAATCTTTGAGATCTGATATCCTTTTCAAAATTTGTTCCTTACGAAGTTCTAGTTTCCTGATATCATTATAAATATTGGCCACTTGTCCTTCAAAATCATCTACTTTACAAGATGGACCCTAAATTTGGCTAGATAAAACCTCTAGCTCACTCATCTTACTTCCTTTCATCTCTCTTTTCAATGCCTTCTTCTCAATAAGTCTAGTGTAGACTTTCTAGTCTACTATTCCCTCAATATCCTTCAATCTCAGATTATTTATTGTAATGTATCTCATAGTAGAAATATAAATTTGATATTTTTCAAAAAAATTGTACAAATCTTAAAATTTGTTCATTTGAACAAATTTACCCTCATTAGTAATAGTTAAGTTAATCTTTTCTAGCTTTAGCTTCCAAGGTTTCTAAGCTTTTGTTGCTAATTGCTTTGTTACTTTCTCTATGTGTTTGACTTGTTGTTCTTGTTCTTCTTCATTGCTAGATTTAATAATTTTTAATAATATAGTTTGCTTCTTACCTACTTCAGTGGCTTGTTGCTTGACCTCTTTTGTCTTTCTGGTCATTACTTCCACTTATCTCTTGGATTTTCTCTTCAGCTCACTAGGTAGCACATCTAACACTACTAGATATGCATTGCTCTATTTTGAAGATTTCTCTGCAATAGATACTAACAAAGGTTTCATATTTAGTATTCCTTATTTCATGGATTTCTTGGCTACCTTAGATTCACTCTTAGTCATAGTGGCCTCTAATAAACCTTTTTTCATAATTTACTCTATCTTCTCATGTGGTACATTCTCCAAGGATGCTTGATGGGCTGACTAGGTAATCTCATCATAAGTTCCAAATATGTAGTCTACTTTATCCTTCACTAATTTAAATTATAAATCAATATAACTATTATATCATCATTCAATTCATAACCCAAGGGATCAATAATTTTTTCTCGAGGCTTACTATAGCCTCCTTTCATCATGACAATGCTCCTCAAGATTTAGCTTCATTAAATTCTCTACAAAAACACAGTTTTCATCTTGTACTACAAAATTAACCTTTTCTATAATACCAACTCTTAATTCCTTCATAACTTGTTTAGACAAACTCCAAATTAAAAGTGAGCTTAGGTACCATCTAAAGTTAACTAGATAGACCATTTCCCAAGTTCACTACCCCTAATTTAATCTCTAAATAAAATTTTCAAATTTTGGTTTTGTAGAAAAGCTTAATTCAACTTGGTTGAATCAAACTCAATAACTAACTTTGACTTTGCTGTCTCATCATCATCTATCTTTTCTTTTGAGATATATAATCCTTTTACAAATTCCTCATCGAGTTCTTCTCAAAGTTCACTAACTATGTTTATTTGTTCTTCATTGTCTTTATTAGTTCCAAAATTCCTTTCATGGTTCCTTCTATCATTTTTGATGTTCTTTCCATCATTACTTTTGTTCCCAAAATTTCTTCCATTGTTCCTTCTATCTAAAAAATTATTGTCCATCCTACAGTACTTTACTACATGTCTCAAGTTTTTGCATAACTGACATACTGGTTCTCTACTTCTAGGATTCCACTGATCATCAAGTGCATGACAATTTTGAGAAAAATATCCTAAGTTGTTACACTTATAACACATACTCTATCTTCTATCTTCATAAGATCTTCCTTCTCTTGATGTCCTTTCATTAGATATTATTTTATCTATAGGGTTAGTATTTTTAGATATTCTACTATTCCTTCTATCATTATCATAGTTAGGTTTCCTACAATCAATTGCTTTATGACCCATACCATGATAATTATGACAATAAAAGTCCTTAACATGATTAAATGACTTATTTGTACAATCTCTTTTCATATGACCTATTTTATTACATGAAAAACACTTACCTCTAAATTCATACCTAGTCTCCTTAGGAAACTCCACTTGCTTTGGTTCATCCAAAATTTTAACTTCCTGGTCTTGTCCAAATTCTTTAGATTTATTAGATGATTGACTAGATTCAATCTTATCTTCATACTTACCTTTCTTCTTTTGGATCTAATCTAATCTTAGGTTTCTTCACAAACATGTTAATTAGGTAACCAAGACTAGTCTTATCATAAGTAGGTCTCTATATTGACATTGAATAATCAATCTTTTCTCTACTATAATAAAGCTTTTGAAGTTGTTTCTTACACTGAGTTAATTCACTTTTCATAATAGCATTGTACTTATGAATTTTTTCATGATCTTCTTTCAATGTTTCAAATTTAAATTTTTTCTTTGCCAAATTTGCTCTAAGATATGCATTCAGAGTCTTCAAATCAAATTCAACTTTTCTAGGATCCTTTCTCAAAGTCAAATTTAGATTCATAATCTTCAATTCATGCTTCAAGATCTTGTACTCTTTATTTAGCTTTGAATAATCATCATCACTAGTTCCAAATTCAAAAGATTCAGGCTTCAATTGGAGATGTTCAATCTTTTCCTTCAATTGTCCAATGTATACTTTGAAGTCTTCATATCTATCCTTTAGATTATCTCTTTCTTTAGTACGGAGATCAATTTGTTCAAGAGATTATTCAAGGTTCTTCATCAATTGTTACATATCCATAAGGATCTTACTCAAGCTGTTAAGCCTCTTCAAAGTAATTGTGCTGTAATACTAATTGTTAGAAATAGGGATTACTTAGAGGGGGGATGAATCAATAATCTACAAACTTTAATTGCCAACTTGATATTATTTCTTTCTTTAGACCATACATAACAAAGTAATAAACTAATGCTGAATACCAGTAATAGTATCAATGCACAAAGATAACTCATAAGACCATTTTTTTTAATCTAGGAAAACCCTGGCCAAGGGAAAACCCTAGTGGGGACAATAGCCACTAGATAATATACTAATATATAAGTTTCATTTAGAGGATGGACCCTATAAGGAGTCAATGAGAAAATTAAATATAAGGAGTACCTATTAAGAGACTTTGAATCCCTATTAGGAGCTGTAGTACAGTAGATGCAAGATGAGCCCACTACCCAAACATGCACTTCCAATTACAAGAAAAACTCATTGCCCAAACAAGTAATCAAAATTTTGGAATATAGGTACTATAACTTCCTCCTTGGTTGATCTCTAATCTTTAGCTTGATCTTAGATCACAAAATAGTTTTCACAAAACTTCTCATATATCACTCTTGCAAAAGTTCACACACAATTGCTCAATATCACAATTAACACATATAATCATTGCTTCTCATTGCAAGTTATCCTTTGAATAAATACCACACTTTCACACAAATTTTTGCTAGGTCAGCTAAGACCATAATAATTTTTTTCAATTTAGAGTAAACATCTAGGATGTTGGCCTTTGCACAAGTAATTATTTTGTAAACAAAATAATCCTTTCCTTCAATTTTGTTGTCATATTTCATTAAAACATGATTTTTTTTTTTTGTACAATTCATACTTATTTTTGAGGTTATACACATCATCATCAACATGTATACTATCTCCATCTAATTTCACTAGTTGTAATATAACATCAGCAACAAGTTATAAACAAAATAATACATTGTTGTATACCAAATTCTATACTTAGACAATTTTCTTATTACCAAAAGTTAAGTATCTTTCTTTCTAAGGTTTCCTATAAGCATGTACATCATGTGCTACCATAAATAAAAACAATTACATGTCTCCTTTGGCCAATTGTCAATAGATCTATGACCATTGTGCTATTGTAGCAAGTTAAGAAATAGCAAATAGTAGAGTTGTGATCAATCAATTTTTTTGCTTTGCTTGGTTGCAAGGTTAGAAGGTGAACCTTTTGTAAAAGTAGCAATAGTGTGGACGGAGTCAAGATCTTACTCTTCACAAGGTTATGGGGGTTAATGAAAGATGTGAAGTGCAATCTACAAAGTAGCTATAACCAACTATTAATAGTATCACAAAAAAGAATCATTATTGAAGAAAGGTGGTGGTGAAGTTGCAATCATGAGTGGTCAAACATAAGATACAAAGATTGAATACTGGTAGAGCATTAGAATGGTAAGAGATGATTGGTCTACATGGAAAGGCTTGATGGTTAACTCTAGCTAACCAAGTAACACCTGATTTGGTGCACTTATGACAATAGAAGTGACTCCTTGATGATGGATATGATCCTTTTGATCTCCAGTAACTAATTTTATCATTCCCCGCTTCTGATAAATGAAAAAAACACTCCATCACCACCTGTTGATCCATATATTTATGTAATAAGTTAATTACCATCATTCCTGATCTCTTAGGGCTTTTTTTGGTTGACAAGTGAATTTCTAGCATCTAGTTTTCTACTGAGATTTCCTCATTTTGCAATAGTGGTTGGATGTAGTGGTTATGAAGTAGTTCTATCAAAAATATATAGTTATGCTTAAGTTATAAAAGCACATTTTTTTAACTTTTCAATAGTAGATTCTTCTCTATTTTCCTTGGCATGTTTTGCATGCTCATTGTAAAATTCCCTTTTCCTTTGAGCTATTTTAATTCTTTGTTGTATCTCTTTCATCCATTACCACACTATGAAAGACTTCTTATCCTCTGGTTAATATTCTTGTCTATATTTTTCAATTTGCATGATTGTATCTATTTTGAAATCTGAATGATATTGAGTGGGGTTTCTTCCTATAACATTCTTTTATTATCTTATATGCATATGGTTATTAGAATAAGCAAGGTCTATATCTATATCCTTTGAGTTTATAAATAGTTAACTATACATATATGGGTGAAGGTAGAATTGAACATCCTATTTTGGTGTATCATCTCCTTAGAATAGATCTAGTAGTTGGTTTCATGTATTCCTTCTTCCTTTTCTCTTCAAGTGTAGTTTAAGTGCATCCTGATAATAGAGAAAATTGACCTTCTCTAGAGACTCAACCTCATAGTTCAAGTCCCATAGCTTGGAGGCTTTTTGCATGTTTCACAAGGTTGTTTTTAGGTGAAAAATTTGTACAAGGGTGCAAGCTTTTGTTACAATAGTTATTGGCATGCTTGGTGGGACACATATAGAATATTTCAAGTTCACTAGTGTCAAAAAGGAAAGGTTCCAATATGCACTAAGAGGATAATGGTGCTCTTAGTGTTTAAGCTCTTCAAGAGGCTCATGCCCAAGGACTTATTGAATCTACTCCATTTCACATCTAGTTTCTAGACCAAGTTGTTGTGATTCATGCCCAAAGCTGAAACAAGGGCATCTTCTAGATGTAAGTTCCAATACTAGGAGCTTTCATTTTCTAATCAAAGGAGAAAAGCTAGGGTATATCTATCAGCAGTTAGGAATGTAGTAGTAAAACATACACATGTAAGATTTATCTCCACTCCTCATATTGTTAGATCTCATCCTAAAATACCATTTGGTCACATTAACAGATCACACTCTTACATGACTAGAGCTCATGGTTTCACCACCTCTAATGGTGGAAGTCCTCTCCTATTAGACCAAAGGCATGACATACTAGTATTAGCTTTGAAAAGTATACCTAAGTTTACTGGTGAAACCTCCATTTCTCCCTTAGAACACATCCAAGAAGTTGAAAATATTTGTAATATACACAAAATATCTAAGGATGATGTTGTTGTTAGGCTACTAGATTCATCTTTGAAGTGGAAAGCACTACAATGGTATAGAGGCTTTCCTCATAACTCTATTTCTGATTGGGATAGGTTAGGATCACCCCTATGTAAGCATTTTGAGGACAAAAGCGATCACCCATAACTTTTAGAACAACTAAAAACTATCAAGAGGGCACCCCATGAGTGTATGACTGATTTTAACTATAGATTTTAGAAGATATGGGATAGAATATCTACTATAGTAAAACCTTCTCCTAGTAATGAATTCTTGCTCAAAGCCTTTAACAGTGATATTGCTACCACTTTGCAATCTATGGGAGGGGACACTCTACCAAATGCTTATAATGCTACCATAAGGGAAGAAAATATATTGATACAAGTCAATAAATTAGCTCAAAGGCACCCAATGCCTTTCTTCCCTAACATGCCAAATCATCAGCCTACTATAACCCCTATTAATACTTCTTCTTCCAATCAGCCTCTTGCTATGGTCCCAATAGCCTCCACATCCTCTAAAAAATTTGATAAGATTAAGGCCATGAAGAAGACACTAATGCAACATGTGGAAAGGAGAATGTAGGATCAATAAAAGAAGATGGAGGACAATAGTATAGTAGTTCAAAAAATGGGAAATGAGTTGGTGACTATGAAGAGGCATCAAGCTCAAAATAATAGGCCTCTCCAACTATAGATTCAACATCACATTCATGGTAGATCCAAAAACTAGATTCCCTCTAAAATAAGAATAGACCTATTGACCACCCTTTCAATCAGAATAGACATATCAATGACCCCTAGACTACAAAAACCAACCTAAATAGGGATTTAGTCCCTCAAAATAATCTTGCTCAAGTTCAAGATTTCTACCCTTCTTGTAACTACTCCTATGGATATTGCATGTATCAGAAGGTGGAACCTTACTTGGCATTAACTATACCAAAGTGAGTAGTTTCCCAACAACATAATGCTAATTAATTTGGTGATATTTTTTAGCAAGGTGGTTGTTCTTTCATGAACCATTTGGTAGAAGAGCATTGTAATGTAAACATGGATTCTTACACTTACAATACTAAGAACAAGAGAAGAGTTGTGGAATAGGTTCTCCTCCTCGTAGTTAGGATTCAACATCAAGTGTAGTACTACATGTATAAATGGTTTCCCAACAACACAATGCTAAGAAACCTATTGATACTCCTTAGCAATGAATGTAAAATAATAGTAGAGGAGATGTGAATGACCCTCAGGCTATTCCATATCAACCTTCTACATCTAGGATTTCTACTAAGGCATTTAATGTGTCTTTTGGTGTGGTATAGAAGATGAAGAGAATAAATGTGAATATTTCTATGTGGGATGTTGTTTCTACTATACCATCACAAAAGAGGCTACTACAACAAGAGTTGGAAAGCATTGAACTCAAAGATTAGATTCCTAGCATGGAAAATGTCATGAGTTTGGTATAACCATTAAATGAGGTAGAAACAAGTTAAATGGTTAGACCTCGTCCATCTTAAGTTTCTCTAATTATAGGAGATAAGCTAGTCCATAGCTGCATGATTGATTCAAGGGCTAGTAGTTTAGTAATTCCCAAATGTGTTGGTGATATCATAGACATGAAATATTAACTCACTGTTAAGGATGTATTGCAATTAGATGGTAGTATTGTAAAAACTATAGGAATCCTTAGGAATGTTGAAATGGCCCTACATTCATACTCTAGTTATATTGTAATTCAAGATATGTCAATTACTGAGGTTAATCCACACCTTTCCATTTGTCTTTTAAGAGATTTCACTACCAAAATAGGTGGTTACATATCTTCTAATTGATCATACATGTTTTTAGGGACAAGTTATGGAATTAAGCCTTCAATCAAAGTAGAACCACTAGCACTTCATCATGTTGAGCCCTATACTCCTAATCTCATCAATCTGAACAACACTTTACCACAAATATATGAAAATGATAGAGAAATGAGCTTGCCACTTCTTTAGTAGAGTTACCTAATTTCCTTTTAGATGAATGGGCTAATGCATATCAGTTTGGTACTATGTAGAAAAACTTGGATATAGGCCTTACCATTTATTATATATCAAAAAGTGATGCTCTTGTTCTCAACTAAATGAAAATCAAAGAAGACACTGATGGGTTATGAAGCATGTACTTTGATGGATCTAGGAATAAGAATTGATCAAGGGCTAGTGTGATGCTGATTTCTCCTACACTAGAAAGCTACTACTTCTCATTTAGGATTCAATTTAGTTGTACCAATAATGTGGCTAAATATGAAGCATTAATTTAAGGTGTCTTACTTGCTCAAAAAAGGGTAGTTCAAATATTAAGTCTATATCGAGATAGCAAGTTGGTGGTTAATCAAGTGAGAAATCATAATGTCACTAAGAATGGTTTGCTCAACTCTTATAAGCATAGAGCATGGGATTTTCTTGAAAGTTTCAATGCCTTTAATATTCAAAGCATCCCTAGGAAAGGAAATAGACATGCTAATAGACTTGGAGTAGTGGGTGCATCTTATGATGTCCTAGGGAGCCTTGAAGATGAGAAGAGGTAGAAGATTATAGTGGTGGTCATACCTGTTCTTCCTAATAATAATATCAATTGGTAGGTGTTTGAATCTGATGCATAGATTTTTGTGTTTCTTGTAGAATGAAGTATATTTCTTAGATAGAAATCAACCAAACTTGCATGATTACTATGGTGATCCATCAACCTTATCTTTGATAAGTTTCCTAAGGGTTTCATTACCTTAGAGAGTGTCTTCAAACTTAATGATCAAGAAAGGGATAAAGGCATCAATCTTGCTACAGTAGAGATGAACATATCCCAGTTTTTTGTTGTTGATGATAGGACACTAAACATGGGGAAGAAATGTTCAAAAACTGAGAAAGAAAGTTTTATTTATCTATATCAAGAATGAAATGATGTATTTTCTTGAAAATATGATGATTTAAAGGGTTCTGACCCTAGTCTATCTCAACACACTATAGATTTAGTTGATGATGTCCAACCTATTAGGAAAAAGTAGAGGCCAGTGAATCCCAAGGTTTAGTCATTAATGAGAAAAGAGCTATCCAAATTGATTGAGAACAATATTATTTTCCCTATTAAGCACTCCTCTTGGGTGGAAAACCTTGTCCCTATTAGGGAAAAGAATGGAGAAATTAGAATATGTGTAGATTTTAGGGACCTAAACCAAGCCTCTCTTATAGATCATCATCCCTTCCCTTCTATAGAATAGATATTGTCCAAGCTTAGTGGTTCAGAGAGACACTTTTTCTTGGATGGATTCTTCAGTTATAACCAAGTGTTAGTCAAAGAGGCTAATAGATATAAGACTACTTTCACCACCATATGGTGCACCTATGCCTATTGTAAAATGCCTTTTGGACTAACAAATATAGGTACCACATTTCAAAAGTCAATGGAAATGGCCTTCAAAACATGATTGAAAGGTTTTTATTACTCTACTTTGACGATATCATAGTATATTCAAAAGATATAGTAAAGAATTTTGGCCATCTCAAAAAAAATTCATTAAATGCAGAGAGTATGGAGCATCTTTAAATCCAAGTGTGTCTTTTCCACTAATCAAGGGAAGTTGTTAAGACACATTGTGTCCAAGGATGGTTTGACTATTGATCTAGAGAGAACCAAATCCATACTTTTTCTCTCTCTTCCTAGCCACAAGAAAGGTTTGCGAAGTCTTCTTTGGTAGAATAAATTTTGTAAGGAGGTTTATTCCTAATCTAGCTACCATGGTGAAACCTCTTATAGTTATGCTTAAAAATATTATATTATTTTCATGGACCAAGAAAGGGAAAGAAAGTTTTGAAGAGATCAAAGAAGCTATAGCTTTAGCCTCTACTCTCATCAATTTGAAATTTGAGAAAGTTTTCACCCTTTACACCTTAGGAGGCGAGCCAAGTATTTCTACTATTTTGACTCAATTGAATCATAAGAATGAAGAACAACATATTTCTTTCTTTGTGAAGGGCTGGAAGAGTATGAAAATAAGTACAACTATGTGGAAAGCAAGCCTTGTAGTGATAAGAGCTTTGAATAAATTTTGACACCTTCTATCTCATAACAAGATCCATTTGCAAGTGCCCCATGCCAATGTAAAGGAATTTCTTTTGAGAAAGGATATCAATAAAAAAATAGTAGGTTGAACCACTAATGTGATGGAGTGCCAAACTAGTAAGAGGGAAAGGGTTGTGCAAGTAGATGATCTTATCCCAAGAACCCAATGAGGAAGTTGTCTTGGTGTTGGTAGAATAATAGGAAGTGAGAAATGATAATCCAAGGAGTTGGATAGGTGACATGAAGACCTTCCTATCTGGAAATGGATATCCTCAAGGGTTGAATAATGCTAAAAGGAGAAAATTTATATTGCAAGAAATCCCCTATGCTATAGTTGATGGCGTTCATTTTAAGAAGGACTTCAGTGGAGCCTTGTTAAGATGTATTGGTGTAGATCAAGTAGAGAGAATGATTAAGGAACTTCATGATGGTCTTGATGGTGGCCACTTTTCAGCAAGAACCACTACAATGAAAATCATGAGAGTTGGTCACAAATGGCCAACCTTGATCCATGACTACCATAGACATGTAAGGAAGTGTGAAAAGTGTGCTTTCTTCTCAAGTAAATACATAATTGTAGCTCTTCCACCTTATCCTATTTAAAGAGATCACACTTTTTCTCAGTGGGGATTATATTTCATAGGTATCATCAATCCATCTTCTAACTCTGGCCATAGGTGGATTTTTCCTACAATAGATTCCTTTCCAAGGTGGATAGATGTATTATCCTTGAAATGATTCTATAGAGGCTTTAGTAGTGGAATTCCATAATGAAATTGCTATCAAATTTGGTGCTTCTTATAATTTTATACAATGAAAATTCATTTCTAGGAGCTTAGATTTGTATATGGGTAGTAGATCATGACATTTACCTAAGCACTTCTTCTAATTACTACCCCCAAGGTAATGGCTTGGTTGAGTCCTCCAATAAGAATTTGATTAAAATTGTCAAGGGGACTATTGAAGATAATCAAAAGTGTTGATAGTAGAAATTGAGGACAGCTCTATGGGCTGAGAGAAAAACACCAAAAAGAATTATTGAGAACTCTCCTTTCATGTTGGTATATGGTAGAGGAGAAAGGCTTCCTATCTTATTAGAGTTTCCATCTCTTGAGCTAGCTTATTAGTTGGAGCTAATTGAAAATGATGTTGTGTCAATAGGAATGGTAGATCTAATAGAGTTGGAAGAGAAGAGACATCAATAAGTATAAACCATAGAAATATATCAACAATAGGTGAAGAAAAGATTTGATAATAAGGCTAAGTTCAGAATTTTCAGAGAGGGTGATCTTGTGTTAAAGTGGGATGCAAAAAAATTGAAGGAAATAAGACATTCAAAATTTGACACAATATGGAGTGGTCCCTATGTAATCATCAGTTGCAAGCAAGCCAATTCTTTATAGCTAAACATGCCTAATTGTGAAATCTTGTCTATTCTAGTCAATGCAATATATCTCAAGCTTTTTTTCTGATAGAAATAATTGATCTTGTATATAGTTAGTTAGTTTTCTTCTTGTTCTTTCTTGTTTTCCAAGAGGTGCATGGGCACATGCTATGTTTTTGTAGCAAAGAATTTTTTGTTCTAATTTTTCAAAATTATAGAGATAGAAAGTTTTGTTTTATTACTCAGGATGTGGCATAGGTGGTGGAATGAATATGCTCTAAAATTTAGAGACTCTATAGCCTAGTGGATTTTTTAGTGGTCACTAGTCTAATGCCAAGTAAGCTTGCATCCCCTCTAAGTTGCAAAAAATGTTAACCAGAAATGCTCTCCTACTAGAAAATCAAATTCATATGATAAGTCATTCAATAGTCACCGATGGTTTTCTTAAATAATTTAACATTTATTCTATATTTGTCTTTAAGTTATGCCTTGGAACATTTCAAGTTGTGATCATGCAATTCGTATAGCCATGGTGGGTTAAGCATTGACTAGAGTTCAAATGGTGAAGGTGTGATTGCATTGTGTTTGCATTATTGCAGAGTTAGTTGGCATGACCAAGGTTTAGGCCCAAATGGCATAGTTGCACTGTGTTCACTTGTTTGAAAGGTTATACTGATATATTCTAGTTTAAGCCATGACAATTTGATAAGGGAAAATTCTTTAGTGTTTCAAGGAAAAATTTCACACTAATGAATCTTTCAAATCTATGGCCAACACACTATCAAAACAAATTAAGAAGAAGCTAAGGTTAGAGTTGTGATCAAGTGACTTCTTTGTTTCACTTGGTTACAAGGTTAAAAGTTGATCCTTGGGTCAAAGTGGTGATAGTGTAGATGTAGTTAGGATCTAAGTCTTCACAAGGTTGTGGTGATTAATGAAAGATGTTAAGAGTAGGTCATTAAGTAGTGATAACCAATTGGTCATAGTTTCACAAGAAAGAATAGTTATTGAAGAAAGGTGGTTGTGAAGCTGAGATCATGGGAGGTCAAACATAAGATACAAAGGTTGTATTGATCATATGTTTACCTCATGTTTTAAGAGTATATTTCACTAAGACAGTTCTTGGTTTTATATGCAAATTAGGGTTTCATTTTTTCTAAATTGATTAACCCTAAGAAAAAAACCCTAATTAAACAAGTTTCATTCCCTAATCAAGCCCTTTAGGTCATTTTTTTCCACTTTATAAATCAAGTAGGAAAATCCTTTTTGAAAAATTATATTTTTTAGGAACCTTTTATATAATTTTCATTTTTGCTTCATAATCTCCCAAAATATCCCTTACTATCATATCTTTTAAGATCTACGGTGGTTGTGTTGTCTCTATAGAAATTTGTGTTCATTTTATAATATGTGACATAAAAATTAAGCAAGTATTATGCATCTAGGGCCCAATTCAATTTTGACAAGGTTTTAGTATGCTTTTCCCACATTGTTAGATCTCTTTGAAAGCTATGATAGGTGCCAAGTCACTATCAAAATTTGCATGGTCGTTACTACATGTGATATGGCATACAAGTGGGACCCAATTAGTTCTTAATCATGGTTTTGAAGTAAAATCACTCACACCATTAGATTTTTCAAGGATCAATGGTGGTCGCTATGTTTTTACAAAAATTTACAAGGTTTCTACCCTTTATGACATGTCGACATTTTGCAAAAGTGAAACATGGTGGGACCTGTTGGTCATCTTTTTACCTTATGTTTTTATGGATATGTCATTTTGTGAATTTTCTTGCTTTTTTATGAGAAAATTAGTCTTGGAATATTCAAATATGGAAAGAATACTAATGAGAGGGGGGGGGGGGGGGGTGGGGGTGAATCAGAAGTATCATACTTTAACCAATAAAACTTTTAACTAAAAGTAAATTGCATGCATGTAAATACATCAAGTAAACATGAAACTAAGACATGCATCAACAACTCATAACATTGGAATTTGGTAACCCAGAAACCCTCTAGGAATAAGAAGGTCAAATTGGGGTGGGGATGATACCCACAAAAATTACTGCAGCAATATTATTCAACCAATTATGATGGTTTTCCCTGTTAAAATCTTTACACTGTATTAATAGTGACCTGGTTAGAGGCTTTATAAAAAATTTACATGAAGTGTCACCCTATTAAAGGATTTAGTCACCTAATTAAAGCATCTACGAAGTAGCTGTTAAGCTAACCTATCACCATAGGATTTTCATTCTAATACAATTGCTAGAAAGTATTAGGTATAATGAACCTGATAGATTACAATCCTTGATTTTTAAATGTAGGCACATGTTCCACTTTCTCTGATCTTGATCCTTTTGTGATTTGATAACCCTCTCTTTTGAAAATAGATTTCATTGTGCACCCTTGTATGTCCACTCTTCTATTTACAATGAAATTTCATCTTCCTTATAAATACATTTGAGAATTTAGGGTTAGGTATGGATCTATGATCCATATTCAATCTTCATTTTCCACTTATTATTTGCACTTCTTCTATTGGTTGCATGCCTTCATCATTTTTCTTATTGGCTGCATGTAGATTGTATAGGAAAAATAAAAGATTCAATCTTATCATTAAATCCTTCAAGATTTACCTTATGTCAGCTACAAAAACTGTTTGCATCATAGTTTGTGCAATTACAAACTCTTATGTAGATATTTTGAGTTACCCGACTCCTGAAGTATTGCTGATACTCGGCACATGCTATTTCCTGGATAGCTTGGCATCTAAACAAAACTGTATCACTCGACACCTTATGTTACTCAGCACTTGTTAACACTTGGCACCTTATGTTACTCAACACATGAAGATCACTCGGCACCTGAAGTCTTTCCTAACTTGACATTTGTTGTGGCTTGACATGCATGGTCTACTCGGCTCCAACATAGAAAGTAGGTAAGTGTATTGGCACTCAAGTGTCAAAAACCATTATGAGGTTAACAATCTCCCCCTTTGACATGAGTGAAAAAAACACTTAACTAACCTTATGAGTACATTTACTAATTTGATTGTTATATACAAAGTTTAAAGAAAACTTGATCAAAATTTTTAACTTACAATCTTACAATATATACCTCAAAAATTTTGTAACTCCCCCTGAGTTGATTATTCCTTATCTATATATCAAGTCCCTCCTTTGTATCTTTTCTCCCTCATTAATTCATCTCATAATATCTGTATCTCCCTCTATAATTTTGTAACTCCCCTAGTATGTCTCTTTTCTCCCCCTTTTTTGACACTTATGTCAAAAAATGTTTAAGGGTTAAGACCATATTTAGCCAAAAATGTGCTATTTACTTCCATAATCATCTTGAGAGCTACATCCCAATTGTTCAAAGCAATTTCTAGTGACTTGTGCTGGATGGTAGTCTCAGCAACAAGATGAATAAGTCCTTCTAAAGTAGAAAGATTTGGGTCTTTCTTGAGATTAGTTTCAGCATATACTTGCTCTTTATGGAGTATTTATAAATGTGGGGTAATGGAGGACTGGAGCTGTATTAATTTGGCCTTGATATTAGCCTCATCTGTTGTTAATACAGCTATTTCTTTGTGAGTGTGAAGTGATTGAGAAAAATGCTTCTCACTTTGAGCTGGATCATTTGGTACTTGCATGCTTGAAATGTTTAAATTTCTTTCCAGGCTCAGTATCTTTTGGCTTGTCTCTTGTGAGAACTATGAAAAATCACACAGCTTTTTGTACAATGAGACTATATTCTCAAGTACCTTTTTCACTTTGTCAATGAACTTTGCTAATTCAACCTGTGAAAGTACAATTTGACTTGATATTTGTTTATTTACTTTTCCTTAGAATTTTCTTTGTGACCATTCCATAAGTTTTGCATTTGTTTCTAGGTCTTCATTTGTCACCTGGTCAATAATATCTAATAATTTCTCCATGATATGCTTTGACTCATCTAGTGATTGCAAACTGAAGGCATCCATAAAGATGTCCTTAATTTTATATAGTGTTTGCTTTTGTTTATACTCCTTCCTAAGTATCTCATGTCTTTTCCTCCTATTTAGTGTTTCCTGCACCTCATTGATTTGATCAATGGTTTTTTTTTTTTAGTCATAGCCTGGTATGACTATCTCCTCATCTAATTTAGGGTCTCCATAGTGAAGTACCCTTCCAGCTTTGGTAGTACTAGATGTTGGTACAGATATTTGCAATGGCTAGTGTGAAGGAGTTGCTGAGGTAGGCAAATCTATTAATGTTTGTATTACCTCCTGTTCTTTAGGGGTTTTCACTATTTCCTCCTCCTTCTATCTACCATGATAAATTATTGTAATCTTGGGAAGTGCACCTTGTGTTTGTGTTGTAGGATTAGATGTAATAGTTTGTCCTGTTTGTTTTGTTCCTTTTTCTATAGCTACACATGGCTTCTGTGTTGCAGCATCAACTATGCTTTTTGGCATTTGAAATTGACTACTAGTAGTTGTAGAGATGATAGAAGGTGGTTCTTGTGGATTCACCTTATCTTTGACTATACTTTCTACTATTTTCTATAATTCATCTATACTAACCAATACTAGATATGCATATAATATTGCTCGTTGGGTAGATTGGTCAAGAATTCTTTTAAGATCTTCTACAGTTAATGGATTGATATTCTGACCAAAAGTATCAAGAACATCAGTAATAGTTATAGTGTCTACAGGTGAGATGTATGCTTAAGGAGGGCTAGGGGGTGGCAATTGTGTGTCTTGCACACTCTAATTTGGTTGTTGCTCTTGCTCGGTTGTTCCCATTATATCTTGTTTTTGTGTCTCTTCGTCCTCTCCATCTTTCTTTTCTTCTTCCTTCTTCTCTTCTTCTCTTTTCTTTTGTTCTTCTTCTTCCGTTTCTTCTTCTCTTTTCTTTTGTTCTTCTTCTTTCCTTTCTTTCATCTTCTTTCCTTTTTCTCCTCTCCTCTATTGGTACAATAGCTTCTTCCTTGTATTCTTCTTCAATAAAATCTTCAATCTTTTGGTACAAGTTTTTTCATGATTTCATTGTTCTTTGAACAATTTCTTCCATCTTGTTTTGGAGTATGAAGAATGCCCTACATTTAGGTGTAAACCTATAATTGTGCCTTGTGATTGCATTATTTACTTGTTCCTTAGTCAAATTTGGCAATACACTTCCTAGAGTTGATTACCTCATCTCCTTCTCCATTTTCAAATAGAAATGCCATCTGTCTTCTACAATTTTTGATAGTTCTTTTGGCAATTGTCCATCTAGTTCAAGTGGACTGTACTTGAACTATGCCATCATTCCATAAACTATTTCTTGTATCTTATTTTGTTCTACTTTAGTAAATTTATTGAAATCAACTTTATTTAAATTATTTAAGTCACCATTTCCAATCTTTTTACATAAGGTATCAACTGAAGAGTGTCTTACCTTTTCAGATTGGTCTTCTTCATCAGTATCAGGTTGAGCCACATATCTTCTTCTTTTTCTCGGCTCTTCCTATGTTTCCTTGATTTGTTTCTTCTTTGTAACTTCCTCTTTGGCCTTTTGATTGGAGGCCCTTGTTGTAGCTCGTGTTGTTGGCTTTTGAGGTGATGGCGTGGCAGCTTTCTTTGATCTCGGCTTAGCTGGAGGCTATTCTGTTGCCTTTCTCTTCTTTGGCTCAGCTTCAGTTGGTGCTTCCTTGGCTTCTTCTTCCTCTGCACCTTCCTCCTTGTCTTCTCCAAAACCTTGAGTTAATTCAATTGGGCCTTGTTCTTGCTCATCTTCATCATCACTATCATCTTCTTCTTCTTCTGCTTTACCCTCAATTTCTTTACCAAATTTCTTCTTAATCTTCTTTAATAATTTGTCTTTCTTCTTCAATGTGGAAGCAGTTTTTAATTCCATGTTTATCTTTGATCTTACAACATCATAAGTGCCAAAATGTGGAGCACTTTTATCTATTTCTTTTTCCAATAATGCAGTTATTGTTGCAGATGCCTCATCAATATTAATTTCATATCCAAATGGCCTTAGCCATCTTACCCTTGGTATTACTTCTTGAATATAGATAAAATCAATGTCAACTAAGAAACATATATCATTAGTATGTTTTTCCACTAAGGAAACTAGTATCTTTGACCTTTTCTTCATGGATTTCTTGAAATCCTCAAAATAGCTTGTCATCAAGGTATCAAAATTTTCTCCCATTTGCTCTATATATTCATTAATTTGGGCAATGATGGTTCTGTCATTCCTCCATGCCACTTTTCCAAATGAAGGAAACTCATTCTAAACATAAAAGAATATGCAAACTATGATTGTTCTAAATTTGCTTTGAGTGCCCTTTGTTCTTCTTATGGCAACTAGGTTTTCATTGATCTGCTATAGTTGCAGTTCTGCAAGATCATAAGTATGATCCTTTTTCACCAATTTATAGCCTACATCTACTGCAATACATGATACACTATTGAGTCTACTAGATTGGTTGAATTTATGGGTGATGACTCTAATAGAAAACTCAACTAGAGGATCCTGAATGGTGTGAATTATCATTCCTCTTTTGTTCAACTAGGAACCAGTGTTCTTTTCAATAACCTCCTTTGATTCACTTCTCAAAGTTTTGAACCGATCTAGGGTTGGGTACCATGTTACTCTATGTATGATTTCTTTTGTCAATTTGATGGGAGTATCATCTAACCACAAATTTCCACCATGAATTCTACTCAGCACAAGTCTAACCCATTTTGTTTTGAATATGTCGGGAAGGCTCAAAACTCGGGTTAAACCCTTTCTTTCAATGATTTTGAATCCATCTTTTAAGACTCCATCTACACATAATTTCTCATAAGCTTGTCTTATTTCCATATCTCTAAGGTACCTATCTTATAGTTGTAACATTTTCTCACATCTTGGACTATTACAACTTTTGGCGGAATTTGGGAGAGAGCACCGGCTGTGTCATTTTTGTAGCTAACTTCAGAAATGGGTCAAAAATTGGGTTGCTTGATCTCATTTGAAACTAACTAAACTTCAAACATTTTTTTATCCCTAGTTTTCTTCGAACTTGACACCATTTATGCAAACTAGGGTTTTTACAATAAAAAGATACAAAACTATGTAGTTCAGCACAAATGAAAATACCTTGAGATCAGTGAAAAATGTGTTGAATGAGGTTGAAATCTGCTTGAAATGTTGGATTCTTTCTATGAAGTTTCTCAAATCTCTTTCTTCTTCTTTTCTCTTTGATCATGATGAGTAAAATTGATTGAAATCATGATAATATACCCTATTTCCATTGCATTAAATGCTCAACTGCCAACTCGGCTTCTGAAAATTTTTTAACCTAACTCGGCTTGCACTACATTTCCACTTTACTCAGCTTCCATTGGAGTTAACCAAATTGGCATCAGTTATCAGCTCGGTCGCTGTTAGGAGCTCGGCATGTGTTGGAGTTTAACTCGACATCCAAAGATATTCTGGCAACAACATTTATATTTTGTCTTGACATCTTATTTCATGCAGATTTATACTTAGCATGGATTTTTTGTCTTGGGACTAATGTGCGATATAGCTTTGTATATCAGTCTAGTATACTTCTTATGCTTAGTTTGCTCAGGTGTGATCACTTGACCCATTAGGTGAAGTGATCCCTCCACTTGATGTGTTGCACTCATATTTCTTTTTCCAAGTCTTATTCATTTGCCTTCTTATCTTTTCAACATCAATTTTTCCTTTTCTGTTGTTTTCTTTAGTCTTGGGTGCCTTTGATCTTGTAGGACAATTTTTGCTGATATGACCAATTTTCAAACAACTGAAACATGCAGTTTGATTCAACCATCTTTTTTAGTTCCCTCTAAAATGTGTTCTTATGAAGTTCTATGGTATATGTCCATATTCTTGACAATAATGACAACTATACCTGGTATTGTAATCCCAGTGATAATGAATTTCATTCCCTTCTATTTTTGTTGGTTGATTTGATGTCCACATAGGTTTTGATCTGCACTCAAATGCCCTATGTCCATACTTTTTGCAATTATAACAATGTCCATCAAATCTCTGAGTCCTTGTGGCATTGGATCTGTAATTTTGTGTCATATGTCCTTGCATGTTGTACTTGTGACAAAAACTCTTATTTTTGGGTGTTTTTGATTGATTGAATCTTCTACTCCTACACACATTTTCTGTATGCCCCTTCTTATTACAGTGATGACAAGTTTGTTTTGAATTCTTACCTTTTTCACTTCTTTGTTCATCACTCTTTGATGATTCCCAACTTTAGTGCTATTGTATCCTAGTCCTGATGTATCATGAGCAAATTTTGGGGATTTCAACAACTATTCAAAATACTTGATAGCTTCACTTGATTTGTTGAGATTCTTTTCTACCTCTTTTTCTCTATTTAATTCATTCTACATTTGTTCATTCTACATCTTTAAAGTAGAGATCTCAATATCTTTCACATTGAGTTCATGATGAAGGTTCATCATTTGGGCAAGTGTATCCATCTACATGTTTGAGATCCTTGTCAATTTAGTACATTTTTCTTCAAGTCTGTTTGCAAGGTTTCTTTTGTCATTTTCCATCATAACTTTATCTTCAACTGCTCTTTTCTTGTGTTTAGTGATTTCACATATCATTATGGCCTGTGACTCATGTTCCACCTTGAGAGATCTTATCTCATCTGCTTGAACTTTATTTTTCTCCATCAGTTCTACTATTGCTGCATCAAACTCTTCAATATCTCTGTTGGAAAATATGTTGGTGGTATCAATCTCCTTGTAGTGTATATCATTTTCAGCTATGGCTAGATCCTTCCTTTTTTTTAGTGAGTTTCTCAATTTTTTTCTAAATTCTTCTAGGCTAAGAAGAGCAAGTTGCACATCTATCACGTAATTTTCAATGATCTTTCCAAGTTTGAAAGCTTCCATCTTTAGATCTTTTCCTCCAAGATGTTAGGCTTTTCCTTGTGAGAATTTGAATGCTCTGATACCAATTTTTGGAATATTCAAATATGGAAATAATACTTATGAGAAGGGGTGGGGGGGGGTGAATTAGAAGTATCACACTTTAACAAATAAAACTTTTAACTAAAAGTAAATTGCATGCATGTAAATACATCAAGTAAACATGAAACTAAGACATGCATCAACAACTCATAATACTAGAATTTGGTAACCCAGAAACCCTCCAAGAATAAGAAGGTAAAACTAGGGTGGGGATGATACCCACAAAAATTACTGTAGCAATATTGTTCAACCATTTTTGATGGTTTACCCTATTAAAGGCCTGCCCTCTTAAAGGCTTTATACTATATTAATAGTGACTTGGTTAGAGGCTTTACAAACACTTTACATGAAGTGTCACCCTATTGAAGGATTTAATCACATAATTAAAGGATCTATGAAGTAGCTATTAAGCTAACCTATCACCATAGGATTTTCATTCTAATACAATTGCTAGAAAGTATTAGGTATAATGAACCTGATAGATTACAATCCTTGATTGCTGAATTCAGGCACATGTTCCGCTTTCTTAGATCTTGATCCTTTTGTGATTTGATAACCCTCACTTCTAAAAATAGATTTTCTTGTGCACCCTTGTATGTCCACTCTTCTATTTACAATGAAATTTTGTCTTCCTTATAAAGACATTTGAGAATTTAGAGTTAGGTATGGATCTACGATCCATATTCAATCGTTATTTTCCACTTATTATTTGCACTTCTTCTATTGGTTGCATGCCTTCATCATTTTTCTTATTGGCTGCATGTAGATTGCATAGGAAAAATAAAATATTCGATCTTATCATTAAATCCTTCGAGATTTACCTTATGTCAGCTACAAAAACTATTTGCATCATAGTTTGTGCAATTACAAACTCTTATGCTGATATTTTGAGTTACTTGGCTCCTGAAGTATTATTGTTACTCGGCACATGTTGTTTCCTAGATAGCTTAGCATCTAAACAAAATTGTATCACTTGACACCTTATGTTACTCTACACTTGTTAACACTCAACACCTTGTGTTACTTGACATTTGTTAGCACTCGACACCTTATGTTACTCAACACTTACACTTCACTCAGTATATGATCTTCACTTAGCATCTGAAAACTACTTGGCACATGAAGATCACTTGGCACTTGAAGTCTTTCCTAACTCGGCATTTGTTGTGGCTCGGCATGCATGGTGTACTCAGCTCCAATATAACAAGTAGGTAAGTGTATTGGCACTCAAGTGTCAAAAACCATTAAGAGGTTAACAATTAGGGTTTGGTTCCTTTTCAAATTTGATTAGCCCTAAAAAAATCCTATTTAAACCAATTTAATGCCTTAAATGATCCCTTTAGGTCATACATTTTACATTTTAAAAGAGAGAAAAAGTCATTTTTAAAAAAAAATTATTTTTTAGGAACCTTTTAAATAATTTTCATTTTGGCTTTATAATTCCCAAAAAAATTTCTTACTGTCAAATATTTCTAAGATCTACAGTGGTCATGTTGTCACTATAGGAACTTGCATTCATCTTATCTCATGCGAGATAGTGACCAAGTACATATTACACCTAGTTTTGGGTGATGCGACGTGCTCCCCTGCCCACAGGTGGTTAATTCTGTGGTGTTCCATGTTCACTAACAGTCATGGCTTTTGGTGCAACGGAAAATGGGCCCAACAATTGGTATCAGAGCCTGGTTTTGGCCTAGTCATGGGTTCAAATCTCCCCGGTGCCTTCCCGATCGCGTAAGCACCTGGTATGCGCGTTAAGGGGGAGATTGTTGGGTGATGCGATGCGCTCCCCTGCCCACAGGTGGTTAATTATGTGGTGTTCCATGTTCACTAACAGTCATGGCTTTTGGTGCAATGGCAAATGGGCCCAACACCTAGGACCCAGGTGATATTTGATATGGTTCCAATGAGCTTTGCCTGCACCATCGGATCCTCCCAAATCAATAGTGGTCACTATGTCACCACCAGGAATTGGAAGGTCTTTTCTAGTCAAAACATGGCGACCTATAGAAAAAGTAAAACATGGTGGATTCAATACTAAATATGGGTACTGCAAAGTTATTTTATCATTAATAATTCATGTCATCATTATAGAATGTTAGAGGTGTAATAAATAAGGTATCACCATATTTCTTTAAAATATATGGTGGTCGCTATGTCACCACTAGAAATTATGAGAACTTCACTGGTAGCGACATGGCAACTTCCCATAAATTAAAAACATGATGGGACCTAATTTAGAAAATAAGTTCCAAAAGGGTTGATAGTTATAAATGACTATGCCAGCATGTCAAGATGGTATAATGTCACATGCTACATGGATTCACACTCAGAAAAGGATACATGTTGATTAGAGCTGTCAGATCAAATGTCCATCAATAGTGGGTGACATGTCACCATGGAAACTTGCTTGATCTTTAGTTCATGTGACATGGTAACCAAAGGAAAATAAGAAGGACCCACAATAGTTGCATTAAGACACTTATAAAATATACATCATCAAATCAAGATGCATCAATGATGGTCAGCTTGATATTTATGCATAGCAACATAACGAGAGTGTGACATGTATCCATGAGTGTTAGAGGGTTTAGAATAAGTTTCCAACACCAGAAGGAAAATAATTAGTGGAGAAACTTGATTGGGTTGACTGCCAACCTAGAAAATTGAAAGTGAGTTATTCACAATTTTATTTCCAGATGGTTGGATTTTTTAGAATTGAATGTGTGTTTTCAAAATTAGAAGTTGATGCCACCCTATTTCTCCTTACAATTCATTTATGAAACTTGAAAGCTCCCCATGCAAATTAAAACTAGAGATATATTACAAGATTTTGTCATATTTCTCTATGGAAATGAATTTTAGAATTTTAGAGAGCTAAGAGCCATTGATGAATTGTTCCTTGTGTGACCAAAGTGTGAAAGAATCTTTAGTATCCATAACATGTGTAGAATTGTAGTGAAAGAATAAAAAATAGCCAAGTAAGTATCCAAATCCATAGATAGCTAAGCCTTTTGGTATTTTGTGTCAGTAGTAAACATGCTTCCAAAGAAATTTTTCTTAGGAAAGATAGATTATGCAAGTAGAAATATAATGATGACCTTCTTGAATTATTACCTAAGTCTACAAAGGAGTCTACCTAGATGAAAAAGCTAATTTATGTGAACCCTAGGCTCAAGATTGTAGATGGCCTATATGATAGAGGGAATTGGGTTAGGGATTCTAATACTACTAAAATAGGGCTCCATATTTTTAAGAAGTGGTCCTCAGAAAGAAAATTGTTCAAGATCCCCATGGAAACTATTGGTGCTCAAAATTGTAGCCCCAATTTTGAGTACCATTGAGAAAATTAAGCCCTATAAACACTTTTAATGCATATGTACCCAGCTATACTTGTGAGGCCTAAGAGGTTTTTAATTTTTTTAGCACTTTTCATTTAGAAAATCCACTTGTTTCATGAATTTAAACTACCATTCCGAGTCATTTTGTGAAGTCTTGTTTTGAGCATTTGTCAAATCTGCATTTTTGCCTAAGTGATAAACAATGACAAGAGGTTGTGTTTGCAATTGAATATCTTGCACCTAGCAATGTTTCATGATATTCCATTTGGGAGTTCTTAGTGTCCATACCAAAGATCCTATCTTTTAGATTTTGAGTCATTTTGAGTTCATTTGACTAGGTTTTGAATCCCTCAAAGTTGGTCTTTTAATGTTGTCATGTAGATGCAATGTACTCTAAATTCTGCGAAGCCCTATTTGACATGTTATAACTTGGACCCAGTTGGAAAAAATGCTAAAATTCCTTTTTCATTACATTTTAGAGGTTATAGAATTATTATGTTTCAAGTTTGAGCTTATGACAAATCTATTTGATCAATTTTCAAATGCGATTCCAAATGCAGTTTCTAGCTTTTCACTGGTATCAGTATTTGCAAATTTGTTAGAACCCTTGTTTGTGATGTCATAACTTGAAATAAATGATATGTGAGGTCAAATGGATTGTACCACTATGTTATACTCTGAAAATACTTCAAGTGTGACAAGTTTGAAGTCTTGATGAAACCATTTGCACACTTTTCTAGGTCAATTCCATTTGCAAAAATCACTTTTCTATCATTGTTTCCAGTCTATAAAATCTAAATAGCCCACTTTGACCGCTTGCCAAATGCATCCTATTATTTTTCATGATCCTTAATCGTAGATCCATATTTTCCTCATGACCTAGATTTTGTTTTCCCAAGTGTCAGTTTGAGTATTTTTCGAAGACAATTCCAAATGCAATTTATGGTTTTCTAACATGTTTTCTTGCAGGTAGTTCTAAAAGGGTCACTTCGTTAGTCAATATCTTTTGACTGGGAATTCATCATGAGATAAAATTTGATAAGGTAAGAGTGTATGGAACAAAGAATAAATGTGTCAATTTTTAGAGCATGGTCAGGTGTTTCAGTTTGTTTTTAAGGCCAGTCAAGGGACCCTCTTGCATTAAATTGATAGTTTGTAGATTAACAATAAAATGAGTTTTAATTTGTGGTTCAGTGATTGAACTAGATTATAATTAGTTTGAGATGATCAATGGATCAATTTAGCATTTTAGTTGTCCAAAAAAAAAAAAAATTAGCCAAACCCACTTTGGGGCCTAGCTAAATTCATCAAATTTATGACATTTGTGAGGACAATATGTTTTAAAGCCAAGTCAAATGCCTATTGTTCAAGTAATCATTGAATCTATTGTGGAGCATATTGAAGGTAGAGATAATGAAAACATTAGAGATAACATTCTAAATGGAAATAGTGTGTTAGTAGGCACAAGTGGAGTGATATTTGAAGGTTGTTTCTAATGTGATAGTGAAGTATGTGCATATAGTGGTCTAAGTTTTAAAAGATGGCCTTTTAAAACATGCATCCACATGTATGTTAAGGTAGAAAGGAGGAGGTATTTGAAATACTAGAGATAGGTGAGGAAAGTCTAAAAGAAAAGAACCTCATGCCACTTAACATTATGATTTTCCTAGTCAGATAGAATGACCATCTTAGAGATTCTAGTCTTTTTTGACATCTGAAATCATGTGCACATCATCAACAATAGTATTAAGATGTGAAAATCAGTGAAAATCATCAACGACTTGTGGGATTTATTATTGTTGATATTGGTGTAAATTTCAAGCATGATGAAAGTCAAAGCCATATAAAAAAAAGGAAGACCACTTAACTGGGCTAGGTCATCTTAAATCAGACTTTTGGCTCTACTATATAGCCACAGTATTTATGGTCATCCTTTTATATAGCCGCAATCCACAATACAAGGACAAGTCATAGTTCGAGGTAGAGAACCCATGTTTTGACATTGGAATAGACTGCTGAGGAAGATGCAACATGCAAAAAAGCCTCCCAATGTTAAAAAAAAGAGGTAGTCCATGCAAAATAACCAAACACCTTACACAAACAATGAGATACATGTGAGAAAAGGGAGGTTTCTTCAGAGAAATACATGCATGCATAAGATGGAATTTTTTTTTTATAAAACATAATCTATAACTGACACAAAAGAAGCTCACGTTGTGGAATAAGAATCCACTTGAAAGAAGAGAGCCATCTGATTTGAATGAGTCCTGCAAAGAGGGGCATGCCTCACTACACCAGAGTTCATGAATCAGATATTGTTGGGAAGGTGTGAGAATTTTTTTTTTAAAGATAGAGCAAGGGCTTGCAAAAAATAGAGAAGCTGATAGAAAGTACTATCATACCATTTAACAAGAGAAGTCCCATGCATGAAGGCATGTTAAACATAGTCCCAAATAGGTAAAGGAGGAAGCCACTTGAAGATAGGGTCTATGTTGAAGCAAGCTCCACTCTCAACCCACAGTAAGGAAGCTAAAAGCAACAACTCTAACAGGAAAGCCCATGTCAATGTTAGACCAAGCAAAGCATCTCACACCTAAGGCAATATGTAGGTTTAGGTACCAAAGTAAGAGAGAACCTAGTACATTCCAAAGAAAAAAGAAGCCCACACAACCTACGCATGGAACAAAACAATCACAGCAAGCAAACATCAACCTTGTGTAGGCTTTAGAACTCCTTGCTCTCTATGGAAAAAATGTTAATGAAGATGCCTATGCCAAAGCTAATGGAACTTCAAGTACCCCTGGAACTTCAAGTACCCCTATAACTCCAGCTTTAGCTACACCATCTCTCAACCAGTTCAAATTACTTTTGTGCACAGAGGAGCAAAAACCAAGTGAAGACCTCCACATTTAATATTGGAGCCTCAAACAGAACCTACATGGAAGGACATAGAACATTAGCAAGAAAGAATAGGAGACATCCAATAAAGTAGTCACAGACCCAAGAGAATGGGAGACCAACATTTTAGTAGTAAGTCGATAGTATAAAGTAAGAGGTTTGTCCCAAATGCATTGGAATACTATAGTTTTGAGTATTTAAATATAACTTTACACATAGAATAGTTGTCTTTAAAGAAAAAACCTTTCAAAGGCACACAATGCATGGGGAGAGGCCCACTAGGCTAGCTGGATATGGATAATAGTGTAAATTTTAAACAAACTAACTCATGCAATGACATGGCATCAAAAACTCCAAACACACATGATCATCCCACGTGTCCTCATCATATGGCTGGTGGTTCCCTACTTGGGGAAGTTTCCTAGATGATAAGAAGTGCAGAAATGTGAGATGCTACCACATGGCAGTGGGGGTTCCCAACTGGCGATGAGGTGGTGCCACAAGAGCAGATCAACATGTGTGTACTAGATCCTGACAAGTGTCCACATCCAAGGGTCTATGCAATTTTGCAAGATGAAGATGCAAGGCCATTAATAAATGTGAGATTGTGTGTGACTGACACATGTCATTGGGCCCAACTTAGGAATGACATGGCAGTGACAACACAAGTACTATCTAGGTGATGATGTGGTGACTTGGCAAGCCAATCAGAGGCTACCACATGGTAAAAGGGTTGGTCAAACCTAGTTTGACCCTAAAATTAAAGGTAGAGGGAGAAAATAAAATCATTTTTAAAATGACATTTTAAAATTGTTTTTTTTTTTTTAAAATGGATGGAGGTTCAAGAATTAAATTTGAAAACACCTTTTTCTAAAGTTTTAACTTTAGACTATTTTAAATTTTTGAAAATTTAAAATTTAAAGGTTGTAGACCAAAGAAGCCATCCTTGGGGGTGATCTTCAAATTGAGATTCTAGAGGTTTCTTATAAGCTAATATATCAATATTATATATCACCAGAACTAGGAGAAAATGAACTTTTCAATTATGAAGTTCATTTTTACACAAGTGCTCACGGGTTTGAGTTATAGCCAGAAATGTCAAATTTGGGGCCTTCTTAGTGGAATGAGCTAAAATTGGAAATGTAGTTACAAGATTGGTAAAACATGGTAAAAATGTAGTTGGGGTGAATTTTGATCAAATTAAATTAGTTTAAACTCAAATTTTTACTAGCAATTCAGTAGGCTTTTAGATTTTGGTGACTCACAAAGGTTTTCATCATTTAGCAGGAGATGTTTTTCAGATCAGTTACAAAATATTAATGAAAACTAAATCTAATCAGATGGAGAGTGAGATTAGAGAGAGTCTTTTCATTGCAAAGGAGGGAATTTCAAGTGGATAGATGTTAGATGCAAAACAGCTCCGGGAATTCTTTCTCTCCTATGTCTTTCTTTCTCTCATCCATTGCAGGGGTTCCAATTTTTGGAGAGAAAAGTTCCATTCCTATGATACCATTAGAGGTTCTAGTTTTTCACATGTTTCCTGATTGTGATACCTTTCTTTTAGCATAATTCTCTTGTATGAATGGTAGTAGGAAGGATAATATAGCAATTCAGATCCATTAGGTGTTTTATGTTTTGATTTCATGCATATGAATGGATTCTTTCAAGGAAATTAATGCAAACAATAGCAGGTTGAGTTTTATTTTGAATCTTGTCTCCTTTCTTAGTGAGCTTCAATGTTTTACAATCTTTGAATAAAGATCCAAGGTCATAGTTGCAATCCCTTAAGGCTGTATGTTGTTTCATTGTTGCTTATAACTCAAGTGATTATGTAAATGCTTCAGGGAAATCAATAGGGTTGCAAGTTTACTGATGAGGATATTAGGTAAGAATGAGGTTTCGATTGAGCATAGATGTCTATTTACAAGGTGAATGGATAGATCAGATATCTGAAGATACAAACATCTTAGGTATCCATATGTATGTGATTGATCATAAAATTGCCCAATAGATAAGGCACTGATCAACTACAGGATCATTAGTTCTTACTACTAAATATTAGGGGATTTGGTGAAATTCAACATTATTAATCAAATGCTTTTTCCCCTCTCATGTTGAAGAGCTATAATAGAATGCCCTCACTCAGCTTATGAATTTCATAGATTCACATTTACCTACTATAGATCTATGTTATTACATTAGTTATTAGGAGATATAAAGGGTTTTTATCTACATTAAATAGGTTCAAATTTATGTTTAACTTGCACTAGTACCATACATTAGAACCTCAAGGTTAACCCACCTAGGTCTTATAGAGCCTGAAGTGGAGAAGGGTCATGCTTATAGTTGGCCTGATGACTAAAATGATGTGTTGAAGATGGGAGTTATCTACCCCTAGATGTGTAATATTCTCATCAAGGTAATTGGAAACTAGTAACATTTTCAAACACCAATAGAAACATTTGGAATTTTGATTTGGGAAAACTAGTGGTCCTTGGTGTTTTTATGGATTCTGACCTACTCATAGCCATTGGCCAAAATTATGACACAACAACCATGATAGTGAGTAGAATAGATGGGGAATGCATAGTAGGAATAAATGTTAAATAAATTTGACAAGTTTCTAGTTTGGAACCATTTTTATATTATCATGTAACCATTGACCTCCCAAGACTAGAGAAAGAATACTTGTCTAAGAGGGATAAGATCAAGTAAGGTGCACTAAGGGCACATTTGGGTTCAATTGGAAATTTCCCAGTGGTTAAAGCATCTACCAAAGAGCCCTTTGAAAAGGAAATTTTCACTTATAGGGACATAGAAATATATATGAATCTATGTAGGGTTTTTGCTGAGGATGAGAAAAATTTTGTGCCACTAAAATTTGTGTATATGTTGACTCAAATTTCTTCTTTGGTGTGGATATTATTTTTGATTTTGCATCCTAAATAGTAGAAGAGATCTACATAGGATTAGTTGGAATTGCAAAGAGCAATGTGGAAATAACTTTTGGTCATTATTCACTATTAATACACATATTCCTATTTAAAGGGGTTACATATTTTGAAAAAGAGATGGTCTCAAACCAAAAATATGAAGAAGAGGTTCTACTAGTCTAGTTGTGGAGTACAAACATGACATGGGATATAGAGGAGGCTAGTTTTATTAGGTTTGATATGTATTTTGCCTCTAGATTAAGGTGCCTCTTATTAAGGGACAATCCTAGAGCTCCCAAGGCATTGATGGATTTTATTAGACCTATAGATAATCCTTTTCATTTAAAATTTTCCCACAATTGGGAAGATGTCATACCATACCCTATTTCAATAGTTTTTAGGTTTTATGGTTTCAAAGGGACTCCCTATGAACTACACTACTACATACCTTGAAATTAGGGATAGTTGAGGTGTTATGGTAGCTAGGAGGATTGGAGGAAGAACAATTGGCTAGAAGAGGCAAATGCTCAAATTTCCCCACTTGTATCATGGCTCATCATTTCATAATCACAAAGGGTGGTTGGTTATTCTTGTATAAGTTGTTGGACTAGTACAAGATGGTTGGGTCTGATCCTTGTCTTTGTTACACTAAAGGATTTTTTGATGTGTTCAAAAAAAGGACTAAAGTTGGTTCAAAAGACCACCAATTTTATTTCCCTAAAGACATAACATCAAATCAGTTCTCTATACAAGAGTAGAAGATCACAAAGGTAATATGGAGGGTTTATTTTAGGGTTTTAGAATTTATTCATTTTTTTGATAATAACTATAACCTCTAAAAGATGCCAAAATTGAGGTAGACAAGTTGAATAAACTAATGTCCACTTTTCCTAAAATTATGGAGGTCATGAATGAAAGAAATTTATTTTTTTATCAATTATTTTCTAGAAAAAGACAAAGAGGTCATGAGGAGATTATCTTTTACTCCTCGAGTGGGATCATGATAGGTAATTATTCAAAAAAGACTTGGCTATAATGTGATCCAAAATAAAAGAGCCGCTATGGATAAAGGAAAATAGATAATGCGATCAACTAGTGTTGTTCTTAAGGGAAGACCTGATGAGTCCTCACCCAAGAGGTAGAAAATAGTAAAGGAATGAACACATCAAATTGAGGAATATTCATCCACTTAGTCCCCATTTAAAATAGGAGATAAATAGCTCACAAGAGAGCAGGTGGAGCATTTGGGATCCCAAGGTGGATATTTCATTACTCAAGTAGAGTTAGAAGAGGGGAATCCTCAGGAACCTCCAATGCCAACCCTGGAGTTAATAGTGGAAGACTACAAAGGAAAGGAATTAGACCCTGTAATGGAACATGCTAGGCATGAATTTATCTCTGATGATAATTTGTTAAATCTAGAACCTTTTACCAATTTTCTTGGAGAATAAACATTGGAAAGTTTGAAGAAAGATGTAGAAAATTGAAAATAGAGCATCTAGAAATGGAAGAGGCAGATGTATAAAACTAAGTCAAGGAAGAGATGATGTAGGAATTCAAGAACTTGACCCCTGAAGAAGGGATACAAATGATAAAAGCATATAGGGTATTATTGGTACCCAATTGGGATATTATAGATCCTATGGTTTTTAATTCTATTAAAGATAAAATAAGTGTAGAGGAAAAGGGGAAGAAAGAAATGAAAGCTGCTAAATTTAGTGAGGAGTATGCTACATTGGTCATTTGGTCAATGAGAAAGGGATCCAGAACTGGCTCTTCCCAACCTAATGATACTAGTTTTGTAGGCAACCTAATTGTGAAGAGAGTTGAAGAAACTACCACTAAGGAGGCAATACAACTAGGTGTTGGATCAACCAACTTCACCTTATCTAGAGCTCAAAGGGACAAGAGAGAAAAACTAGAGCTACAAGAAATAAATGAGAAAGTCTTGGTTTTATTTAATAAAGAATTTCAAAAGAGGATTGAACTACAAAATAAATTGATGGAACGTTCCACCAGGCCAAGAATTACTTATCCTCACCCACTTGTAGGACCTTTTAAATTTGATTCTCTTCTTGAGATTCCAGGTACACCACAAAGGCCATATTATTATATGGAAAAATATTTTGAAGAAGAAAAAAGAAAATTATGGACACTACATATGGAACTGGATGTACAATATGAGGATAAGCAAAGGAAACCTCTCATGTATTTAGTTAACAAAATTGATTGGGGCTCATTTCATGAGAAATTAACAAATACAATAAATATATGGGATGAGATAAAGGAAAATAATGAAGCCTTGAAGCTAGTTGTCAACAAATGGAGTTAAAGTAGAGAGGTTACTCTTTTATATTTTTTTGTCATCAGTTTATCACATGAACATATGGAAAAAACTTATGATATTGCCAATGATCTCTTAAAATTTTATGATAAAAGTGTTGAGCTACAAATGAGAATTGTTAGTTATCTAGACAAGTACAAGAGTGTTAAATTTGATTTTTTCCCACATGCTTTAGATAAAATGAATAAATTTAAAAAATAAAGAGGAATGGGCCCAAGAATTAGATGATCTATTTTGTCTAAGGATGAATAGAGTCATAAATGGGAAAGGAAATGCATGTTGGGAAGATACTACTAAAGAAATTATAAAGGTTCAATTATTCTTTGATCCTTTAACAAAAGATTTTGTTGAAATTTACAAAGTTGTAGAATTTGTTATGAAAAAGTAGCAAGATATTCTACAATTTAATTAGCTAGGTAACACACTTTTTGACAAGTGTATGGTAGAATTCATTGATGCAAAATAGTTAGAACATACTAAAACTGACGATGATGATATGGCACAAGATGAAGTACAAATTATTAACACATCATTAAGAAAAGAAGAGGACAAAGATGAGCAACCAACTATAGTTGCAAGGATAGAAACCCAAGCTGGTGACTTGGAAAAGAGAAATTAGATATAATAGTTTCTTGTCATTTTATGATGATATACATTGAGAGCCTCAAGTGGATGTTAGCCTGCAACAAGAAAAGCCAAATATATCACAATCAATCCCATTGGCTACAACCTTTGAGAAGCAACAATAGTAATGAGGCCAATCATCAAAATTTTTACCAATAAAGAAATGCAACAAAAGGTGTAACAGAAAATGGTCCCACAAAAGAATATTATGATGTAAAGTTGCTCTTGTTGCAAAAATTTTGGCCTTTTATGATAGTAACATTCTAAATATTTTTTTGTCTTAAGGATAGTTGTCGTTTCTCTATGCCTCAAGCTTTTTGCATCTCATACCATATAAATGAGATTTCAAGTCTACAGAGGGGGTTTGAGTCATTACATAATTTTAGTTTTTACTAAGTGTTGTTTGGTCTAGTCTTGATGCAAACTTTGTGATGTATTTTCTCTACAAATATCTGAGAACACATTAATGTTTTATGATCTAGATGTCTTATCTTGAGTCATTTTGAGTTCTATTATAGTTTTTATATAACTCTTTAAGAAAATTAATATAAAGATGAGTTGTCCCCATATCTTTTCTTCCTAAATCTTGTCTCCAATTGTTATTACTTGGATATCTTGAAATTATATAAGAAAACCTTGTTCAATTGAATGTAGTTATATTAAAATTTTATATCATTTCCACTATTTCTTTTAATTCAATGAATTGGGTAAATGCTTCACTAAAGTTCATATGGTTTCCATGCTAGTAGGAAGGATGTATATAAGAATGAGTTTCAATGAGAATTGGTGATAATAATGATTGTAATGTAGTCAATCAAGTTTGCAAATTGGATAGACTCTGAATCCCAATGGATGAAGCATTGATCTATTAGTTCATTTTGCATATGAAGAAACTATGAATAAGCACCAAGCTTAATTTCAAAATCAATTTTACTTTAATGTTTGAAGAATATCAAAGTTGGTCAACACTTGTTTACATTTAAATTTTGAGTCATAGCTAGTTGCTATTGCCTAGAGTTACTTGTAAATCTAAGAAGAATTGTCACCAATCTATTATAAGGGATGTGTATTTTATTGAATGTCATAGTATAAGTGAAGTGTGTATGTAATATCATGTTGCAATCTTTCATCCCTCAGGTGCACTCGCCTTGGTTTTGTAGAGCCTAAAGAGTAGAAAATCTTTCTAATTCTGTTGAAGTTGGTTCTAGACCTAAATATACATGACTATTTATAGGAATTAGCTAATCCTTAGGTTTTTGTGATCTTTTTATCTTGGTATTAAGTATTTTGTTGCTTAATAGTGTGAAAACACTAATAGGATCGAACCTAAAGCTGGGTGCCAGGATTTTGGTCTGTCATAAATGAGCTTCGCCAACATGATGGGATGTTAGAAGTGTCATACATAGTAAAGAAAGTACCAGGGAAAGAACATGCTATTTTTCTTTTCATGAGGGTAGATTTTTGTAGTGTCATGGTGGTTGCTATGTTGCCACCAAAAATTGTGAAAACTTTGCCAGATGCAACATGGTGACCTCCTATGAAATTATATTATAGTGGGACCTAACTAAAATATGATACCATAAAAACCACATGTCATAAAGAGCCCTACCAGAATGTCAAGTTAGTTTGATGTCACATGCCATTGGGATTGACACTCAAAAGAGGATTCATGTTGATTGATGTTATCAAATCTCACCTAGATTGTTGATGGGTACCATGACACTATAGGAACTTGCTTGACCTTTAGTGCATGTGACATGGTGATCAAAGGAAAAATAGAAGAACCCACCACAATTGATAGTTGAGTGCCAACACACTTAAGATTTTTAACTAAGTTCATTCCAAGAGAATAACATAAGCTGAGTATAATATGTCAAGCAAGTTCAAGTGTTGAGAAAATAGTAGATGTCGAGAAATTCAAGTGTTGAGTGAAGAGTAGATGCCGAGCAAGTTCAAGTGCCAAGCCAGATAGAATTATAGTATGTGTCAAGCATCAGTATTAACAAGTGTCAAGTAACATAGACTAGACCTAGTTGTTTGTAATGGCACAAACAACTATGTAAACCATTTTTTCTAACATATGGATAGATCTTACAGCTTTGAAGATAGGATAAAATCTATTTGGATTCCCTATGGGATCAACATGCAACCAATCTAAAAAAATGGAAGGAATTGATTGAGAAAATGGATGAATCTCAATCATAGATTCATACCTAAACCTAAGCAACCAATGTCATTTTAAAGGGAGACAAAGCCCCATTATTCAATATGTGAGAAAGAGCATTAGAGAATGTATCCAAGGATGCTAGCAAAGATTTGAAGGTAGTGCAAGGGGTGAATTGCTTAGTATACATTCAAGGTGACTTAGAAGAAGGACATAATTGTAGAATCAGTTAGCAAAACAAAGGATCGAGTTTACAAAAATTTCATATCAGATCAGAAAGGATCAAGATGGACCAAATTGAGATCAAAAATTAAAAATACAAGATTTTAGGTGTATTAGATCAAATATTCTATTGTACTTTCTAACAACTATATCAGTAGAATGAAATTCTTTATATTAAGGTTGACTTAATAGTCATAGTGAGATCCTTTAATAGGGTGATATTCCAAGTGAGTGTTCTAAAGTCATTTAGCTAGTCACACTTTTAACAGGGTGTTAAAATCCTTTAATAGGGTAGGACCTAACAATCCTTTGTAAGCCTTTAACCAAGTAGGCCTTTCACAGTGTTGATAATGAGAATGGTGAAAACTATGTAACCTTAATAGGTGGACTTTATTGCTGTAGTAGTGAAGAATTGTGGGTGTCATCTCCACCCTAGTTTTACCTTCTTATTGGAGGCTTTTTGGGTAATCATATTTGATGTCAAGTGTTTATGTGCATGTATTTACTTTACATGTTGTTTCAATATGTTTATGCATGCATTTTTTTTTGAAGTTTAAATGTCTTATTGGTTACAAATTAGTACTTCTAATTCACCCCCCTTCCCCCCACCTCTTAGAAGTATATTTTCCATTTATATTTCCAACAATTGGTATCAGAGTTGAGTTCTCATTAGGAGAAGCCTTATAGCATGTAGAAAAGATCTTGATATGGAAGTTTATAAATTGGGAAAGACCATTGAAAATTAGGAGATTGAAATACATCTCATGCTACAACAACTAGATGAAGCTAGAGATGCCTTGAGAAGTTCACTAAAGAGAAGGGAAGAGATTATTTTAGCAAAAAATGACACTCAATACAAAGAGATTAACACCAAAAAGTTATTTTCAGATGGTAACTCTTTTGAGTTTGATGTAGAAATTGTATACCTCATGGACAAGAATAGAGAACAAGCTAAGGAGATCAAAAATCTCAAGTTGGAACATGAATCACAAGAAATATTGCTATGTGAGGTGACTGAACAAAAGAAGAAAGCTATAGAAGACAAGATCACGATTGAAGAAGACAAAAGAATTTTGTCAAATAGATTGGAAGAAAATTTACCAAAGCTATCCAAGATCTCAAGCATGCAATTGGACACCCTAAGCCAAATGATGAATGCTCATCATGCGTTAAATGTCAAGGACATTGAGATAACTACATTGAGGTTGTATAGTGAACAATTGTAGAGTGACCTAAAAAGAGAAAAGGTGTTTGCAAAAATTTTCAACAAGCCAAATGAAGCCATCAAGTACTTTGAGAAAATACTAAAATCCCCTAGATCTAGTAAAGTCACATCAAGAATGAGCTACAGAGCACTAAAGAAGGAGAATCATCCAAAGCTACTGAGGAAAGAAATAATAAAGGTAATAATTCTAATCCTACTTGTCATCATTGTGGAAAGAAAGGACATACAACTAATGTTGGCAAGAGCAAAAATGATAGTTAGAATGCTAAGCCAAATAATATGACTCATTGTAACAAGTGCAAGAAACAAGGTCATTAGGCACATGAATGTAGAACTAGCTCTATGAATGCACCAAAATTTGAAGGACATTGCTACAATTGTTAGAAGTTTGGACACGAAGCCTTTGAATGAAGATCCAAGTTCACATGGTCATTAAACAAGGGAAGAATGTATGAAATTTTTTATAACTGGGATTACAACACAAGATATAGCTATCATTATTGTCAAGAGTATGGACACATCCTTGAGAATTGCATAAGAACACACTTCAGAGGTAGCTATAATAGATGGTTGAGTCAAATCACATCCTTTAGTTGTTTGAAGATTGGTCATATCAGCAAGCACTACCCAACAAGAAAAAAGACACCTAACTCAGAGTTGAACAAAGGAAAAGGAAAAGTAGATGTCAAACACATCAAAGGAGAGATGAAAAAAACATGGAAGAAGAAAGATGGATGCAACACATCAAATAAAGAGATCACTTCACCCAAAAGGTCAAGTGGTTACATTTCATCAAACTGAGCAAAAAGAGGTATGTGGGACTAATATTTTAATGCTTTATCATACATCAATTCCAAGATAAGTTAGTGCTAAAAAGGATAAAATAGCATGAATAAAGATGCAATTCAATAAGGAAAACCCAAGGTCAAGTCTTTAAGTTTACATCTTATTGCTGAGTGTAAAATGTTCTCTTCAATTGTTGAGTAAATTCAAGAGTGTGCCGAGTTGTCAGTCAAAATGAGTTGAAGCCAAGTTAGTTGAAGTTGTTGAGTGAAGGACATTCCTATTGGAGCTAAGTGCCCCAGGGGTAATTCTAATGGCTGCCGAGTGATGGAAAAAACAATGTATGCTAAGTGAAATAGAAATTTAATAGAAGCTGAGTTTATAGCTATACATACACCATACATTAAATACTATGTTTTGAAATGGTATAAGGCAGATTTTTTTTGCTCATTTTTCTTCATTATAGACATAGAGCAATAGTGAACAAGAGCAAAGAACTAATTGATGAGAAGAGATTGAAGCATTTGATAAGATTTTAGCAATGATTTAGTATCACTTCATCAATTTTAAAGGTATTCTTCATGAGCCAAGCTACATAGTTACCCAATTTTATATTTGTTAAAAACCCTAGTTTGCAAAATGGAATCGAGCTCTAAGAATCCTATGGATAAGGAACCATTTGAATTTTAGCTAGTTAATAATGAGGTTAAGAAATAAAATTTTAGGGCTATTCCTAAGGTTATATACAAAAATGACCTAGTAGGCACATTATCTATTATTCCACCCAAGGTCATAATGGTTCAAGATGTAAGGAAGTGTTACAAGTACAAGGTTGGAGGAATATGAGACATGAAGATTCATTCAACATATGATAAATTATGCAAAAATGGAGTGTTGAAAGAAGAAATCAAAATCATAGAGAGGAAGGGCTTAACCCATGCCTTAGATTTTCCCACTGTCTTCAAAAATGGAATGGAAAAGAACTATCTTGAGTAGAATCCATGATGGATGCCTATGCCTAGAAGGTGGACCTATCAAACTATCAAAAAGGATTGTACCTAGTGGTTATAGGATTTCCAACCCTAGAAAAACCCAAGACCCTAAGGAGTAACTCTAAAGAGGTGATTTAGAGAAATACAAGGGAAAAGTGAAACAAAAGAGGAATGACCATTGATACTATCAAGGATCCACTTCTTCAATTTGCAGTGAGGGTCATATCACATAAATTCTATCAGTCAAGCTAATTGAATAATTTTCCATGTATTGCAATTGATGTAGGATGTAAGATTGTGAAGAAAGATCATACTTAAGATCTTGTAGAACTACAATTGTAGCAAATAATGGAGAACTTAGGAGCAATAAGGGGATCTAAAAGTTCTCAATGTAAGTTTGGTTTCATATTGATATGTATATTATTTTATGTTCAAAATGAATTTCCATCTTTTGGAATGATAGGATGGAAGACTAATAGGTCTATAGCTATACAAATAAATGAGTACATTGAACAAATGGGAGATAATTTTGAGTCAGTAATGACTAGTTATTTTGAAGATTTCAAGCAATCCATGAAATAGAGGCTGAGAATTCATGTTTCCTTGGTGAAGAAGTACTACAATGACTTTTTTTTCTTGTTAAACATTGACTACACCTTATATAGGTTGTAGTACCCAGAGTGAAATGGCTAAGGCCTTTAGGTTATGAAATCAACATAGATGAGGCACCAGCTACCATTACTACACTACTTGTAGAGGAAATTGACAATTAGCAAAAATATTTTGTAATTATGATATTTTCAAATCTAAGGTTGAAATGGAGTTGAAAATAGGCTCAACACTAAAGAAGAAGGATAAAATGGTGAAAAAGCTGAAATCTAAATTTGGTGAGGGAAGATGATGATGAAGAAGAAGAAGAGGAAGAACAAGAGCAAAGATAAGAACCTCTTGCACTAACCCAAGGTATGGGTGAAGATTCCGAGGAGGAACAAGCTGAGGAAGCACCAACAAAACAAGAAGCAAAGAAACAAAAGGATAAGACACAACTTGCAGCTCAGTGAAAGGGTAAGAAATTGAAAAATCAAGCATTGCAAAGCCTACTTCTCCATCTACAAGAGCAACCACAAGGTTCACTACTCAAAAGGCTAAGGAGAAAATTAAAGAGAAGAAGAAGGCTACTAAGAAACAAGGTCTAGGGAAAAAGAAATTTAGGAGAAAATGTGTTTCACAACTTGAATCTAATGATGAAAGGATTGAGTTAGAAGACACAAGCTAGTTCAAAGTGGTAAGTCATGTTCCCAAGTCTAATATTGAAAAAATTTGTGATAATGTTAAGGAAAGTGGAGACTTGATTGGATTGAAAAATATTGATTTTAATAAAATGATGGCAAAATTCAAGAATATCCCACTTGAATTTAACACTACAATGACCAAAGATTTATTTTCAATTGTTGAGAATAAATGGAATTACTGTCTAAATATGGAGAAGGAAATAATAGAGTCTACATTAGCACAAGTAATGCCAAAATTTTTAAAAGGGAAAATAACAAAAGAAAACAAGAAACATGGTAGCAAGTTTGCACCCAAGTACATGGCATTCAACATTCTTCAAAACAAGATTGAAGATGTTGTAAAGAAGTTCACTCAAATGTGGAAGTTGATATATGGATTGACTATTGTCAAGGAAGGAGAGGAAGATCCCTTTGAGAGAAGAAACAATGGATAAGATGGAGATGATATGGAAGGTTAAGTTGAGAAAGAAAAGGAAGATAACATAATGGAAGAGGCAGAACAAAAGGGAGATGAAATGGGAACAACTGAGGAGTAGCAAATGGAACAAAGTGTGCAAGAAACACAATTTCCACCATTAAGCCCTCCACATGACACAAACACACCTAAAAAGACAATAAAAGTAAAATATTTTCATGATAGCTTAACTTAGAAAATCAATCCACTAACTATAGAGGATCTGAAGAAGATCCTTGACCAATCCACACTGTAGGAAAAATTGTGTGATAATCCAGTGTTGGTCAGTGTAGATGAGCTATATAAGGTAGTAGCTAACTTAGCTAAGGATCAAGTGAAAACACAAGAACCACCTTCTATCATCCCTAAAACTACTAGTGGACAACCTCTAGTGTAGACATCAAAGAATAGATTGGCAAAGGTTGACACCACAATAAAAGTTGTTACGATTGAACAACTGATCGAGATTATAGAGGAGCCCACAAATGAACAATCACAATAGATAGAGGTATTTTTCCCTATGCAAACATAAGGTGCACAACATATAATTTTAATTGATCAAAAAATATCAAGAAATTCCAAAGGAAAAGAAACAAGAAGCCATTCAGACATTGGTTAATTTACCAACAACTAGCACTCCTACAAAAGTCCTTCAGGAGCCAAGCACTGATATAATGCCACCTTAGATTTATGCACCAAGCTCAAGCTCAAAAAATTTTGCAAGGGTACTTTAGTATGGAGACCTAATAGAAGATGAGGAAATAATTATACCAAAATATGACTATGCAACAATGAACCTTAAATAGATCAATGAGATGTAAGAGGCATTCAAAAGGAAGAAGAATCAAGAAATACTCAGAAAAGAGTATAAGAAAATGCAAGATCTAGTACATGAAATCAAAGCCATCTTTTTAGATGCATTCAACTTGCAACAACCTAATGAAACAAAGCCAATCTTGGAACAATTGTCAAAAATGGTTGAATAGGTGACAAAGAAAGACCAAGAAGCCAATGCAAAACTCATGGAATGGTCTAAAAAGAAGTTTCAAGGTAGATTTAATGAGTAAATGTCTAGTGGAATAGCACTATCATAGTTAGAACTAGCTATAAAAATTTAAAAAGTGAAGAAGGTACTTGATAATATATTCTCACTATACACCAAATTGTGTGACCCCACACTCTACAAAGAAACTTGAAAGTATCTGGTATGCAATTACCAAGAAACCCAACTCATAGTGAGAAGCATCTCTATACAGTGGTTCACAGACAAAAGGAACTAGCTATTTTATTAGTAAAAGAGGCTAATACAAGAGCCAATTTAGCTCAAATTTAAGCCTCCTTGACCCCTCACATGGAAATACTACAAAAGGAACTAGCCTATGTTAAGAAAATACTAAAGAAAGATCCTAATCTTTAAACTTTGGATGGCTTAATTCACCTTGCAAAAAAAAAAACCATCCAAATCAAATACTTAGATCTTGCAATAGACAACTAGGATGCTACTCTCAAGATTGTAATGGAAGTTAATAAGAACCTTTTGGATAAATACACAATTAGTGCATAGACCCTTTTACGTAAGTGTCAAGAAAAAGGGGGAGATATAGATAAATATGCAAGGGAGAGACATGTGAAAGCAGGAGATATAAACAAAAAGAGAAAAGGGAAAAATAAGGGAGTAAACAGCCAAAAAAAGGCATATTAGAATGTTCAAATAAAGAGTATTAGAATTATTGAAGACAAAAAGTATCAAAAAGAGACAAACCTACTTGGAGAAATTTTGAATACAAAAAAGACACATAAAATTAGGGGGAGTTACAAAATTTTGAGGTATATAGTTCATTAAAAGAAATTGAATAATTTTGAAGTTTCCTATATATGCCAAATTGAATGTACGTTATACTCAAAGAGATTAGATTCATCATGTATAGTTATGTGTTTTTGCCACTCATGTCAAAGGAAAAGATTAATGACCTTAGATTGGTTTTGATAGTTGAGTGTCAACACACTTGAGCTTTTTTACTAAATTCATGCTGAGGTAGTAACATATGTTGAGTATAATATATTGAGCAAGTTCAACTACCAAGAAAAAAGTAGATGCCAAGCAGTTCAAGTGTCACATGAATAGTAGATGCCAAGAAAGTTCAAGTGCTAAGCCAAATAGAAATATATTATGTGTCAAGCATTGGTATTAACAAGTGTTGAGTAACACAGAATGGACCTAGGTGTTTGTAATGGTTCAAACAACTATGTAAACCATTTTTTTGTTGACATATGGAAAAATCTCAAATCTTTAATGATAAGATCGAATCTATTTGGATTCCCTATGCGATCAACATGCAACCAATCAGAGAAATGGAAGGAATTGAGCAAAAAAATGGATGAATTTGATTAGTATACATTCAAGGTGACTTAGAAGGACAGAATTACAGAATTAGTTAGCAGAATAGAGGATTAAGGTTACATCAATTTCATATTAGATGAGAAAGAATCAAGATGAACTAAATCGAGATATAAAATAAGAAATACTAGATTGTAAGTGTATTAGATCAAACATTCTACTGTACCATCTAATAACTACATCAACGGAATTAAATTATTTATATTAAGGTTGAATTAATAGCCATAGTGAAATCCTTTAATAGGGTGACATTCCAAGTGAGTTTTCTAAAGTCCTCCAGCCAGAAAAACTTTTAACAGGGTGTTAAAATCCTTTAATAGAGTAGGATCTAACAATCCTTTCTAAACCTTTAACAAGGCAAACCTTTCATAGGGCTAATCATGAGAATTCTCAAAACTATGTAACCTTAATAGGCGAACTTTATTGCTGCATTAGTTGTGGGTGTCATCCCCACCCTAGTTTTACCTTCTCATTGGAGGGTTTCTAGGTAATCATATCTAGTGTCAAGTGTTTATGTGGATGCATTTACTTTACATCTTGTTTCAATATGCTTATGCATGCATTATTTTTTAAAGTTTAAAAGTCTTATTGGTTAGAGATTAGTACTTTTGATTCAACCCCCTCTCGGAAGTATATTTCCCATTATATTTTGAACAAGAATTTCCAGTATCAATAGTGTGTTGCAGAATTGTAGTGAAAGAGTAAAAAAAAATCAAGTAAGTATCTAAATCCATTAGACAATAAAGAATTTTGGTATTTCACATCACTAATAAACATGTGTCCGAAGAAATTTTTCTTAGGAAAGGTACATTATGCGAGTAGAAATATACATGATGACTTTCTTGAACTATTGCCTAAATCTACCAATGAGTCCACCTAGATGAAAAATTAATTTCTATGAAACCTAGGTTCAAGATTATGAATGGCCTATATGATAGATGGAATTGAATAAGGGATGCTACTACTACTAAAAAAATGCTCCATATTTTTAAGAAGTTGTCTTAAAAAAAAAAGTGTTTGTTCCTCATAGAAATATTTGCAATTTTGATTTGGGAAAAATAGTGATCCCAAGTGTTTTTATGGATTCTAACCTACTCATGGCTATTGCCAAAAACTATGACCTAGTAGCCAGGATAGTGAGAAGAATAGATGGTGAATTCTTGGTAAGAATAAATTCTAAAGAAATTTGAGAAGTTTTTTGTTTAGAACCATTTTTAGATTATCATGTAACCATTGACTTTCTAGCACTAGAGAAAAAATACTTGTCTAATAGGGATTAGATTAGGTAGGGTGCACTGAGGGAACACTTGGGTTCAACTGGGAATTTTTTATTGATCATAGCATCTACTAAAGAGCCCTTTAAAAATGAAAATTTTCACTTCTAGGGCCATAAAAATAGGCATGGCTCTGTGTAGGGCTTTTGGTGAAGGTGAGTAAAATTTTGTGCCAATAAAATTTATGCATATGTTGACTTAGATCTCTTCTTTTGTTGTTGATATTATTTTTGATTTTGCATCTTATATAGAAGAAGATATCCACATAGGATTAGTTGGAATTTCAAAGAGTAAGGTGGAAAAGACTTTAGGCCTTTATTCACTATTAATGAACATGTTCCTATTTAAAGGGGTTACATATTTTAAATAGGAGATGGTCCTAAACTAAAAATATGAAGAAGAGGCTCTACTAATCTAGTTGTGGAGTGTAGAAATGACTTGGGATGTAGAGGATGCTACTTTTGTTAGAATTCATAGGTATTTTTCCTCTAGATTGAAAAGCTAGTTATTAAGGGTCAATCCCAAAGCCCCAAGGCATTGATGGATTTTATCAAACCTATGGATAATCCTTTTTATTTGAAAGTGTCCCATAATTGGGCAATATCATACCATACCCTATTTCAATAGTTTTTAGGATTTATGGTTTCCAAGGGACTCCCCATGTACAACACTAATAGGTTCCTTTGAAGGTAGGGATAGCTGAGATGCTGTGGTAGATAGGGGGATTGGAGAAAGCACAATTGGCAAGAACAAAAAGAAGCTCAATTTTTCCCACTTGTATTTTGGCCCACCATTTCAAAATCACAAAGGGTGGTTTTTTATTCTTGTATAAATTCTTGGACCAGTACAAGATGGCTATGTGTTATCCCCATTTTTGTGATACTGAGGGTTTTTTGATGTGTTCATAAAAGGGCTAAAGTTGGTGCAAAAGACCATTGATTTTATTTCCCTAAAGGTATTATAAGGAATGAGTTCTCTTTACAAGAGAAAGAGATCTAGAAATAAAAATGGAGAGTTTATTCTAGAGTTTTTGAATTCATTCATTGTCTTGATAATAACTACAAGCCTCTAGTTTATGTAAAAGTAGAGGCAGAAAAGATAAATAAACTAATGACCACTTTTCCTAAAATTATGGAGGTCATGAATGAAAAGAAGCTATAATTTATCAATTCTTTTCTAGAAAAAGTCAGAGAGATCACGAGGAGATTATATTTAACTCCTACAGCAAGATTAGGGAAGTTGATTTTTCAAAAGAGACATCACTATAGTGTGATCACTATAGATAAAGGAAAATAGATAACGGGATCAACCAGTTTTGTTCCTAAGGAAATACCTGATGAGCCCTCACCCAAGACCAAGAAAATAGAAAAGCAAAAAACACCTAAAATTGAGAAATATTCACACACTCAATCCCCATTACAAATAGGAGATGAATAGATAACTAGAGAGTAGATGGAGCAGTTGGTATCTCAAGGGGGAGTGTTCATTACTCAAGAAGAATTAAAAGAGGGAAATCCTTAGGAACCTCCAGTGCCAAGCCTTGAGCTAACTATGACAGATTACAGAGGTAGAGAATTGGTCATTGTGATGGAACAAGCTTGCCATAAATTCATCTTTGATAATGATTTTATCAAATCTAGAGCATTCTACCAATTTTCTTGGAGAACACATATTGAAATGTTTGAGGAAAGATGTCACAAATTTAAAATAAAGCATCCAAAGATGGAAGAGGAAGATGTACAAAACCAAGTTAAAGAAGAGATGATCCAAGAATTCAAGAGCTTGACCACTAAAGAAGGGAGACAAATGATAAAGGAATATAGAGTATTATTGCTACTCAATTGGGGTGTTATAGATGCTAGGGTTTTTAATTCTATTACATATAAAATAAGTGTAGAAGAAGAGAGGAAGAAAGAATTTAAAGGTGTTAAGTTTAGTGAGAATCATCTTGCATTGGTCATTTGGTAAATGAGAAAAGGAAATAGGACTAGCTCTTCCTAGCCTAATGATACTAGCTTGACAGGAAGCCTAATTATAAAGAGATTTCAAGAAACTACCACTGAAGTGGAAATAGAGCTAGGCATTGGATCAAACAACCTAACCTTAGCCACAACTCAAAGAGACAAGATAGAAAGACTAGAGCTATAGGAAAAGTATGAGAAAGTCTTGGCTACATATAATAAAGATGTTCAAAAGAGGATTGAATTGGAGAATAAAGTGATGGGATGATCCACGAGGCCAAGAGGCACATATCCTCACCCACTAGTGGAGCCTTTCAAATCCACTCCTCTTATTGAATTCCTAGACACACCACAATGGCAATAGTATTATATTACAAAAGACTTTGAAAAGGGAAAGAGTAATTCATGGGCATTCCATGTGGAATTAGAAGTTCAATATGATGATAGGTTGAGGGGAGCTATCATTTATTTAGGAAATAAAATTTATTGGTCATCCTTCTATGACCAACTAAAAAAGGTATTAAATACATGGGAAGAGCTGAAAGCAGGTGATGATGCTCTTAACCCAATTGTCAACAAATCGATTAGAAGAAATAAGGATGTTACTCTTCTATGTTTTTCTATTATTTTTTCATCTCATGAAAACATAGAGAAAATCTATGATTTAAACAATGATATGTCATATTTTTATGATAAAAGAGTTGATTGCAAATGAGAATCATATGTTATCTTGACAAGTATAAGAGTGTCAATTTTGAGCTATTTCCACATGCTATAGAAAAAAAAGGATAAGTTGAAAAATAAAGATGAATGGGCCCAAGAACTTAATGATTTATTATGCCTATAAATGAATAAGGTAATTGTAAGAATTTGGCTTAGGCCAAAATTCATCCAAGACCAAGGAACTTAGATACAAGCACACAGTAGACCAAAATAGAGAGATTATGTGATGCAGGAGCATCCAGAGGTATAAGGGCAATCCTGTGTCACCCAAAAAAATGTACTTAGACTTAGTTTCTATTTTATGTCTTTGCATTTTTGGATACCCATTTGGCTCAAATAAAGGTTCCAACTCTCATACTTCAACTATCAGTTCATTTAAAAATCCCGAAAAAATAGGAGCATGCAATTTGACCATCATTTTGGTGACCTAGAAGGTGTGACTTGGCCAGATGAATGTAATCAAGATTTAGAGCATTCCAGAAAAAGAATCAGGTCAAAAGGCCCCACGGTTTGAAAGTTATTGCAATTTTTCGGGTTTTGGAGACCCCCTAAGAATGCTTCAGAGTCAAGTTTGGGGCATTAAATGGCCTCGATAAGGGTCAAAAAATGGGGGACGAGCAAAGCTGGTCCATAGGGCTATAGAGCGCTTTGAGAGCTTTCCGAAAATGTAAACGGTTCGTCAATCGGAGTTACGGTTCAAAAGTTATGCCTCCCGGAAGTTCGGCTACCGTTTCTGGATTCTTCTAGAATTGCACCGACTTCTAACGCAGCTTCCGGAACCTTCTATTTTGTCGGTGGATGCCCACTAGCACTTTCTAGAATGTACTCCTAGTCCTTAACCCTCCGGGGTCTATTTAAGGAGGTTTATGGCATTGTAAAAGGCAGTTCGGATTGGAGCTTGAGAGGAGGTGCTAAAAGGAGAAATATTCTCCAGATTTATGCTATTGTAAGCCCGCAGGGCATGTTTTGAGTTTATTTTCTCTGCACTATTTGTACCAGCTTATTTTTCTCAGTTAATATAATTTCCCCTTTCTATTGTGTCTATTCTGGTTGTTGGGTTGTGTCCCCATCATTATGATTAGAATGATGATATTCATTCAATATGCTAGCTTGAGAATACACTAGGAGTGTCTGTATATAAAAGTCTCAAGAGAGCTTCTAGAATGCAAAGAATGTTGGAATACTCAAATGGGAAGAGTACTTATGAGATGGGGGGTGAATCAGAAGTACCATGCCTTTTTAACCTTTTCTTTTTTATCCTTTAAACATATAACAGAAAAAACAAATTGCATGAATAAGAACATAAAATGAATCACATGCAATAACACATAACACTAGAATTGATAACCCAAAAACCCTGCATGAATAAGAAGGTAAAACTTGGCATATATAGTGAAAAATTTTAAGTGTTTTGACACTCAATTTTCAAGACTATTCTTTTGACCAACAATCTCCCCCTTTGACATGAGTGTCAAAAACACTTAACTAAGCATTTATGAACTTAACCTTATTGAGTACATTCTTTATTTGTTTGGCATTCATGCAAAATTTCAAAGATATTGTGAGTAACAATATACCTTATGACTCCCCTTGAGTTGATTATGTCTTGTCCAATCTTGAAACTGAAATGTTGTGCCTAAGTGCCTGATCCTCTATATCCTTTGTCTCATTTCTAGATTTTGAGCCTATATGATGTATTTGATCTATGTGAAGTTCAAAATTTTGCATCTCCCCCTTTCTCCTTATTACTTGACTCCCCTTTATGGCTATTTAGAAACTTTCCACTCTATTCTCAAAATGAATGAAAGAATGTAATAAAAAATGAGCAAAAATTTCAAAAATTTGGTATTCTCCCACATATCTCCTTATTTCTTCCCCTATACATATTTCTCCCCATTTTTAACATTGATGTCAAAGTTTTATATAGAGTAATACCATGTTTAGCCAAAAATGTTCTATTTACTTCTAGGAGTATCTTCAGAGCTACATCCCAATTTGCTAGTGCAATGTCCAATGACTTATGCTAGATGGAAATCTCTACTGCTAGATGTACAAGTCCATCTAAGGTAGAAAGATTTGAATCTTTCTTGAGGACTATTTCTACATACATTTTCTCCTTATGGAGTACCTCAAAGTGAGGGGTTATAGAGGACTGGATTTGTATCAACTTAGCTTTTGTATTAGCCTCTTTTGCTATTAATACAACTAATTCTCCTTGAGTGTGAAGCATTTGATCAAAATGCTTCTCATTTTGAGCTAGATTGGTGCGGAGTTGCATATTTGAAATCTTTAGATTTCTTTCCAAGCTCATTATTCTCTGGCTAGTCTCCTGTGTGAAATTGGAAAAATCACACAACTTTTTGTACAAGGAGAATATATTCCTAAGTACAATCTTTACTCTTTCCAATTTCTTAGCTAGCTCAACTTGAGATAGTTCTATATCACTTGATATCTTCTCATTAACTTTACCTTGTAACTTCTTCTCTAACCATTCCATTAATTTGGCATTTGTATCATGATCTTCATTTGTCACCCAGTCAACTATGTCAGATAGTTGCTTTACTATTAGCCTTGACTCATCAGATGTTTGCAAGCTAAAGGCATCCATAAAGATGTCCTTTATCTCGTTTAGTGCTTTCCTATATTTATATTCTTTTCTCAATAACTCTTGTCTCCTTCTTCTATCCAATGCACTCGGTATCTCATTAATCTTTTCTTCAGTGAGGGTGCTAGATTCATAGTAGGGTGTTTTTATTTTTTCATCTAGCTCAAGAATTCCATAATGAAGTGTCTTGGCTACCCTTGTTGAGCTCAAGCCTAGCATTCTAACTTGCAATGCTACCTTGTCAGTGCTTGGCTTCTGAAGAGTTTGAGTGGGAGTACCTATTTTGGGTAGTTGAATTAAAGTTTGTATTACAGATTCCTCCTCATCTCTTGTCTCTTCCTTCTCTTTTTTTTTTCTCACTTTTTCACTATCAATGGCTCGAGTGTACCTACTAACTATATTAATTTTTCTCGGTCTTCCCCTATTGCTATACTCTACACTTGAAGTTCATCTATGACTACTTTTGGTGGAGATGGTGGAGGAAAGAATAAGAGTCTAGTAGTTTGAGTGGTCAAAGGTGATTCTTGTGTTTTCACCTTGACCTCCTTTGATTTTACTACTAACTTTTGCAACTCATCAATATTGACCAGTATAGGACTTGTGCAACTCATCAATATTGATCCTCTACAGTCAATGGATTGATGTTTTTACAAGAAGTGTCAATACATCCTTTATTTTGATACTCTCTTCAAGTGTGATAATAGCATGAGGAGGGCTAGGAGGTGATATTTGTGTGTCTTGCACATGTGTTCTTATTTCTCATCTGTACCCTTTTCTTCCTCTTTCTCCTCTTTATTATCCTCTTCATCTTTCTTTTCTTCTTCCACTTTCTTCTCTTCCTCAACCTTCTTCTCTTATTCCTTCTTTTATGCTCCCTTCTTTCCTATTGTTTTAATTTCCTTTATCTTGGCACTTTCTTTTGCCTTGCATTTTTCATCAAAAACATCATCAATTTTCTTATAAATTATTTTCCACAACTGTGCAGATTTTCTCATAACAACTTCAATTTTATTTTACAAAATACTAAATGCCCTATGCTTTGGAGTAAATCTACTATTGTACCTCTTGATTACATTAGTTATTTGACCCTTAGTCAAATTAGGCAACAATCTAGCTAAAGTAGACTCCCTTATTTCCTTTTCCATTGGCAAGAAAAAATGTCATCTATCTTCTACTATTTTATACAACTCTTTGGGCATTGAGCCATCTATCTCTAGAGATGTGTGCTTGTACTCTACCATCATTGTATATACAGATTCCTCTATTTTATTTGGCTCTTCCTTTGTGAGCTTATTGAAATCTAAATTCTTCAAATCTTTAAAGTCTCCATTCCTAATTTTTGCACATAATTTATCAATTTAAGACTTAGGTCGATGACTTTCCACTTTGAATTGACTATTATCATCTGACTCCATCTTTTCTTTGTCTGAATCAAGTTGAACTACATATTTTCTTCTCTTCCTTGGCTCCTCATCAATCTTTTTGGTGGCTTTCTTGTTCTTTTCTACCTCTTCTTTAGCCTTTTGAGTAATGGCTCTGGTGGTGGCTCTGGTAGTAGGCTTCTTTACTACAAGTTTTGTCACTTTCTTTACCTTCGATTGAGAAGGAGGTTCAGCTTTAGCCTTTCTTTTAGTGACCTTGGTTCTGATAGGTTCTTCCTCAGCTTCTTCTTCCTCTACATCTCCTTCCTTGTCCTCACCTAGGCCTTGTGTCAATTGTAGAGGCTATTTTTTAGGCTCATCCTCTTCATTTCCACTGTCATCCTCCTCTTCATCTACTTCCTCTTCCTCTACTATGACTAGTGCTTCAACACCAAATCTCTTCTTGATCTTCTTGATCAATTTGTTCTTCTTCTTCACTATAGTGGCCATTTTAATGTTTGTGACCATTCTAGATTTAACAACATCATAAGTTTCAAAATGTTTTGTTGCCTTGTCAGTATCTTCTACATGTAGTGTTGTTATTGCTACTGAGGCTTGATCAACATCAAGTTCATAACCTAGTGGCCTAAGCCATCTCATTCTAGGTATGACTACTTGTATATAATTGTAATCAATATCCATAAGATAGAAAATGTCATTTACATGTTGCTCAACTAGTGAGACTAGTATCCTCATCCTATGTTTCATGGACTTCTTGAAGTCCTCAAAGTAACTTGTCATCTAAGCATCAAAATTGTCTCACATTTGATCAATGAAGTCATTGATTTGTGTGACAATTTTCTTGTTAGGATCCCATCTAACCTTTCCAACTGATGGAAATTCCTTCATAGCATAGAAAAATATGTATACCAACAGTGGTCCAAATATGAATTGGGCTCCTTTTGATTTCCTTATGGCTCCCAAATTTTCATTAATTTTTTGTAGCATGAGCTTTGCTAGATCATATGTGTGGTATTTCTTCACAAGTTTATATGCAACATCCACTACTATGAATGGCATGTTGTTTAATCTACTTGATTGATAGAATTTGTGAGATATGACTCTAACAACAAAATCAAGTAGTGGATCAGTAACAGTATTATGGTTATTCCCCTATTATTCCATTTCACACCAGTGTTCTTCTCTATGGCCTCCTTTTGATCACTTCTCAAGGTCTTGGGCTGATCTAGGGTTGGGAAACCAATAACCCTATGTACAATTTTCTTCATAACCTTCACTAGCCCTATTTCTAACCAGAATGACCCATCATGAATTTGATTCAACACTATATGAATCCATTCAGTCTTAAAAAAAATGGGGGAAACTAGGGCTTTAGTTAAACCCTTCTTTGCAACTATTTGAAACTTGTCCTTCAATATACCTTTGTCACATAGCTTATCAAAGGAATTGAAAATTTCTAAATCACCTATGGCTCCAATCTTATAGTTATAGCATTTTTTGATGTCTTGGACCATTACAACTTTGTCGAGAATGACTAACAAAGCACAAATAAGGTCATTTTTATAAGAAAATTTAGGGATGGGCCTAAACTTTGGATATTTTACTTCATTATTGATAGGTTGAATTTCATGACTTTCCTTCCCCTTAGTGGTTTTTGACCCAGATGCCATTTTTTATCGAACTATAGTTCAAAATGAAATAAACTTTCAAGTTTTGTGTAGCTTAGCACTTGAGTGAAATACTTATTGATCAATGAACTTGAGTTGAATCATGATTGGAATTGTTTTGAATCACTGCTAAATCATTGTGTGATTACCTATTTGCTCTACTCAACTTCACTCTTTGTTTGAATGCCTTGAAAAAGAATATTTTCACCTTTATTAGGTTCAAAAGCCTAGCATTTATTGCATTTATGCTTACAGTTGTACACTCTTCTTCCAAAGATTTTATCAACTTAGCTTCCCTTGAAGGTCATCTAGTCGACAACTACTATCTAATTTTACTCGTCATCAACTAAACTTTTTAATTACCTAGTAGCCATTAACATCTCTTACTCGACATCTGCTAGTCTATTCAACTTGGCATGTACCAAAGTTTTACTCGGCAACCAAAGGTAGCTTGAAATCATCTTCTAATTTTTAACATGGCATCTTTTCTCATGCATATTTCTTCTTTGCAGTACTTCTATGTTTTCTTGGGCTGATGTATGATACATCTTTATATGTATCAGACCCATGTATCTATGTTGTGCCTAATTGGATGAGGTGTGATTACTTGACCTCTTGGGTGAAGTGATCTCTCCATTTGATGTGTTGAATTCACCTTTCTTTTTCCATGTCTTGTTCATTTTTCCTCTTATTTTTTCAACATCAATCTTCTCTTTTCCTTTGTTGATTTTAGTCTTTGGTGCTTTTGACTTTGTAGGATAGTTTATGCTGATATGACCAGTCCTCAAACAACTAAAACATGTAATTTGGTTTAGCCACCTATTGTAACTTCCCTTGAAATGTGTCCTTATGCAATTTTCAAGAATATGTCCATACTCTTGAGAATAGTGATAGCTATACCTTGTATTGTAATCCCAATTGTAGTGATGTACATGATTGATTCCTCTTGCAAGCTGATTAGGTGTCCACATAGGCTTTGATCTGCATTCAAATGCTCTATGTCCATACTTTTTGTAGTTGTAGTAGTGATCTTCAAATATTGGTTTACTCATGGTCTTGGTTCTGTAGTCTTGTGTTGAATGTCCTTTCTTTTTGCACTTGTGACAAAAGTTTGCATATGTAGGATTATTGTGCTAATAACTATTCTTGCTTCTGCATACATTAGAGGTGTGTCTCATTTTACCACAAAAATGACAATTAGGTTTAGTTTTCTTACCTTTGTTGCTTCTTTGTTCTGCAATATTGGATGATTCTCCTTGTTCAGTGCTAATGTAGCCAAGTCTTGAAGTATCATTAGTAAGCCTTGGTGATTTTAGCAATTTCTCAAAGTACTTGATAGCCTCATTGGGTTTGTTGCAACTTTTTTCTATTTCCTTTTCTCTCTTCAATTCATTCTACAATTGTTCATTCTACATCTTCAAGGTGGAGACCTTAATGTCCTTCATGTTTAGCTCATGATGACCATTCATCATCTGGCTAAGTGTGTCCAACTACATGTTTGAAATCTTTTCAAATTCAATTGTCTTCTCTTCCAACCTATTGGTGAGATTTCTCTTGTCATCTACTTTCATGGCCTTGTCTTCAATAGCTCTTTTCTTTTGTTCAGTCACTTCACAAAGCATTATGGCTTGTGATTCTTGTTCAAGCTTGAGTAATTCAATTTCTTCAGCTTGTGCTCTATTTTCCTCCATTAATTTTGCTATTGCTACATCAAATAAATTGGAATCTCCATTGGAAAAAACTTTTTTGGTGTCAATCTCCTTATAGTGTATGTCATTTTTAGCTATGGCTATCTCCTTCCTTCTTTTCAAGGATTTTTTTAGTTCCTCCCTAGCTTCCACTACTTTGTGTAGAGTTAGTTGCACATCAATCACCTAATTGTCAATGATCTTCCCAAGTTTGAAGACTTCCATCTTTTGACCATTTTCTCCAAGCTATTAGGATTCTCCTTGTCAGAACTAGTGCTTTGATACCAATTGTTGGAATATTTAGATGAGACAAGAACTTCTAAGAGGGGGGGTGAATTAGAAGTACCACACCTTTTTAACCCTTTTTTTTAATCCTTTAAACATATAACTTAAAAAAAAATTGCATGCATAAGAACATAAAATCAATCACATGCAATAAAACATAACACTAGAATTGATAACCCAAAAAACCTCCACAAATAAGAAGGTAAAACTAGGGTGGGGATGATACCTACAAAAATCACTGCAACAATCAATGTTCAACCACTTCTGATTGTCTACCCTATTAAAGGCTTTACAATGTGTCGATAGTGACTTGGTTAGAAGATTTACAAACACTTACATGAAGTGCCAACCTATTAAAGGATTTACAATAGGTTGTTAAACCCACCTAATACATAGGATTTTCAATCACCTTCTCCAAAGGTTCTCCTACCTAGTTGTTAAGCTAACCTATCAACATAGGATTTCAACCTCCAATACAATATTGAGAGAGTATTAGAACATTTGACCTGATTGAATGCAACCTCAAATTGTTGGATTTAGGTACTAGATCTACTCTTCCTATTCTGATACTTGCTTGATTTGATCTCTATATCTATTCCTTGTCCCTTGTGCTATTCTTATCAACTTCATATGAAATTGTTGCTTTGTTCCTCTAAGTCATTTCTTCTTCTTACTAAAATTTTGCTACAATTTCTCCATACACTATTCTCTTCCATACATGCAATGGTGCATTTGACCTCCTCATAAAGAATTATAAGACTTAAGATTAAGAATGGATCTATGATCCATATTGAATCTCAAATTCTTGCTCATACGTTAGATTTTTCTCATTGCTTGCATAACTTCTCCATTTTTTTGATTGGCTACATGTTGATCATATAGGAAATGTAAATGATTCATCCTTATCCATTGTCTCCTTTGAAATCTTTCTATGTCAGCTCCAAAAATGGTTTACATCTTAGTTTGTAATGGCACAAACTCTTATGCTGATCATAAGTTACTTAGCACATATTGTATTCTTGATGCTGGACACATACTATTTCTGGATTGCTCAACATCTACTACATTTTTCATTTGTCAACACCTATTATATCCAAGTTTTCATGACACCTATTATATCTTGTATTACTCATCACATGAATGTTCTTGGATCACTCAACATCTAAACAATTCTTGATCACTCGACATATATAGTGAAAATGGTTAAGTGTGTTAACACTCAATTGTCAAGACTGTTCTTTTGACCAACATAGAAGTCAACATCATGATAGGTCATAAAACTAGGAACATGTCCACCTAATATGGGTTATCCTCCATTAAGCATGGAATTAAGTGTGATGATGTGAGGATGAGCCTATAATGGTGTAGCATACAAATTAGTGGTATAGACAACATGTGCTAAATGAGGAGTGTGAATAGCTATGTTGTCAACACTAAAACTAAGTAAATGATGCAAGCTCCTATGTTGTAGACACTATTTGCATAATTAGAGTTGTGTAACTCATGAGAGTACACAAAATCCTAAGTGTGTCACCTAGATAAAAAATAAAATAATACAAAATAATTAAATAATGCATTAACCTAAGTAAACATAAGTAAGTGTAATAAGTAAATACTTATTTACACCAACACCCCACCTTAAGTGCAACTTAGGGGAAGACACTTAAGCTTATGAAATCTATGATGCAATGCAAGATGGGTCCTGACTACTAGGCCATGTTAGGTACTGAAGTACATAATGTAGATGCAATCTCTCATAAGGTGGAGAAAGAGGGAAAACCTCATGGGAAAAACCCTCCCCCAAAAAGAGTGATGAATAGGGATGAATTTATGGATGGAGTAATCAAGACCCCCCCCCATTATGACATACATCTAGCATATACATATGAGAATGATAAGAATAGGAAGAGAGAAAAGATAGGCTCCCACCCCCCAAAGAAGAATGTCAAATAGTGACTGCTCCAATGAAGAAGTTGATCCAAGACTATAGAATGGTGTTCCTCCCCTTAGGAAGAAATAATGCCAAGGGTACAAATGAGACACTTCCACTGTGTGTGGAAAGAATCCCATGGGTAAGTGATGTCTTTAAAACCTACCCAATTTGGTTGAGGAACTTGTCTAAAAGAACTATCTATCTCTACAACTGATGAAGAACCCTGCTGCAACTGCTGATAATAAGTATCCACAATCACTTCAACCTATGACAATCAATCATTTAGAGAATGAAAAAGAGAGTCAAAAGGAGCCCTCATGAAAACTAAAAAAGGTGCTACTACATCAAGAAGAAGAGGCAAATTATCAATACTATCCCCCAAATCTGTCACTGAACCTATACCTAGAAGATTGGATGTACCCTACTGTGCTAGACCTATCACTGTGGCAATGTATGCATGTAGATAGAACTGATGTAGTAACCTCTCATTGCAACTATTGATAGAACCCCAGATGTTTGAATCTGTTGAAGCACTATCACTAGTGTCACTATTAGTTTCCATACAATATGATGTGCAAAGAGGAGTAAAGGACAAGCTTGGTGAATGTTCCTCAAAGTATACATCCTCCTCCACAAAAGTCTAATGTGTCTCAGGATCCAAGGGTCTATATGCCTTCACATTGTCTTCATTACTAATGAAAGTACAAGGCTAAGATGATTGTCCCTTGCAACCCTTGGAAGATCTATTTGCCCATGCAGGACAACCAAAGACTCTTAAGTGTGTCATAATAGGTTTTATGCCACACCATGCCTCAAAAGGAGTCTTACTATCTAAGGTTAGATGAGGAGATTGATTAAGAATGTGAGTGGCACTCAAGATTTCTTTGAATTCTAATGATGGATCTAGCAACTTGAAATTTATCATGCAACTTGGCATAGACTTAAGAGTGTGGATCCTCAAGGTTACAACATCTATCTTATGTGGAATGAATGGTACTAGAGTCTAAAGATCAATGCCCTCATGTTTGCAAAAGTCCTTAAGTCTTCTATTCACATACATGCTTCCATTATCCATTCGAAGTACTTTGATGGCTTTCCTAGATTTCCATTCTACATCCATATTGAAGGATAGAAACTTGTCCAATACTTCATTCTTATTACAAATAAAATAGACCCAAGTGAACCTTGAAAAGTCATCAATAAAGCTAAGTATGTAGTGACCCTGGCTATATGCAAAAGGACCTACTAATACCATGTGAACCATCTATAGAACACCTGGTGTTCTTGAAGACTTCCCTCTCTGTAACTTCTCCTTTAGATGCATATCTACTAAATCTGTTGAACATTCACCTTTGGAAATGTTGATTTGAGGTAGACCTTTGACCATTCTATTTGTGCAAATTTTTTGAAGGTAGTGGAAGTCAAGATGACCATACCACTCATGCCATAATTGCATGGTTGAATTTGATTGTGATAACAAGGAATTTGAAGGAGACTTGGCCACAAAATGGGAGAAAGAGTACAACCTTTTGTTATGATTCACTTTCCCCACTGCAACCAAGGAATGATATTTTAGACTATGCACTTTTACTGAGTTTGGAAGGAACTCAACTCTATGTCCATCTCCAAGGTGAGTGATTTGGTAGATTGATAGTAGATTTGTACTTAGGTTTGGAACATAGACAACATTTTGAAACTCTCCACATTTCCTTTTCCTTCAACTTCCATTTTTCTCACATCTCCCATGAGGATGTGTGGTACCCTTGAATGCTTCATTGAAGAACCCATGTGATATGAGGCACCTGAGTCAAATATTCATTCCTTTGAAGAATTTAAATTTTCCATGAGTGCTTGCCCTTTGCCCTTAGAATTTGAAGAAGACCCTTTCTCCTTGTAAGAATTAGGTAGTGGAATGTTATGTTTCTTCATGATATTGGTCTTCGTCTCCTTATTATTGTCCCCTTCTTGTTGGAATTTGAGGACTTTCCTTGTTGATTGGATTATGGTGTTGTCTTTCCTGCATCCTTACATTTGTTCTTCCACTTCTTATTACTCCTTCCTTTAGTTGAAGATTGTCCAGCTAAATTTTGATAACCCTCATTGGTGGCCACCAATGCTTAAGACTAAGGTGATTTGAGAATCCCCATTGATTTCAACTTCTTTTCTTCATCATCCAACAGTTTAGCAATTCATCCAAAGTGACTTTCTTGTAGGTAGACCCTAAGGTAGTCTTTGAGGTGTTCAATGAAGATACAGATATGGAATATTCCAATGGTAGCTTAGTCTATATGAGATAGATCAATCTGTCATCTTTGATAGAGCTCTTGCAATCAATAAGCTTTGTCCTTATTTTATTCACCTTGATGATGAAATCCTATATTGAATCTTATGACTTAGGATCTAAGGACACAAGATTATCTTCAATTTTGAACACATCCTCTTTAGACACTTTACTATATAGGTTTTAAAGGTTATCCCAAGATTCCTTGGATGTAGAACACTTCTTGATTAGATACATGATCTTATCATCTAGCCCCAAACATATATCACCTAGGGATTTCCTATCCATTGCCACCCAAGCTGAAATATCACTTTTTGATAATTTATCACTTGTTGGTTTAGGAAGAGTACCATCTACATATTGTGAAATTCCATTATGCCTTAAGTGATACCATAGTTTTATGGACCATGTAGCATAGTTATGAGGAGTTAATTTAGGAAACTTAAAATTGCCCATAATGCAAAAAATGAAAGAAAAGTGTAGAAAAGAGAGAACACAACACCAAGAAGACCCCCGCTTTTCACTAAATCAAGAAACCCCCCTAAAATAGATGCTTTGGGCACTTTATCAGTAGTGCAATTACAATGGGCCACTTGCTAATTTTGGCCTTCATGGACTTCTAATTTTTCTTGTTACAACCTCTTAATGGATTACAAATCTGGAACTTTACATTATGCTACATTTGTAAAGCAATACAAAGCAAAGAAAGGCCCTATTGCTAAAAGTGGCACTTTTATCCAAAAAACCCTATAATCTGATAGCAGATCTAGAAAGTAGACAAAAACTAATGCACTTTTGAAAAGAATGAAACATACTTTCAACTCTAGATGTGCCCATACAAAGCATTTGAAGTTGTAAAATGTAGGATTATGTGGGTACAATCACCAAAAAATGCAGTTTCTAACAAATCCATGTACGAAAACTAGAAAAAAGCTACACCAGTGAAAATTTAGGAAATTCTAATCGATCTCAAAAAAATTACACTTGATTTGGAGTCCAAATGTTCGAGTTATGGCCTCCTAAAGTCAGACTACAAAAACCAAAATCAATCTAGAGAGGGGTTGCATCAGCAAATGATAGGTTTAAATTTGACATTCATACAACCATCACAATAGTTATATTTTGGCCTAGAATGATAGTTAGAAAGCAATCAATTTTAAGAAATAAAATTGAGGACATCGGTGACTCCAAGCCTAATGATGATGTCAGTAGATGATGTGTCCATAAAAAACTATGCAAAAATATCTAGTATGTGCTATTGACTTGTCATACAATTTTTTGACATGTTGCCTCACATGGGCACTAAGTAGGCTGGTAGTATAGGTGGCAGCTATGCCACATGTTGTGGTAGGATTCAATGGTGGTGCATATGAGTCCATAGGTGAGAGGACTACTGAAGATGCCACATGGGTGGTAGCAGAAGATGCCACATGGAATTTTTTATTGTCCTAGATTTTAACAAATTCCAAGTAGGGATTATATTTAGTGTTCATCATAGCTGTAACAGGGATGCCGAAAAGTTTTCAAGTCATCAAAATTCACACTAGTAGACTAGAAAACTAAATCTTCACTAGTCAGACTATTCACAATGCTAGATTCCTTGCCATGGCCATGTCCTGGTATTCCAAACTCATACCAAAATATACTCTTGCATTGTCAGTACAAAAATCAAACTTGTTAGGTTTTATAAGTCCCACATTGGTGGGAAAACAGTGTAGATAATTGTTAAAAAGAAAAGGCCAGTGCTAGTATAAACAAATGCAAGTGGCCAGATATTCCTTGTCATCAGTGGATACTTTGGGCTAGCTGGTGCTTAGAGAGCCTCTCGCTAGATTCAATCAGGGTAAATTATGTGTATGCCATTATATTTCAAACTGTACAGTAATTTTGGTCGTTGGATTATTAATGAAGCCCAAAATAATGATACCCTATAATAATTATAGAATATTCCACCAGACCAGAATTATAGGGCTAAGCTGAGGTATCACTATCTAGTTTGGCTAAAAAAAATCTTTGCATGAATGACTAATTGGGCAAATAATTTAAATAAAATCTAAAAATATAGAGAATTAAAATAATTTAGATCTAAATATACAACAATTAGAGCAATTAAATGATCATACCTAAACTACAAATCAGGGCCTCCAAGTTTAGATTTGCAAAAAAAAATTTCCTCGTGATCAACTTTCACCCAACATAGGCAAATTTATAATTGATCTTCACCGAATTGATGTTCTAGATGCAACAGTGAGGTCAAATTTGGCTCTAGACACTCCCAATTTCTAAAAATCCTCCAAATTTGGATTGAAGTGCTAAAGCATGAATGGTCTCGAATGGATATGTGTAGAGAATCTCCCTCAACTCTAATACCATGTAAGAATTTGGCTTAGGCTAGAATTCACCCAAGACTAAGGAACTCAGACATAAGCACACAGTAGACCAAAATAAAGAGAGTATGATTGGAATGATGATATTCATTGAATATGCCAGCTTGAGAGTACACTAGGAGTGCCTGTATATAAAGGCCTTAGGAGAGGTTCTAGAATGCATAGAAGTTAGCATCATAATAAGTCATACAACCAAGCACATGTCCACCTAATATGGGTTATCCTCCATTATGTACAAAATTAAGTGCGATGATGTGAGTATAAGCCTAGAATGGTGTAGCATGTAAATCAGTGGTGTAGACAACATTTGCTAAACAAGTAGTGTGAATAACTATGTTGTCAACATGACAACTTAGTGAATGATGCAAACTCCTATGTTGTAAACACCATGTGCATCATTAGAGTTGTGTAACTCATGAGAGTACACAAACTCCTAAGTGTCTCACCTAAATAAATAATAAAATAATGCATTAACCTAAGTAAACTTAAGTAAGTTTAATAAGTAAATAATTATTTACACCAACAGTAATAAATGAAAAAGGAAATGCATGGTGCACAACCATGACTAGAGAAGTTGTGAAGGATCAATTATTCTTTAGTTCTTTATGACAAGATTTTGTTGAGATTGACAAAAATAGAGAGTATGTGATAAAAAAACAACATGATATTCTACATTTTGATTTTCCAGATAACACACATTTTGACAAGTGGATGCTAGATTTAGTTCATGCAAAGTAGTTAGAATATGTTGAAATTGATGATGAAGAGATGGAACAAGATGAAGTACAGATAATTGACACATCAGTAAAAACCAAAGAGGACAAGGAGAAGAAACCAATTGCAATTACCAGAGTGGAACCCCAAAATGATGATTTGACAATAGAGCAACCAATGGTGATGGTCAATCTATCAGTTCAAGAGGGTATAGGTGGAATATCTCAAGTCTAGCTCAACCTGCAAGTACTAGAGCAAGGCCCCCCACATTTTGAATTAGTGATCACACACCCTGAGGGTGAATAAAAATAAAAAAGCCAATCATGACATACTTTTGGAAAAATGTGTAATAGAAAATAGTCCCACAAAAGAATATTATGATGTAAACTTTTTCTTGTAGCACAATTTTTTGTCTTTTATGATAGTAACTTCATACATATTTTCTTATCTTAAGGATAATGACCAATTTCTCTATGCCTAAAGCTTGTTGCATCTCATATTTTACAAGTGAGATCCCAAGGCTAGAGAAATGGTCTAAGTCATTACATAATTTTAGTTTTTACTAAGTGTTGTTTTGTCCAGTCTTGCTAAAAACTTTGTGATGTATTTTCTCTACAATTATCTAAGAATAAATTAATGTTACAAGATCTTGATGTCTTATCTTGAGTCATTTTGAGTTCTATTATAGTTGTTATACAATTTTCAAAGGAAATTAATATAAAGGTGAGCTATCCCCATATCTTTTGTTCTTGAATCTTGTTTCCAATTTTATTACTCGGTTATCTTGAAATTGCACAAGCAAAGCTTGTTCAATTAAATGTAGTTATCTTAAGTTATATATCATTTTCACTATTTTTTTTAATTTAATGAATTAGGTAAATGCTTCAATTAATATGATAGGGTTTCCATGGTAGTAGTGAGGATATATGTAAGAATGAGTTTTAGTGAGAATTCCTGGTAGTATTCATTGCAATATAGTCAATTTGGTCCATAAATTAAATAGACTCTAAATCCCAATGGATGAGGCATTGATCAATTTTTTCAGTCTGCATATGAAGAAACCATGAATATGCATCAAGCTTAAATTCAAAATCAATTTTACTTTAATTTTTGAAGAATGCCAAAGCTAGTTACCACTTGTAACTTAGATTTAACCTTCGAGTCTTACCTGCTATTGGCTAGAGTTACCTGTAAATCAAAGAAGAATTATGACCAATCTACTATAAGGGATGTGTATTGTTATATAATGTCATGGAATGAGTGAAATATGCATGTAGTATTATGTTTTAAATCTTTCATCCCTTTGGTGCACCCACCTTGGTTTTCCAAAGCCTAGAGAGTGAAAAACCTTTTATGATTTTGTTGAAGTTGGGTTAAGGTTTAAAGCACACATAACTATTTATAGGAAGTAGCTCATCCTTAGGTTGTTGTGATCTTTTCTTCTTGGTATTAAGCATTTTGTTTCTCAAAAGTGTAAAAACACCAATAAAATGGTGACTCTATTGGGGACTCAGTCAAGGTTTTAAAGCTAGAGCTTATTGGTAAGTAATACCTAGAAAATGGATGACAAGATTAAATGTACATGAGCCTATGCTAGATCCAATCTTGATATATCATTATATACTAATTTACCCCAAGATGGTAGGAAGAACCTATTGGTGTTTCAAACTATTAAACAACGAAATTGTCAATATCACAGTGAAAATACTCACACAATCTAAGAAATAACCAATTCCTAGTAGCAACTACATGAATAAACCACCATGATCCAAATTCAACGAAACCAAACGATGGCATCCTACTCTTTAGGCTCTACTAAACCAAGGCAGGTATAACTAGGGATGATTCTAATGCAAGCTACTATGTAAAGAAACTTTTAGTTTCATTCTGATTCTCATCTATTACCCACTAACACATGAGCAGCTTACTTCACTTCTTTTAATGTTCTCAAACTTGTATGCATCCCTTATTAGTAGATCCTATCATAATTCTCCTAGGATTTACAAATATTCCTAGAAATAGTGGCTACCTAAGATTCAAAGAATAGATATAAATGACTAGTGACCAGCATTCATAACTTTGAACAAAATGGAACAAATTTGATTTTGATTTTATAATTGGTTTGATATGCAATAGTAGAATTCATTCTTGTTCACTATTGACTTATGTGACTAGTAGCTCCCATAAAGTAACACCTAAAAGCTTTCACTCCTTTTACTAGTGCATATGCCTATTTTTTATTGATGTCATACTTAAGCTCTGCTGCTTGCATAGACTTGCTGAAGAATACAATTGGTTGCTCATAACCTTCTTCATTTTTTCATAACAATACTGCAGCAATAGTGTGAAATGAAGAAAAAGGAAATATGTGCATTGGCTTATGATAATTAGTAGCTCTAAGAATAGGGCCATCTTTAATAGCTTTCTTAATTTTCTAAAATGCAATACTAGGTTCGCCATCCCACTTTATCTTAGATCCTTTGTTTAGCATTCTTGATATTGGCCTACTAATCTCTACAAAGTTATTCACAAACCTTCTGAGAAAATTAATTTTCCTAAAAAATGATTGAATTCCTTTAACACTTTTAGGCTTCTGAATATTTTCTATTTCTTCTACCCTTATAGGGTCAATCCTTACTCCATGCTTGCCAACTAGATGTCCTAACAAATTTCCTTCAGTGAAACCAAAGTTACATTTCCTCGGATTTAAAGATATTCCATATTTAAGGAATTTGATAAATACCTTTTCTAAGTGCATGCGATGATCATTTTCATCCTTGGAGTAAGAAGTAAGGTCATCCTGATACACAGCCAAAAATTTGTCAATAATATCAAAAAAAGCCACATCCATGGCCCTTCGGAAAGTAGCTCCAACATTAGTAATCCCAAAAGGCATCCTAACATAAAAACATGTACCCCATGGAGTGGTGAAAGTACTCTTAAACTATTCTAATTCTTTGACAACCACTTGATTATATCCTAAAAACCCATCCATCATGGACATCAATTTTGAACCAGTAACCCTATACAACATGGCTTCCATATTTGGCAATGAATAATTATCTTTTAAGGAGGACATATTGAGGTTTCTAAAGTCAAGACATAATCTTATGTCTCTATTTTTTTTCCTAATAGGAACTAAATTGGATACCCAAGAAGAATGTCTAATAGGTTTTATGATCCTAGCATCTCTTATCTTGATCAATTCTTCTTGCATTTTGGGAACCAAGGTTGGGTTTATTGGTCTCTATTTTTTCCTAAAGGGTTTAGCATCTAGTTTTAATGGAATCTCATGCTGAAAAAGATCTTCTCTATAGCCTTTAAGTCATCATATGACCATGCAAATACATGTCTATATTTTATTAGCAAACCTATCAAACCCTGTCTTATCTTAGGAGACAATTTTTTACCAATATATAACTTTTTAAGGGTTTCTTCAGTTCCCAACTTTATCTCCTCTAGATCCTTAGCATTATATTCACTAGTATCCATTTGAGATCTATCATGATTGTCAAAAATAGTTTCCAAGACAACTGAACTGTTTGGTATTTTTTTTTTTTTCAATTGCACAACTTCTTGTCCAAAAATAGTATCTTTTCTATCTATGTTTTCTACATATGCTGGACAACAAATTTATTTCCCTGATAACATATACTCACAATTCAAAAACATTAAAATATCTTTATCATCCTCAAATACTTGCAAATTTTGGATATTGTTAGGAATAGATGGTCTAGCTTGGATTTCCACTTTAGATATACCAGCGAATGTAATCTCATCAGGCTTTATTGCTATATTTTCTAGCAAATCTGCCATCTTATTGTTAGATCCGTCCTTCCAAATTATCCCAAATGCATCAAAACACTAAATCATATCCCATACTGCATTTCTATACTACTTTAACCTTTTATTCTTTGACACATAAACATTTCTCACCTAGGATACAATTAACTTAGAGTCCCCTATTACATGTAAGCACTTTATCCATTGCTTGTGAGCTAGTCTAAGTCCTAAAAAGAAAGGCTCATATTTTTCTATGTTATTAGTACAGGGAAAATTCAATGTGAAAGAAAATTTGTAAGTTACCCCAGCAGGAGAAATTAATAAAATACCTACACTTGTTCCATTTTGTAATAAGCATCGTCAAACAACATGGCCCATAAGTCATCTTTATCTGTCTTTGTATCAACTTCCATTTATATCTGAGATTTTTATTAATATTTCCTCAAGGTTACGACCTCAGATCGAAATGCATTTGCATCCATGTTCAATTTTTTTTTTCATATTATCTTCTATAACTTCCTCTATCATGTATATACTTTTAGGCTCCCTATTGACCTTTATCAAATTCCCCTCAATATTAAAAGTAGCAAATGACAAATCACAATGTAAACTTCCACCCATAGTAGCTCTCAACTTTCTTGATAATAACATGCCATACTCAAGTGGAATGTCAACAACCAATACACTCATAGTAAGTTCTTTGTTAGGGCGGGCAGTTAATCTATATTGCAAAGAGTTTGTAGTGCCTATGACTATCACTTCTCTTTTATCCATGGCACAACATCTTCCCTGGGTAGTATCAACCTTGAGACCCAATTCTTTCATTATTTCAAAAGGCATCACAACATTAGAGGCACTAGAATCAATCATGCAATTTTTTAGGGTCTTACCATTCACTAAGATACTGAGGAAAAATGGTTCCACATTTCCTAAACATTCATTGACAAAACTATCCAAAAACATCTGAGGAATTTGAGAGAAAACTATTTCATCTTCTATGGCTCTCATCTCTTCCTTATATCTTTCTTTGGGATGATGATTTTCATTACAGTCATGTCTTACTTTTATATCAGTGTGTTTCAACCATGCCATGGCTTTAGTTTGGTGTTCAGGGATTCTTAACAATTCAAACAATGGGACTTTGATAGTGATTTTTGATAATACATTGGTCATGTCTATAAAAGAATCAGAGGAATCATCAATAATCATACTCTTTTTCTATATTTTTTTATCCAAAATGTTCACAACCTCCTGATCATTCTTGCCATTTTTAGTAGTCATTTTTAGTACCTTCTCATCTAACTTCTCAAGAGCATTATTTGGAAATTCAATATTCTTGGGAGTGTTCATTTTCCTTGGTTGCCATTTCTTGCTATTAATTTTAACCTTCATAGTGGGAATATATTTAGGCTTCATGGCTTCCCCTTTTTCAAGATTGACACCTTTTATAATTACACTAGCCACCTTCCCATTATCCTCTTTCTAAGTCATGTTTCTAGTCTACACTTGAGCTATCATGTTAGCATTAATTTGATCAATTTCTTCCCTAGAAGGCTTCCTTAATATTGCATCCTCTTTAGTACTCACCATGTTGCACACATTGTCTTCAACATCACTCTCCTCAAAAAATACTTGTTGTTGCATCTTATTTTGAAATTTCCTTTGATCATTTACATCTATATCATAATCTTGACAATCAGAATATTCGCAATGTGAGTCAAGCATATTACACCCTATATCATCATGGTTTTCTTCATGCTCATGGCATTCTTCCACTATAGTTTGATTTCAAGAAAATGACAAAGCTACTGCACAATATTCAGGGGCATTAGGTAGTTGAAAAGTAGAAAACCATGTAGGTTCAGCAGTAAATCTAGGATCATCTACCAAATTTACAGAGATTTTGGATAAAGGATCACCGGTCATCTTGTTATTTGTGTTCATGGGGGGAGGAACATTAGGCTGACCATCCATCTAACTAGTGTTATAAGGAAAATTTTGCAATCTATTTTGTCTACTGAAATTTGATATGAAGCGGGGCCTATTTTATGTGGGGTTCCTATCAATCTTTACCTAAGGAAGATTCAAACCTTTTATAGCATTTAGAATTTGACTCATTTTACTAGGCTCTTTCTTTTTCCCTCGAGTAGCTTTATGTTCTTCCCTACTATTTCCCTTATTCCCAAATAACCTAGGATCATCACTTTTTCTTTCTAACCTCCCTAAAATCCTTAAGTTATTTTCTAAATTAATAGCAATTCTGAAAGCATCTCTTAATGTCCTAGGCTCCTTATCCCTAAGCTGGTATCCCATTTTACCATCAAAAGCATTTAGATAAGTAATCAAACATACCTTGTCATCAATTTGCATGGCTTGCATTAGCTTGTACATCCTTTTCTAGAATCTAGTGTTAAATTTAGTTATAGATTCATTGGGAAACCTCTTCATATTATTGAATTCACTCAAAATATAACTCTATTTTTTCTTGTCCCCATATTGCTCTTTGAAACAATATTTGAAATATCTTTCCAATCAACAATAGATAATTCAAGGAGTCTCTTGAACCATTCTCTAGCATCTTTAGTTCATAACTAAATAAACAATTTCATAATGACATGTTTAGCTTCAACCTCATAATCTCTCATCATATTAATAAAACTCCTCAAATGGTCCTCACAAGAGATAGCATTATTTCCATCAAATTTAGGCAATTGTTTCCTCATTTCTTGTGGTATAAGATTAGGAAAACTAGGGATCCCATCAAAACATATTTTCCTATAACCTTCTAATTGGGTAGGTCTCCTTTATACATCAATCTTAAGCTAATTATCACTATCTTTCTTATTATTATTCATAGTGTTACTAGTAGTAGCATCACCCATAGATTTATTGAGATCTACTTTCTATGAAGATGAAGACAAGAAAGAAAGAGCTACCTTAATAGTATTCTAATTAACATCATTAGATCCATCATTATCTTTAGGCATAGCTACAGACTGCTTCTTCATGTTTTCCAAGAATTCTATCTTATTGTTCATTTTAACTATAGTAGCCTCATTTTCTGCAATCTCCAATCTCTTGGCTGAAGCATCCCTTTCTTTCCTTCTCTTTTCCAATTCAATTTCAGAGAGTGACATAGAATCATGGATCTAAACTATCTTTACTGGCTCATTGATCTTAACACCAATCTCCTTTTGTTTTCCTTTGTGCTTAGCCCATACAACAGGTTCCATATTCTTTACTCTATTGTTATCAACTTGTAGAGTAGTATAGTTCTTAATCTACTATATTAAAGGTCCCTCTATATTCATTTTTTGAGTTTCTAGAAAATTATGCTCTTGCCTCCGTAGTTGTTCAACTTGTCCCACAAACTCAGGCTACATTGCCTTAGCTCCTATCTCATTTTTCTTCTTTAAAGTTGTAATTCGCCCTAGTATTTCTTGTTTTTCTTCATAGTTCTTCGTAATCACTTGTTTTGTTTCCTTTTGAAATCTCCTATCTGTAGCTTCTTTCTCAACAAGCTGTGCTTTCAAAATTTCATTCTCATCAGGATCAAGGATAGTGAACGCAAATTTAGATGTTTTCCCATCATTAAAACTTTCAGGTTCTAAGTGTCTAGATCTAACCTTTTTAGGGGAATAATCTGATAAGAAAGGGCTTGTACTATGGTAGAAAAGATTGTTACTAGTCCTATCCTCAAGACTAAATACATGTGGTTGTACAATCTTCTCCTGGCATATCATTTTGGGGGTATAATAAAAATCATCATTAGACAAAACTAGATGAGATCTCGGACCTTTGGAGAAAGGCACTTTTTCAATAAGAGAATGGTGAGCATTATCTTTCCCTACTAGTTTCTCTTGTGAATAACTTCCTTTCTGCATCCAGTTTCCCTTCATAGCCTAATTCTGTCTTCCTCTAGGAGGGAGATCAATTTATAATTTGATTGTTGGGTTTTTCCTCATATTTTCTCGGGTATTTCTTTTATTCTCCATAATTTGGGACAACAATTTTCTTAATCTTGACACTGGATAAAACTTTTTGAGTCACCACCCACTCTATTAGAATAGGACAAAGAATTGAACAAATGATAAATCCTTTAGTGACAGTCTCAGGAAAAATGTATAAAAATTCCATATCCATAGGAAACTTTAGCATAAAAATCTACAACTTTGTCCAAGGGGACACAAATCTCTAATAATTCACTATTTATGAAAACACTAAGTGTAAGTCCTTAGCAAAGTTTCCATTTTTTTGGTGTTTCAAACTACTAAAGAAAAAAATGCTCAATATCACAATGAAAATACTCACACAATATAATGAATAGCTAATTCCTAGTAGCAATTACATGAATAAACCACCATGACCCAACTTCAACAAAACTAAAGGATGGTTTCCTACTCTTTAGGCCCTGTTAAACCAAGGTGGGTATACCTAGGGATGATTCTAATGCAAACTACTATGTGAAGATTCTTTTAGTTTCATTTTGATTCTCATCTATTACCCACTAACACATGAGTAGTTTACTTCACTTCTTTTAATGTTCTCAAACTTGTATGCATCCCTTATTAGCAGATTTGGTCATAATTCTCCTAGGATTTACAAATATTCCTAGAAATAGCAACTACTTAAGACTCAAAGAATATATATAAATGAGTAGTGAGCAACATTCATAACTTTGAAAAAAATAGAATGAAATTGATTTTGATTTTATAGTTGGTTTGATATGCAGTAGTAGAATTGATCGTTTATCACTTCTGGCTTATGTGACCAGTGCCTTATCCATTGAGCGAAAAATTGACTACTAGTGGGAGATCTAATTCAAATAACATGTAAATGTTTTAATCAGTTGCAATCACCCATTTCCATTTTTATGAAGTATCCTTTTTATAAACTCATAAACCCTACTGATTCATTGAAGCATTTCTATAATTCTTTAAATTAAAAGCAATAGTAATATTAGCATACAACCCATCTAGATTGCATTCAGCCAAGTTAAAGCTTATTTAAAATGACTTCAAAGTAGACAAACCCATAAAAGGAGATAGAAATTGATGACACAAATATGATATAAGTACCACTTTATATTATCCTTTTAGATGACTAATACAATGGCCAATAGAAATGAATAGAAAATCCCAAAACAGATTGTTATTTTTGTCATTTCAATGTTTCATCAGAGAGTACAAGTGAAAACAAACTCAAAACAATGACATACTATTGGGCCGACTGTCTATACTTTTCTTGAGAAACACAAAAATTAGACTAGTTTTGGACCCTCACAAGGCCTTCAAAACTCATTTATATAATATAAGTTACAACAAGCAAAGGGAAATTATGAGTTTACAAGCGTCCAAGAAACAAAACACCATACAAGAGACAAAAATGAGCACAACAGAATGCCAAGTGCATCAAAAATTCTTTAGTTAGACCAGTTTCTGTTACTATAGAAAATCATCAATTTTTTATTTGTCCCCTACTACTCCAGATCTTCAAAATACATGGCTACCAAACTAGCTAGCAAAGTGTTATCCTATTGTACTTCTAAATTAGTATTTTTGTGCAGATTTTCACTTCTTTCACCTTGAGCAAGCAATATTACATTTTCACCTTCTTCTTTTTTCAGATCTGGTGCTGATGTGTCAATGATCTGCACCTCAACCTTTTGTTCCTCATCATCATCTGAACTGCCTTCTTCTAACTACTCATCAAAAGGAATATCTGATAACCAAGTGTTAAATTGTACATCATCAGGCTAGTTGAAATGCAGGATATCATCTTGCTTCTTCAATATATAGTTAGCCTCATTTTCAATACTAACTAACTCTTGTCTCAAATAATTAAAAAATAACTAGACTTTAACTAATTCATCTGTTGTGGTAGCTCACCAGGCACACCCCTTTTCATTTATGACTTTATTTATCCTTATGCAAAAAAGGTCATCCAATTCTTTACTCCATGCATCTTTATTTTTTAATTTATTTTTTCTATCCAAGGCACAAGGAAAGAAATGCTATTTTTGATTCTTGTACTTGCTCAAATAAGAAACAGTTTTTAGTTGTAGAGCAACTCTCCTATTATCAAAATCTGACAAATCATTAGCAAGATCATACATTTTTTCACTATGGTCATGGGAAGACCTTATAACTTAATAACATAAAAGGGTGATTTCTTTCTCCCTTTTTGCCCACTTATTAACAATAGGCTTGAGGGTTTCATAATGGGTTTTTAGTTCCTCCCATATATTTATTACTCTTTCCAACTGATCATAGAATAATGGCGACTCAATTGTATCCACTAAATACATTAGAGCCTTTCTAAGCTTATCGTCATATTGTGTATTTAACTCTACATGTAAGGCCCATAGCTTGGTTTTCTCTTCTTCAAAATCCTCAGCTATGTAATATTTTTACCTTTGAGGTGTGTCTAGTATTTCTATAAGGGGGGTGGATTTAAAAGGTTCCATCAAAGGATGGGGGTATGTTATTCTTGGCTTAGTGGACTTCCCCATCAACTTGTCTTCAAGCTCAATTCTCCTTTTCACCTCCTTATTATAAGCCTCAAGAATTGTTTCATATTAGTTTTGTAACTCAAACATAACCTATTCCTCCTTCTTAGTTGTAGCCAAAAGAAACTTGGAAGAATCCACATTCCAATGTGTTGCATGCACATGTGAGGTATCAACAACCCTTCTTACAAGTATGTTTCCCATCAATCTAGTTGTGATGATGTGGCTTTAGATCCTCTTCTGAATGACCAACTGACCAATATAGCTTGATCTTCAATGAATGTAGTGCCTTGGAAGTCCCTTTTATTATTGTCTTGCAACTCCAATTTATTAGAAATAGAATTGAAAATTAATACATCTACAATATCCCAATTGGGAAACAATAAAATGTTAGGTGCCTTCACAATTTTCCTCCCCTCCTCAGGGCTTATATTATGCAATTATTTCATCATTTCTTCTTTAGTTCAGTTCTAAATGGAAACTTCATCCATTTCTAGATGCTCTATTTTAAAACTTTTACATTTTTCTTAAAAATGTTCATGTTTGCCCTCCATGCAAATTGTTGAAAAGCTCTATATTTCACAAAACTATCATCAGCCAAAAATTGATAATTTGCCTATTCTAACATAGGGTCTAATTCCCTACCTCTATCATCAGCTATTGTTCACTCCAAACTTGGGAGGGGAGGTTCTGGAGGGTTACCCTCACCTAATTCTACTTGAGTAATTAAAATGCCTCCCTATGATCCCATTTGTTCAATCTATTCACCAATGAGTTGTTCTCCTCCAATCCTCAAAGGGGATTGAGTGGGTGAATATTCCTCAACTTGAGGTCTCTCTTCTTTCATTACCTTCTGCCTCTTGGGACTAGGCTCATTAGGTCTCTCCTCTAGGAATGTACTAATGGATCCCATTATTTGCTTGCCCTTATCTACATGAGCCCTTTTATTATGAATTATAGTATAGCCAGGCTTCTTTTGTACAATTATTTGACCAGTTCCTATATTAGGAGTGAAATCCAACCTCCTCATGACTTCTCTGGCCTTATCAGGATAAGAATCAATAAAAAAATGTTTCTTCTCATTCATAACTTCCATTATTTTAGGGAAGTTACTCATGAGCTTAGTTATTCTGTCAGCCTCTATATTAGCATTATCTAAAAGATTATATTTCTGATCAAAACAATGAATGAATTCTAGGATCCAAGAGTAAACTCTCCATTTTACTTTTTTAGTTTCTTGATCTTGCAAGGAGAATTCATTCCTTATAATGTCCTCTAGATAATATGAATCATGTTTGACCTATCCTAGCTTAATTATATGCCTCAAGGTCTAATTAAAAATTCCCTAAGAATCACAAAAATGGGTATGGGAGACATCTATCATATATTGATCCAAAATTTTATGCAAAAAGATCCAATCCCCATTAGTGATCACAAACTGATGGGCCACTATGCATGTAGGGAAAATTGACCTTGGTTTCCTAATTGTCATAAAATTTTAGCCATTCCTACCTTAAAATGTACTTGTTAATGCAAGACATGAGGACTCCCTTTAAAACCATAGGCTCTAAAAATTATAGAAATAGGGTAAGGAATGATATCTCCCCAATTGTGTGAAACTTTCAAGTTATGGGGTTTTTCCATAGGTTTTAGGAGGTCCATTAATACCTTAGGGATTTTGGGATTGTCTCTTAATATGAGACATCTCAATTTAGAAGCAAAATATCTATCAAATCTAACAAAACTGGCATTATTTGCATCCAAGGTCATATCTATGCTCCACAACTAGATTGGAAATGCTTCCACATTTTCTTCCCTATTCAAATCCATCTCTTCACCAAAATAAGTCACCCCTTTGAACAAGATCATGTGCATCAATAGAGAATAGTGTAAAAAAATGTTCTCTACCTTCCCCTTTGGAATTGCAACTAAACTAGTATGAATTTCTTCAGCCCAAAAGGAGGCAAAATCAAAGATAACTTCTACATGGAAAGAAGAAATTTGAACCATCATATACATAAGGCCAATGGGCATGAAATCCTATTCATCTTCACCAAAAATATGGCACAAGGTCATGTATATCTCTACAGCTCGAGAAGTGAAAAGATGCTTCTTAAAAGGTTCTCCAGAGGCTGCAGTAATTACTGGCAAAGTTCCTATTGTACCAATGTGTGCTTTCAATGTACCTCCCCTAATTACATCCTTCTTTGCTTTGGATTCATTCTCTAATTTTGGTAGATTGATTGGCACATGGTAATTTGACAATGGTTCTAGGTGAAAAAATTCTCTAATTTCTTCTTGACTAATTGAAATAAGAGGCATGCCATCATTTATTGTCAGCACCCTAATAGCTTGGTCATAATTCTTAGCAATGGCTTCAAGAAAATCATAATCCTTGAAAACACTTGGAACTACTAGCTTTCCCAAATAAAAATTCTAGACATTAGCATGGAAGGCAAATAGATTCCTTTCTGAAAACCACTTTTTAAACAAGACAACACCAATTTGAGTAGTTGTTGCATCCCTAACCTAGTTGCCCTTGTCATATAATCCATTGACAATTCTAAGCTTAGGGTTCAAGGAAATCAATTTTTTAACTTGTGCTGGTTCAGTGGTGGATGTTGGGAGTAATTCTATCAAATCTTCATGAACATTCCTATCCACATAATTAACTTTCCCAAAAAATTCTTTCTTAGGAGGCATCTTGATTGTAATGATAGGAACTAAAATGCTACAGAGGTTGAAATATGAATACTTACTTTGTTTTCCAAACTTTTTCTTCTCTGAACCTTTACAATTTCTCTCAAATAGATGAGGAGTTATTTCATGTTCGTACTAGGCTAAAAAAATATGATCAATAGGCTTTTGCACTCAGAAAATGTGAACTTTTTTTTTGCGTGGGACTAGAACTAATGAAATCTCTTGTATTATACTTTGTTTCTCCCCTACATGAAGCTTTCATTCATCATAAATGCGTAGAATAGAAAAATAGAGTGGCATCACACTTCCTATTAAATTTGCACCATTGATCCTTGAAAAATCCTATGATCTAGGAATGAAAACTAGTCTGACTCACTTTTCTTCTTAACATGCTGGCAGTCAAACCAATAAACTACCTCCATCTATACCCTTCCTCTAATGTTGGCATTTCAAACTATGCCCATTGACGATTGGGGACACATCTCATCAAGTCGCTACCTCGCTATACCTAACTTCTTGAGTAACTTTCCATAGCGAGTATGCAAAAACCATTAATTTTTCTTTGAACATGTGGCAGATATTTGAAACAACCTTTAAGAGAGAAATGGTGGGTCCCTTGTTCACTAACTCACTATACATAATCTATGAACATCTTTTCATAGCCAGTTAACGAGCATCGTTGATCCATACTTGATCTTGTGGATGACACATTAGTGCAATAGTGTGTGGGCCTTATTCACTATCTCACTATACATATCCTCCGAGCAACTTTCAATAGCAAGATAGTGAAGGCCGTTGATCCTAGTTTAATCTAACGATCAAAACTCTTTGCTAGTTTTATACATGGGGACAGGGTCCAGGATACTATTGTCATTGAGCTAGCTTAACACGCTGGCACATAGATATATATATATATATATATATATATATATATATATATATATATATATATATATAGTTTTAAACCTTTGGTGACATCTCATGTCCTTGGCCTTTCTGCGTTTATAATTTTTAGGCAGGTTGCTACATTGCTACCGGCAAGATTACTAAGTATCCGGCTAGCAATATAGCATGTTCTAATGAATTCAAAAATTCCAGCTTACAAATGCTCAGTAGGATGCCACTGTGTGATTTGATATGAATACCTCAATTTTGTCATGTCACTCATTCAGGGCCCACCTTTGATGATTTTTTATTACATCACAACCTTCTGACTAGTCAGTACATCGCTACCAACAAAATTACCATCTATTCGACTAGCGATATAGTGACCTCTCGGTAACCAACAAAACTGACACTGAGAAATAAAACTATAAGTGACATGACTTGCTTAGAAATAAAAGCAAAGTTTTCACAAGATTCTCCTTGAGATTCTCAAAATCATTTCTTTCTATAATAGAAGGTCATCTTTTGCAAAATTTGGGCACTCGCTACATCACTACCACAAAATTGGTATTATCCTAGCTAGCAATATAGCTACCTTCAATGGATTCTTGATTTTGGTGATGGAAAACAAAGATACATTAATTGAAACTTCAGCAATCAATACTGGTGTCAGCAAAGGTAGTCATTCACATTTACAAGTCTTCATGGGAATTTCTATAGTCACATCAACCTTTAAAACTAGTTACTACCTTCTTGAAAATTTGGGCACTCGCTACATCATTGTCGGCAAGTCGCATGGATTTTTGATAGTGACTTAGCGAATTTCCAGCAAAACTTGAACTCCGATGACACCACTTGCAAGTTTTTTCATGTGCATTTCTTCTTAAAATTGACAAGCTTGGGACATAGCATGTGGTCATCATGTCTTCATGTTAACACATTTCTCAGTGCCGAACTTTACTTTCTAGTGTCACACATTAGTTCTCCGATGGTCGCTACCTTGCTTGGCATAATATTTGAGCCACCTTCCATAGAGAGTATGCAACAACCGTAGATTCCAATAAGATCCAATGGCAGGATAAAACCTATTTTTCATTGTTGTCATACTTAAGCTCTACTGCTTGCAAAGACTTCCTAAAGAACACAATTGGTTGCTCATAACCTTCTTCATTTTTTTGTAACAATACTGCAGCAACAGTGTGAAATGAAACAAAAGGAAATATCTGCATTGGCTTATGATAATTAGTAGCTCTGAGAATAGGGGCATCTTTAATAGCTTGCTTAATTTTCTAAAATGCAACTCTAGGTTCACCATCCCACTTTATCTTAGATACTTTCTTTAGCATTCTTGATATTGGCCTACTAATCTCTACAAAGTTACTCACAAACCTTCTGAGAAAATTATTTTTCCCAAAAAATGATTGAATTCCTTTAACACTTTTAGGCTTTTGAATCTTTTCTATTTCTTCTACCCTTTTAGGGTCAATCCTTACTCCATGCTTTTCAACTAGATGTCCTAACAATTTTCCTTCAGTGACACCAAAGTTATATTTCCTTGGATTTAAAGATATTCCATATTTAAGGGCTTTGATAAATACCTTTTCAAAGTTCGTGTAATGATCATTTTCATCCTTGTAGTAAGTAGTAAGGTCATCCTAATACACATCCAAAAATTTGTCAATAATATCAGCAAAAGCCACATTGATGGCCCTTTGGAAAGTAGCTCTAGCATTAGTAAGACCAAAAGGCATCTTGACATAAACATATGTACCCCATGGAGTGGTGAAAGCAGTCTTAAATTGTTCTAATTCTTTGACAACCACTTGATTATATCCTGAAAACCCATCCATCATGGACATCAATTCTAAACCAGTGACCCTTTGCAAAATGGCTTCGATATTTGGCAATCCATAATTAGCTTTTAATGAAGACATATTGAGGTTTTTGAAGTCAACACATAACCTTATGTCTCCATTTTTCTTCCTGATAGGAACTAAATTGGATACCCAAGAAGAATGTCTAATAGGGTTTATGATCCCAACATCTCTTAACTTGATCAATTCTTCTTGCATTTTAGGAGCCAAGGTTGGGTTTATTGATCTCTATTTTTGCCTAAAGGGTTTAGCATCTAGTTTTAATGCAATCTCATGCTGAAAAAGATCTTCTCTATAGGCCTTTAAGTCATCATATGACCATGCAAATACATGTCTATATTTCATTAGCAGACCTATTAAACCATATCTTATCTTAGGAGACAATTTTTTGCCAATATATACCTTTTTAGGGGTTTCTTCAGTTCCCAAATTTATCTTCTCTAGATCCTTAGCATTATATTCACCAGTATCCATTTCAGATCTATCATGATTGTCAAAAATAGTTTCTAGGACAAAAAAAACTTTTGGTATTTTATTTGTCTTCAATTGCACAACTTCTTGTCCAAAAATAGTATCTTTTCTATCTATATTTTATACATATGCTGCACAATCAATTTCTTGCCTTGATAACATATACTCACAATTCAAAAACCTTAAAATATCTTTATCATCCTCAAATACTTACCAATTTTGCATATTGTCAGGAATAGATGGTCTAGTTTGGATTTCCACTTTAGATATACTAGCAAATCTAATGCCATCCGGCTTTATTGCTATATTTTCCAGCAAATCCGCCATCTTATTGTTAGATTTGTCCTTCCAAATTATCCCAAATACATCAAAACACTCAATTATATCCCATACTACATTTCTATACTATTTTAACTTATTATTCTTTGACACATAAACATTTCTCACCTGAGATGCAATTAACTTAGAGTCCCCTATTACATGTAAGCATTTTATCCCATGATTGTGAGCTAGCCTAAGTCCTAAGAACAAAGCCTCATATTCTACTATGTTATTAGTACATGGGAAATTCAATGTGAAAGAAAATTTGCAAGTTACCCCAACAGGAGAAATTAATAAAATACCTACACCTGCTCCATCTATGCAATAAGCATGGTTAAAGAACATTGCCCATAAGTCATCTTTATCTATCTTTGTATCAACTTCCATTTCTATCTAAGATTTTTGCTTATCTTTCCTCAACGTTAGGACGTCAGCTCGGAATGCATTTACATCCTTGTCCACAAAATTTGTCATATTATCTTCTACATCTTCCTCTATCATGTATATACTTTTAGTCTCCCTATTAACCATTATCAGATTCCCCTCAATATTAAAAGTAGCAAATGAAAAATCACACTGTAGACTTCCACCCATAGTAGAACTCCACTTTCTTGATAATAACATGCCATACTTAGGTGGAATGTCAACAACCAATACACTCATAGTAAGTTCTTTGTTACGGCATGTTGTTAATCTATATGGAAAAGAGTTTATAGTGCCTATGACTATCACTGCTCTTTTATCCATGGCACAAAATCTTCCTTGAGTAGTATCAACCTTGAGACCCAATTCTTTCATTATTTCAAAAGGCATCACAGAATTAGAGGAACTAGAATCAATCATGCAATTTTTCAAGGTCTTTCCATTCACTACAATACTCAGGAAAAATGGTTCCACATTTCCTAAACATTCATTGACAAAACTATCCAAAAACATCTAAAGAATTTGAGAGACAACTATTTCATCTTCTTTGTCTCTGATCTCCTCCTTATTTCTTTCTTTGGGATGATGATTTTCATTGCATTCATGTCTTGCTTTTATATCAGTGTGTTTCAATCATGCCATGACTTTAGTTTGATGTTTAGGGATTCTTAATAATTCAAAAAATGGGACTTTGATAGTGATTTGTGATAATACATTGGTCATGTCTATAAAATAATTAGAGGAATCATCAATCACCATACTCTTTTTCTCATTTAATTTATCCGGAACATTCACAACCTCCTGATGATTCTTGCAATTTTTAGTAGTCATTTTTGGTACCTTCTTATCTAACTTCTCAAGAGCATTATTTGGAAATTCAACAGTCTTGGGAGTGTTCATTTTCCTTGGTTCCCATTTCTTGCTATTAATTTTAACCTTTACAGTGGGAATATCTTTAGGCTTCATGGCTTCCCCTTTTTTAAGATCAACAACTTTTATAAACACACTAGCCATCTTTCCATTATCCTCTTTCTGAGTCATGTTTCTAGTCTACACTTGAGCTATCATGTTAGCAGTAATTTGATCAATTTCTTCCCTAGAAGGCTTCTTTAATGTAACCTCCTCTTTAGTACTCACCATGTTCCACACATTGTCTTCAACATCACTCTCATCAAAAAATACTTGTTACTGCATCTTATTTTGAAATTGCCTTTGCTCATTTACATCTCTATCATAATCTTCACAATCAGAATATTCACAATGTGAGTCAAACATATTAATCCCTATATCATCATGTTTTTCTTCATGCTGATGACATTCTTCCACTACAATTTGATCTCTTGAAAATGACAAAGCCACTGCACAATATTCAGGTGCATTAGGTAGTTGACAAGCAGAACACCATGTAGGTTCAGTAGTAAATTTAGGATCATCTACCAAATTTATAGAGTTTTTGGATAAAGGATTAGGGGTCACCTTGTTATTTGTGTTCTTGGGGGGAGGAACATTAGGCTGACCATCATTCCAAGTAGTGTTATAAAGTAAAATTTTCAATCTATTTTGTCTACTAAAATTTGATTGGTAGGGAACCCTATTTTCAGTGGGGTTGCAATCATTCTTTACTTGAGGAAGATTCAAACCTTTTATAGCATTTAGAATTTGACTCATTTCACTAGGCTCTTTATTTTTCCCTCCAATAGCCTTATGTTCTTCCCTTATATTTCCCTTATTCCCAAAAAACCTAGGATCATATCTTTTTCTTTTTAACCTCCCTGAAATCCTTAAGTTATTTTCTATATTAATAGCAATTCTAAAAGCATCTCTTAAAGTCCTAGGCTCCTTATCCCTAAGCTGGTATGCCATTTTATTGTCAGAAGCATTTAGATAAGTAATCAGACATACCTTTTCATCAATTTGCATGGCTTTCATTAGCTTGCACATCCTTTTCTAGAATCTAGTGTTAAATTCAGTGATAGATTCATTGGGTAACCTCTTAATATTATTGAATTCACTCAAAATATAACTCTAATTTTTCTTGTCCCAATATTGCTCTTTGAAACAATATTCAATATCTTTCCAATCAACAATAGATAATTTAGGGAGTCTCTTGAACCATTCTCTAGCATCTTTAGTTAGTGACTGAATAAACAATTTCATAATGACACCATCAACTTCAACCTCATAATCACTCATCGTATCAAGAAAACTCCTCAAAAATGGTCTTCACAAGAGATAGCATTATTTCCATTAAATTTAGGCAATGTTTTCCTCATTTCTTGTATTATAAGGTTAGGAAAACTAGGGATCCCATCAAAACATATTTTCCTATAACTTTCTAATTGGGTAGGTCTCCTTTGTACATCAATCTTAAGCTAATTAGCACTATCTTTCTTATTATTATTCATAGTGTTACTAGTGCTAGCATCTCCCACATATTTGTTGAGATCTACTTTCTATGAAGATGAAGACAAGAAAGAAAGAGCTACCTTAATAGTACTATGATTTGCATCATTACATCCATCATTATCTTTAGGCATAGCTGCAAGCTGCTTCTTTGTATTTTCCAAGAATTTGATCTTATTGTTCATTTCAGCTATAGCGGCCTCATTTTTTGCAATCTCCAATCTCTTGGCTAAAGCATCCCTTTGTTTCCTTCTCTTTTCCAATTCAATATCAGAGAGTGACATAGAATCATGGATCTAAACTATCTTTACTGGCTCATTGATCTTAACACCAATCTCCTTTTGTTTTCCTTTGTCCATAGCCCCTACAACAGGTTCCATATTCTTTACTCTATTTTTATCAACTTCTAGAGTAGTGGAGTTCTTAATCTATTACATTATAGGTCCCTCTATATTAATTTTCTAAGTTTCTAGCAAATTATGCTCTTGCCTCCTCAGTTGTTCAACTTGTCCCACAATCTCAGGCTGCTATGCCTTAGTTGCTATCTCATTTTTCTTCTCTAAAGAAGTAATTCATCTTAGTAATTCTTGTTTTTCTTCATAGTTCTTCATAATCACTTCTTCCCTTTCCTTTTGAAATCTTCTATTTATAGTTTCTTTCTCAGTAAGCTGTGCTTTCAAAATTTCATTCTCATTAGGATCATGCATACTTAACTCAGACCTAGATGTTTTCTCATTGTTAAAACTTTCAGGTTCTAAGTGTCTAGGTCTAACCTTTTCAAGGGAATAATCTAACAAGAAAGGTTTTGTACTACATTGGAAAAGATTGTTACTAGTCCTATCCTCAAGACTAAATAGATGTGGTTGCACAATCTTCTCTTGGCATATCATTTGAAGGGTATTATAGAAATTTTCATCGAACAAAATTGGATGAGATTGTAGACCTTTAGAGAAAGCCACCATTTCAACATCAAAATGGTGAGCAATATCATTTGCTGCTAGTTGCACTTGTGAATAATTTCCATTCTACATTCGGTTTCCCTTCACAGCCCAATTCTATCTTCATCTAGGAGGGAGATCAGTTTGTAATTTGATTGTCAATTTTTTCATCACATTTCCTCGTGTATTTCTTTTATTCTCCATGATTTGGGATATTAATTTTCTTAATCTTGACATTGGTTAAAACCTTTTGAGTCACCACCCACTCTATCAGAATAGGAAAAAGAATTGAACAAATGATAAATCATTTAGTGATAATCTCAAGAAAAATGTATACAAATTCCAAATCCACAGGAAACTTTAGCATAAAAATCTGCAACTCTACCCAAGGGGACACAGATCTCTATTAATTCACTATTTATGACAACCGTAAGTGTAAGTCCCCAACAAAGTTTCCATTTTGTTGGTGTTTCAAACTAGTGAACAACAAAATGCTCAATATCATAGTGAAAATACTCACACAATATAAGGAATAGCTAATTCCTAGTAGAAATTACATGGATAAACCACCATGACCCAACTTCAACAAAACTCAAGGATGGTTTCCTACTCTTTAGGCTCTACTAAACCAAGGCGGGTATACCTAATGATGATTCTAATGCAAACTGCTATGTAAAGATTATTTTAGTTTCATTCTTATTCTCATCTATTACCCACTAACACATGAGTAGTTTACTTCACTTCTTTTAATGTTCTCAAACTTGTATGCATCCCTTATTAGCAGATCTAGTCATAATTCTCCTAGGATTTACAAATATTCTTGGAAATAGTAGCTACCTAAGACTTAGAGAATAGATATAAATGAGTAGGGACCAGCATTCATAACTTTGAACAAAATGGAACAAAATTTATTTTGATTTTATAATTGGTTTGATATGCAGCAGTAGAATTCATCCTTGTTCAATTTTGACTTATGTGACCAGTGCCTTATCCATTGGGCAAAAAATTGACTACTGTTGGGAGATCGAATTCAAATAACTTGTAAATGATTTAATTAGTTGCAATCACCCATTTCCATTCTTATGAAGTATCCTTTTTATAAACTCACAAACCCGGCTGATTCATTGAAGCATTTCTATAACTCCTTGAATTAAAAGCAACAACAATATCAACATACAACCCATCCAGATTGCATTCAACCAAGTTAAACCTTATTTAAAATGACTTCAAAGTAGAAAAACCCATAAAAAGGAGATAGAAATTGATGACACAAATATGATGTAAATGTCCCTTTATATTATCCTTTTAGGTGACTAATACAATGACCAATAGAAATCAATAGAAAAGCCCAAAATAGATTGCTATTTCTATCATTTCAATGTGTCATCAAAGAGTACAATTGAAAAAAAACTCAAAACAATGACATACTATTGGGCCTTATGTCTGTACTTTTTTTGAGAAACACAAAACTTATATCAATTTCGAACCCTCACAATGCCTTGAAAACTCATTTATATAACATGAGTTGCAACAAGCAAAGGGAAATTGTGATTTTACAAGTGTCCAAGAAACAAAACACCATACAAGAGACAAAAATGAGCACAACATAATGCCAAGCGCACCAAAAATTCTTTGGGTAGACCCATTTCTGTTACTGCTGCAAATCATCAACTTTTGATTTGTCCCCTACTACTCTAGATCTTCAGAATATGTGGCTACCAAACTTAAGCAGGAAATATTACCTTTTCACCTTCTTCTTTTTTTAGATCTAGTGTTGATGTGTCAATGATCTACACCTCACCCTTTTGTTCCTCATCATCATCTGAACCACCTTCTTCTAACTACTCATCAGAAGGAATATCAGCTAACCATGTGTTAAACTATGCATCATTAGGCCAGCTGAAAAATAGGATATCATCTTGCTTGTTCAATATATAGTTAGCCTAATTTCCAATACTAACTCTTGTGTCAAAGAAACAAAAAATAATTGGACTTTAACTAATTCATCTGTCGTGGTAGGCCAGTACGCATGCCCCTTTTCATTTATGAGTTTATTTATCCTTCTAAAAAAAAGAACATCCAATTCTTTACACCATGCATCTTTATTTTTCAATTTATTTTTTCTATCCAAGGCATAAGGAAACAAATCAAATTTTTGATTCTTGTACTTGCTCAAATAAGAAACAATTTTCAGTTGGAGAGCAACTCTCCTTTTATCAAAATTCGACAATTCATTAGCAATATCATACATTTTTTCAATATTTTCATGAGAAGACCTTATAACTTAATAACATAAAAGAATGATTTCTTTCTCCCTTTTTGCCCACTTATTAAAAATAGGCTTCAGGGTTTCCTCATGGGTTTTCAGTTCCTCACATATACTTATTACTCTTGCCAACTGATCATAGAATAATGGCCATTCAATTTTATCCACCAAATACATTAGAGCCCTTCTAAGCTTATCCTCATATTGTGTATTTAACTCTACATATAAGGCCCATAGCTTACTTTTCTCTTCTTCAAAATCCTTAGCTATGTAATATTCTGGCCTTTGAGGTGTGTCTTGTATTTCTATAAGGGGAGTGGATTTAAAAGTTTCCACTGGAGGATAGGGGTATGTTATTCTTAGCTTAGTGGACTTCCCCATCAGCTTGTCTTCAAGCTCAATTCTCCTTTTCACCTCCTTATTATAGGCCTCAAGAATTGTTTCATATTTATTTTGTAACTCAAACATAACGTGTTCCTCCTTCTTAGTAGTGGCCAAAAGAAACTTTGAAGACTCCACATTCTAATGTGCTACCTGCACATGTGAGGTGTCAACAACCATTCTTACAAGTATGTTTCCCATCAATCTAGAATCATCTAGTTATGATGATGTGGCTCTAGATCCTCTTCTCAATGACCAACTAACTAATGTAGCTTGATCTTCAATGAATGTAGTGCCTTGGAAGTCCCTTTTATTTTTTTCTTGGAACTCCAATTTATTAGAAATAGAATTGAAAATAATGTATCTACAATATCCCAATTGGGAAACAATAAAATGTTAGATGCCTTCACCATTTTCCTCCCCTCCTTAGGGCTTATATTCTATAATTCTTTCATCATTTCTTCTTTAGTTTGGTTCTGAATGGAAAATTCATCCATTTTCGGATGCTCTATTTTCAACTTTTTACATTTTTCCTCAAAAATGTTCATGTTTGCCCTCCATGCAAATTGTTGAAAAGCTCTAGATTTCACAAAAGTGTCATGAGCCAAAAATTGATGACTTGCCTATTCTAACATAGGATCCAATTTCCTACCTCTATAATCAGCTATTGTTCACTCCAAACTTGGGAGGGGTGGTTCTGGAGGGTTACCCTCATCTAATTCTACCTGAGTATTAAAAATACCTCCTTGTTATCACATCTGTTCAATCTGCTCACCAATGAGCTGTTCTTCTCCAATCCTCAAAGGGGATTGAGTGGGTGAATATTCCTCAACTTGAGGTCTCTCTTCTTTCATTACCTTCTACCTCTTGGGACTAGGCTCATCAGGTCTCTCCTCTAGGTCTATACTGGTGGATCCCATTATTTTCTTACCCTTATCTATAGGAGCCCGTTTATTTTGAATTATAGTATATCCAAGCTTCTTTTGTACAATTATTTGACCAGCTTCTATATTAGGATTGAAATCCAACCTCTTCGTGACTTCTCTGGCCTTATCAGGATAAGAATCAATAAAAAATTGTTTCTTCTCATTCATAACTTCCATTATTTTAGGGAAGTTACTCATGAGATTATTTATTCTGTCAGCCTTTGTATTAGCATTATGTAAAGGAATATATTTCTAATCAAAACAATGAATGAATTCTATGATCTAGGGAGTAAACTCTCCATTTTTATTTTTTAGTTTCCTTGTCTTGCAATGAGAATTCATTCCTTATAATGTCCTTTGGACAAAATGAATCATGTTTGACCTATCCTAGCTTAATTTTATGCCCCAAGGTCTGATTAAGAAATCCCTCAGAATCAAAAAAATGGGGATGGGAGACAACCATCATATACTAATCCAAAATTTTATGCAAAAAGATCCAACCCTCGTTGGTGATCACAAACTAATGGGCCATTGTGTAGGTAAGGAAAATTCACCTTGGTTGCATAATTTCCATAAAACTTCAGCCTTTCCTACCTTCAAAGGTACTTGGTAAGGGAAGACATCAGGACTCCCTTTAAAACCATAGATTCTAAAAACTATAGAAAAAGGGTAAGGAATGATATATCCACAATTGTGTAAAACTTTCAAATTATGGGGTTTTTCCATAGGTTGAGGAGGTCCATTAATACCTTAGAGATTCTGGGATTGTCTCTTAATATGAGATAGCTCAATTTAGAAGCAAAATATCTATCAAATCTAACAAAATTGGCATTATTTGCATCCTAGGTCATATTTGCGCTCCACAACTAGACTGGCAATGCTTACCAATTTTCTTCCCTATTCAAACCCATCTCTTCACAAAAATAAGTCACTCCTTTGAACAAGATCATGTGCATCAATAGAGAATAATGTCCAATAGTTTTATCTACCTTCCCCTTTGTAATTCCAACTAAACCAGTATGAATTTTTTCAACCAAAAAGGAGGAAAAATAAAACATAACATCTAGGAGGAAAGAAGAAATTTGAACCATCATATACATAAGGCCAATGGGCATGCAATCTTGTTCATCTTCACCAAAAATACAACAAAGTGTCTTGTATGTCTCTACAGTCGAGGAAGTGAAAAGACTCTTCCTAAAAGGTTCTCTAGTGGCTTTAGTAATTACTAGTAGAGTTCCTAGTGTACCAATGTGTGCCCTTAGTGCACTTCCCCTAATTACATCCTTCTTTGCTTTGTATTCATTCTCTAATTCTTGCATATTGATTTGAACATGGTAATCTGACAATGGTTCCAGGTGGAAAAATTCTTTAATTTCTTTTGGACTAGTTGAAATTAGAGGCACACCATCATTTCTTCTCACCACCCTAATAGCTTGGTCATAATTCTCAGAAATGGCTTCAAGCAAATCATAATCCATGAAAACACTTGGAACTACTAGCTTTCCCAAATTGAAATTCTAGACATTAGCATGTGGGACAAATAGATTCCTTTCTAAAAACAACTTTTTAAACAAGACACGACTAGTTTGAGTAGTTGTTGCATTCCCAACCTAGTTTCCCTTGTCATATAAGCCATTAGAAATTCTGAGCCTAAGGTTTTAGGAAATCAATTTTTAAACTTGTGCAGGTTTAGTGGTGGATGCTGGGAGTAATTCTAACAAATCATCATGAACATTCCTATCCAGATAATTAACTTTCCTGAAAAATGCTTTCTTCAGAGGCATCTTGATCATAATGATAGGAACTAAATTGCTATAGAGGTTGACATATGAGTACTTACTTTGTTTGCCAAACTTGTTCTTCTTTGAACCTCTGCAATTTCTCTAGAATAGATGAGGAGTTAGTTCATGTTCGTGCCAGGCTAAAAACAATATGATCAACAGGCTTTTGCCCTCAAAAAATGTGAATTCTTTGCTTGTGTGGGACTGGAACTAATGAAATATCTTATATTATACTCTGTTTCTCCCACACTTGAAGCTTTCATTCAACATAAATGCACAAAATAGAAAAATAGAGTGGCATCGCACTTCCTTTTAAATTTGTACTATTGATGCTTGAAAAATCCTATGATCTAGGAATGAAAACTGTTGGTAGTCAAATGAATAAGCTTCCTCCATCTATACACTACCTCTAATGCTGACATTTCAAACTGAGACAATTGATGGACCGGACCATGTGTCATCAAGTTAATACCTCGCTATACCTAACTTTCAAGCAACTTTCCATAGCGAGTATGCGACAACCACTAATTTTTCTTTGATCGTGTGAAAAATATTTGAAACAACCTTTAAGAGAGCAATGGTGGGTCCCTTATTTGCTAACTCTCTATACATAATCTATGAACATCTTTTCATAGCGAGTTAACGAGCATCATTGATCCATACTTGATCTTGTGGATGACACATTACTACAACAGTGGGTGGGCCCTTATTCGCTAACTCACTATACATATCCTCTGACACTGATTTTTCTTTGATCATGTGGCAAATATTTGAAACAACCTTTAAGAGAGCAATGGTGGGTCCCTCGTTCGCTAACTATCTATACATAATCTGCAAACATCTTTTCATAGCAAGTTAATGAGCATCGTTGATCCATAATTGATCTTGTGGATGACACATTAATGCAATAGTGGGTGGGCCCCTATTTGCTACCTCACTATACATATCCTCCGAACAAGTTTCCTTAGCAAGATAGTGATGGCCATTGGTCCTTGTTTGATGTAATCATCAAAACTCTTCATGGGTTTTGTATATGGGGAAAGGTTCTATGATACTTTGTCACTACTCTAGCTTAACATATTGGCACACACACACACACACACACACACAAACACACACACACACACACACACACACACACACACACACACACACACACACACACACACACACACACACACACATTGTTTTAATAATTTGGTGACATCTCATGTCCTTGGCCTTGTCGCATTTATTAGTTTTAGGTGGGTTGCTTCATCACTACTGGCAAGATTACTAACTATTCAGCTAGCGATATAGCGAGTTCTAATGAATTCAAAAATTCTAGCTTTCAAATGCTTAGTAGGATGCCACTGTGTCATTTGATATGCGTAGCTCAACTTTTTCATGTCACTCATTCAGGGCCCAACTTTGAGGATTTTCTATTACATCACAACCTTTCGACTAGTCACTACATCACTACCAACAAAATTACAAACTATCCAGCTAGTGATATAGTGACCTCCTAGTAACCAGCAAAATTGATGCTGGGAAATAAAACTATGAGTGACATGACTTGCTCAAAAATAAAATAAAAGTTTGCAGAAGATTTTTCTTGAGATTCTCAAAATCATTTATTTCTTTAAAATAATGTCATCTTTTGAAAAATTCGAGCACTTGCTACATCGCTACCGAAAAATTGGTATTATCCTTGCTAGCGATATAGTGACCTTCAACAGATTCTTGATTCTGGTGATAGAAAATAAAGATATATCAATTGAAACTTCACCAATTAATACTGGTGTTAGAAAAGGTATTCACACAATTTTATAAATCAACATGGGAATTTTTGTAGTCACATCAACCTTTAAAACTGGTTACTACCTTCTTCAAAATCTGGGCACTTGCTACATTGCTACCAGCAAGTCGCATGGATTTTCTATAGTGACTTAGCAAATTGTCAAAGGAACTTGAACTCTGGTGAAACCACTTGCAAGTTTTTTGATGTGCATTTCTTTTTAAAACTAACAAGCCTTGGACATAGCATGTGGTCATCATGTCTTCATGTTATCACATTTCTTGACACCGGCCATAACTTTTCAGTATCACACATTAGTTCTTTGATGGTCACTACCTTGCTAGGCATAATATTTGAGAAACTTTTCATAGTGAGTATGTGAAAACTATAGATTCAAATAAGATCCAATGATAGGATAAAACCCTTTTCAAAAGGACTCAACAAAGACCTCAAATTAGGTGGGAAAAATATTTTCTTATCCCCTTTTTAAAACTTTCGCGCTAGGATAAATTTAAAAGGCAAGACTTAGGGTTTAGCACAGATATAGAAAACATGTCAAATGTTGTTGGGTTTTAGAAGACGCCCATATACCTAGAAAAGTATAGACAAATATCATTCTTAGGAATCCTTGGCTCTCCACACCCAATATCATTTGACCTAAGAGATAAAGTTGTTAAATTCTCTTGAAATAATGTCATTACTGGTGTAGAGCATTTAAGAATTTTCATAGATATTCTAAATGATTTTGAGGTTGAACATGAGGAGATGGTTATGAATTTTTTTTTTCACTCACTGATTGAGGATGCAAGGGATTAGTTTAGAAAACTACTAGATGATAGCATTAGTTCTTGGAGTGATTTACAAAAATTGTTCAAAGAATAATATGGAGATAACACTAATGCTGGTTTTATGTTGAATGATTTCAACAACATCAAGAAGAGGCCCAATGAATCTACATTTGATTTCAATCTAAGGTTTCAAAAGGGAATGTATGAATTGTTCCAAGTTATGAGGTTGAATGAGGGTGTCTACCTTACAATATATTTCAATGCTTTTGATGGAAAAATGGCTTATCAACTAAGAGATAAAAATCCTAAGACTTTAAGGGATGTTTAAAAGGTTGCAGTGAATATTAAAAACAATAGAAAAGCATCTGGTAATATAAGAAGGAGATATGATTTAAAGTTGTTCAATATCAAGAACAACAAGAAGGAGAATGATAAAACTCTTGTGAATAAGAAACCTAAAGAAGCCACAATAGGTCAAGTACTAGACTTATTGACGAAGATGAACCCACCAATTTTTAACACACATAAAACTAATGTTGGTGAAAACACCCCAATGAGTAACAACCATTTTAATAGACAACCAAGAATGTAGAATTACCCCTATACCACTCAGTGGAAAGATGGTAAGTCAATTCCTAATCAAACCCAAAATGTAAAAGATAAGGGTACCCCAGATCCTCTACAAAGAGGCTCTATTAATATGAATGATGATGTGTCATGGTGCATCATATGTCAATCACCTCACTCTTCAGATTATTGTGTGGTTGCTCAGTCATTTGCTATAGACTAGAATGTACAAAATGAGGAAGAAGAAGAAGAAAAGGGCCATGATGATATAAGTTATAACATTATTAGCATGTGTGATGACTATGTAGATTTTGACTTAGATGAAAATGAAAATGACATTACTAGTCAGAGAGAAATTTACCAGCTACACCATCAACAAATATTTGTAGATGATGAAAATTATGATAAATAAAAGGTATGTGTTACATTCTCAAATATTGATAATTTAAGTTTGAGAATGCCTTCTAAAGAGGAGATTGACAAGATCATAGTAAAAATAATTTCTCAACATTCATAGTAATTACAATTTGAGAAGTAGGATAGTTGGTAATGGCTCTAGTAAGCCTTTTGGTATATTCATAATGGACATTACCCACAAGATGAAGGATGATAACAAGAATACTAATGTGGATACAACAAAGATCAAAGATAATAAGGCTAGGAAATGGGAGCCTAGTGTAGAGGCACCTTCATATTTGAACAATATGATGACTCTTTTCCTGAGGATAAGTCTCCACCAAGAAGTTATTTAAAATTTAAGTCGTTTAAAATTTTAGGGATCTTAATTTATAATGGTTAATTGGTCAATACCTTAATAATTTCTTTGTAATGATCTATTAGAATGTAAATGGGTAGGTAGAAAATTTTAGTTTTATAACTAACCATTTTCAAACTACTCGAAGAACCACCACTTCTTCTTTTTTTTAAAAGAGAAAAAAGGAAGCTCAATAGAACCAAATAGGAGGAAATATTATGAGAGAGAGCTCATAGAGAGAGCACAAAAAAAATATTAGAGAAGTGAATCAGCTATGTGGCCTTTAGCCAGAGAGCCGAGCATAATTATGTATGCAGTTTTGCAATTTGCAATATAGTGTCTTTTAGATCTTTGCATCTCTCTTGTTTTCATGTTTTGAGTGTTCATGGTTAATTTAGTTGACTATTATTTGGTTAATTAATAGTGCAATGTATTAGGTCATTTTTTGATATTATATTCTATCATTGTGAAACCAATTCAAGAATAAGTTGTGGAGGTAAAGTTATGAGTTATGTTTATTTATGCTATGAATCAAATTTTATTGATCATTGGAAACTATCTTGACAAAGTTTAGTTTGTAAATGAATTGGCTCTTGATGATTGGTATCAAGTTTTGATACCCAATAGTGTTGATACTAGTTTCTCAAAAAGAAAGAATCAAGTCTATAAAAGATGAGAAAGCCACATGCTATTACAAAACAACCTATAGGGTGCTAAGCATGACCACTACCCATGAAGTCTCCCAAGAATTGTGATACCATACCGAAGGTGACAAGTTATTGGGGAATGAAAAATCCTATCCATATGGAGAGGAGAATAACTCAGGTCAAGAAATTGAAAGAAACCTGATAAGGAGGATGAGAAAGGTGTTGATCGAATATAGATAAGAATCAGGTGAGATGATGTAGAAGCAAGCTGATATGTGTGTAATTATAGTACAAAATGAATCCATGTGGCATGTGATAATAATAAGGAGAAGATTACATTTGTAAGTACAGAGAAACATCTCCATTTTCCAGTATGTGTTAGCCAATCATGGCAAAGAACTGAGTTTGAAGAGAATTATGTAGCCTACTTTAATGGGAGTGTAGTTCTAATGAAACCAATGTGCAGTGAGGGCCATGTATGAAATGCATGGCAGTGAAATAGGAATGAGCAAGGCATTGAGCATGGTATTATAGTGGAACTCGAATTTGAGGTGAGTTCAGTATTGAACAAAAAAGATAGTAGAGCTTGGCTATGGACCCTGTTAACATAAGAGGGAGTCAAGTTGAAATGGTTACCATGGCTAGTAATTGGAACTGAGGTGCAATAGTTATGAGTGGGTGTTTATGCATCATATTACATCAAAGACTAAGAAGAAGGTACAGTTTCAGATAAATGATAAACCCAAAGCAATAGTACAAGAGAAGAAGTTTGGATTTGATTTGGCCAAGCAAATGATAGTGCCCACTATTCAAAAAATTTCCACTCCAGATATGCTTATAAAACCCACTATATCTAAACCTATTGATATGATATCTATTCTATCACAAATAACTATCAAAGTACCCTTATCTAAATTGTTTAGAATTGATGATCATAAGAGTGAAACCTTGTGGTTATATGAAATAGGTAATAAAAAAGATCCCATTGAACAAAATATCACACAACAAACCCCAGTAGTAGTTGAGGACAATAACATTGTCTTTAAATTCCCCAAATGTTCTTAGATGCTTCATCTATGGATTATTTATAAGATATTGACCCATTTTTTCTTTGTATAATTATAACAGGAAAGACTTTTAAGAATTGTATGATAGACTTAGGAGCCTCTATAAAATCCTTCAAACTTATGGAAGTTTTAGGTTTGAAAGTAGACACCAAGAAAGGAAGATTTAGAGGTATGGATGCTAGGGAAGTTTATATTATAGGTACCATCAATGCATTACCTTTTAAATTGGTTGCATAGCCTGAGGTAGAGTTGACAATGCCAGTCCAAGTAGTTGATATTCCTCCGCACTATGGAATGTTTCTCTCTAGAAAATGGAGTGTTGCTATGGGAGGTAGCCTAGAATGAAACTTTTCCTATGCAACCTTTCATATAGGTGATAAGGTTGTGAGGGTATATAGGGAGCCAAGGGTCAATCATATTCTAGGAGAAGTAATTGAAAGGGATTCAACTTGTTTCTTAGACATTGGCGTAAATGCATTCAGGGCAGAGCTAATTATTCAAGAAGTTGAGAAACTTCCTACTATGATTACACATGAAGTTGAATGTTGCATGGACTCCCCAATTTTGTGGACCATGTAATTTGATGGGACTAGCTCTAAAGAAGGTTCGTGCAAGACTAGTCTTTGTTTCCCTTGAAAATAACACATTTAGATATTCATTCACATCGAATTTTTCATGCATGAACAATATAGTAGCATATGAGGCTCATCTATTAGGATTAAGTGTTGCAACCCATCATGGAAGAAAAATTTTTCATGTCATACATGACTCTAAATTGGTTATTTCACAAATAAAGGAGCCCTATGCCTCTAAGAACAAAAGGTTGGAATAGTATAGAATTTTTATATTGGATCAAACTGAATTGTTTGATGCATTTGGTATTCCTCATAGGGATAGCAATTAGAATAAGATGGCCAATCTATTGGAAAATGTAGCTCTCAAACCCAAGGATGTATCATTTGTAGGAATTTCATAGATTGAGGTTTAGAATCAACCTTCCATACATGAAAATATATAGCATTAGCAAGTCTTTAGGGATGATAAAGATATTGTAAATTTCTTGTTAAGTGAAGACAAATACCATGGTCAAGAATTAGATTGTAGTAATTTATTTGAAACCATAGATGGTAAGGAGACAATTTTTTATCATTATATCCTACAACTGAAGACTAATAAAGTACCTAAAGGGTTCGTTGTTTCAAAGAACATGTTTAACAACCAAGATAGGGTAAAACCTAGAATTAGAGATCATAAGCCTTGAGAACTAGAAGAAATAAACCTAGATACCTCAGAAGCCCCAAAGTAATTTTATATTGGTCAAAATTTATCTACTAAAATTAGAAAGCCTCTAGTTGACTCGTTGAGAAAGTAAAAACATATTTTTTCATTGTCATATGATGACCTTAAGGCCTATAGAGAAGACCTATTCCAACATGTCATACCACTAAAATGGAATGTCAAAACTTTTAGATAGAAGTAGAGACTAGTGAATCCTACCTTACCCCCAAAATGAAAGAAGAGTTAATGAAGTTGAGGGATGGAGGGATAACCAAACCAATTAGGCATTCTACTTGGGTTTTAAATTTGGTACCTATTGGAAAGAAGAATTGAGAGATAAGGCTATGTGTAGACTTTAGAAACTTGAACATTGCTTCCTTGAAAGACAATTATGGGTTACCAAGCATGGAATCTATGCTACAATGAGTGATTGGTTCTAAATTGATGTCTGTGATGGATGAATTCTCAAGATATAATCAAGTCCTTGTGAAGGAAAATGAACAATTTAAGATAGCTTTTACAACTCCATGGGGTACCTATGTATATGTGAGAATGTCATTTGGGTTGATTAGTGCAAGTGCAACTTTTCAAAGGGCTATGGATGTAGCCTTCCATGATTATATTGACAATTTTATGGTTGTATATCAAGATGACCTCACATCATACTCTAAGAAGGCTGAGGACCATTGTAGAGATTTGGAGAAGATTTTCATTAAAGCCTTAGAATATGGGGTATCTTTGAATCCAAAAAAGTGTACATTTGGGGTGATAGAATTCAAATTATTGGGACATGTAGTGTCAAAGGATGGTGTAAAGATAGATCCTAAAAGAGTGGTAGCCATTGATAAGGTGCCTAAACCAAATAATGTAAAAGGAATACAATCATTCTTTTGGAAAGTCAATTTTCTAAGAATGTTTGTTACAATTTTTTCTGAAATTAGCAGACCTATCTACAAAATACTCAAGAAGGGAGCTACTATTAATTGAGATGGTGAACCTTCACAAGCCTTTTAGGATATCAAAACTACCATAAAGAATGTTCTAGTTCTTAGGAACCCAAATTATACCAAGCCAATGGACATATTTTCCTTTGCATCCTTCCATACTATGGCATCAGTCTTATTACAAAAGAATGAGAAGGGATGTGAATGACCAATTGCATTCTTTAGAAAGTCCTTCCAGCTAGCTGAATTGAAGTATGAAATTAATGAGAAATAGGCTCATGCCTTGGTAAAAGCTATAAAAGCCTTTAGGTGTTATTTGGTAGGTGTCATTATCATTATGTTTGTACCTACTGTAGTTGTAAACTATATTTTCTCTTAGTAGGAGTGTTAGGTAGAAGGTGCCAATGGATCAATAGGATCTAGGAATTTAACATTGATATCCAAAACACAAAATTGGTAAGAGGTCAAGGGCAAGCAAAGCTTATGGCTCGGTCCAACTTGGATGCTAATCAGTTAAATGTAGTAGCAAATGACTTGAGATTAGACTTATGTGATATGGATCACTGTGAATGGTATACCAATATTATATATTATTTTCAACATATGGAGGCTCCATCCCATTTGAAAGAAAATAAGAAGAGAAGTACAAGACTAGAGTCCATCAGGTATATCATTGTTAGGAATATTTTATGGTGGAGAAACTTTGAGGGGGTGCTATTTAAATGTGTTGATCAAGAAAAATCAAAAGAGATATTGAATGAAATGCACACTGGAGTTTGTGGAGGACATTATATGGCCAAAAATACTACCCAGAAAGTTATGAGAGTAGGATTCTAGTGGTCTTCCCTTTTCAAAGATGCTCAAGTATTGATTACAAAGTGTAATGCTTGTTAGTGTAGTTTTTTATTTTTCCTATTTTGCTAGGTTTTTCCTACACTTTCAGTAATCTTGCTTAGGTTAATAAAGCATGTCTTATTAGGTGAATGGTTGTGAGGTGTCACTTTCGTACATGTGAGCATCCATTAGCTATCTTGGGAAGATACTTTTCTATCTTTAGTCCAATAGATGGTTGCTCCTCATTGGTTAGTGTTGCCACCTCCTCCCTCTTCCTAGCCTATATAAGCATGCTACCTGGCTTGTATTTGGATATCTCTTATTTTTGTATCCTCTTAATGCTATTTTGCTTCCAGCATTTGCATTACTCTCTTGGAGACTAACTCTATGATGCTATTTTGATTTTGTATCATCTGCATTCATAGTTTAGATATTTACTCTTTGCACTAGTTTTTTGGGTTATTATTCTTATCAAATTCTAACATGGTATCAGAGCTTTTCTATGTGCAAGAGTAGATTTTAGTTTCCTTATTTGAGAGATTCAGGATGGGCATATAAACTTTATTGTAGTTTTAAAACAAATGAAGTATGATTTTCTCTTGCATCTTTGGATGATCCTGAGAATCAGAAAAGTTTTGACAAAAATGGTTTTTCTCTAGGGTTTCAATCTAAAATCTGACAACCAACTTGCATATTTGGAGTTTTCAATCAATTTTGCAGGTTCCAGCATGCCATTGGTGGACTTAGGAATCTAATCTAGCATTTTCATGTCATATTCTAGTTGTTGGAGTTGTTTTTTTGATTTTTGGAGCCATTTTTTACTGTCAAAGGTGTCTAATTTAGACTATAGCAACATCTTCTGTACATCAGCAAGAAAAATACTTTCTGGGTTTTGTTCACAGCCTCGAAAAACCATCTGGGTATCTTTTAGATTTTGCATGCAAGCTATATATTTTACAAAATCAAGCATGCAAAGCTACAACCATACCCCTCTCCATTGGCAGTCGCAGATTTGAATGCAGTTTTCAAATGTCTCATTCTTGCTCATACGGACTCCGATTTTGATGATTCTTGTTATGAATTTGGCTATTTTTTTGTGCTTTATCCATTAGTGGAGTTTTTATTTTATTTTCATGAATGAATTCTTTAGAAATTGCAGATTCTCAGCCGTGACTATGCATAGTTCTCATTTTGGAAACTTCAGAGGATCATAACTTTCTCATACAACCTCGTATCGAGGTGATTCTTTTTTTGAAAGTGCATGATTTTTCGAGTAGATCGTAGTGGTGCTATTTTTTTTTTAATTATTGTGCCCAAGTTTCACTTTTAGCATATGCTCTTTATGAGGGTTTGTAATGCATTGAAATCAAGACCACTAAGTATTTCTTTCTAGTGGTAGTTGTAAATGCACTAAAATAAAGTGTCGAATCATATTTATTTGGGGGGGTTCTTTGATTGAGTAAAGAGGGGGGGCATTGTCGTGGCTGGGTTCTCTTCTTTCTAGCATTTCTTCTTTGCATTTCTTCATCATGGATCAAAAAAATATGCCCATCCTAACTCCATAGAATTACTTTGAGTTGAAATCACACATGACAACTCACTTAAGGAAAGCTGGATCAAATAGGATAACTATGGGACTTGAAACTAAACCTGCTAAAGATGAAGATAAGCCTAACTGGTTTAACAAATGTGATGAGGCATTTGGAACATTGTGTTTGTCTGTTTCTCCTAACTTTCTATTTCACATTGAGTCTTTGGATACACCAAATGAAGTATGGACAAAGCTAGAAACACTATTTGCCACATAAGATTCAATGAGGGGTCATATGTTGGAAAATGAATTAATTGGTTTGAGTCCAGGCAATTTCAACACAATCCAAGATTTCTTCACCAAATTGAAATCACTAAGGCTGCAGTTAAAAAAATGTGGAATTGAAAAGAAATATGAACAACTGATTCTTAGTATTCTCTCTAAGCTAAGTTCAGAATATTCTGTGTTTGTCTCTACCTTCTATGCTACTAAGGGTGCACTTGGTACTCAATTCACCATGCCATCTTTAGATGATTTTACTGTTAATCTCACTCGAGAACAGGACAAGATAATCCAGATGGGCACTCTTAAGTCCTCTAAGTCACATGCCTTGGTTGCCAACTAAGGCACAAAAGAACAACAAGGACAAAGTAGTAACAACAATAGTAAGGATAAGAAACAAAAGAATAGCAAGGAGAAGAAGGATCAGATATCGATTTCTTCAAAAGCAACTATTGATACACCATCTTCCAAGGGTGATAAGCCTAAGAAAGAAAAGGTCAAATGTGCCTATTGTGAAAGACTTGGTCACGATGAACATAAATATTTGCAGAAACAACTTGATCACTTGACATACATTCTTGAGAAGAATAATATCAGTGTTCTTGAGTCTATCAAACAAAGTTCTAATGAAGGGTCTAACAAGGAAAAAGAAAATAGGAAGGGGAAAGGAAAGGGCAAGGCCCTTTTTGCAGTTGCTTCCTCACCATCCACTTGGGTTCTTGATTCGGGTGCTTCACACTACATGGCTTCATCTAAGGAAGAACTTGCATCCTTGGTGCCATGTACTATGCCTTCTATTTTGATGGGTGATAACACTCTTGTTGAGCTGTGTAGGAGAGGGTCTGTTGATGTGGGGGATGGCACATTCCATGATGTTCCTTGTGTACCCTCACTATCAACTAATCTCCTATCGGTACACCAGATCACTCACACAGGTTTAGGCAAGCGGGTTGAGTTCACTCTTGATTCAGTAGAGATACGTGAGTTGCACAATGATTCTATAGTTGTAGTTGGGAGAGCAGATCATCAGTCACGACTCTATATGTTTTCTCACTTTTTTCCTGATCCTCCTTTGACTGTTTCACTCACTCACTCTAATGATGTGAAAAGATTATGGCATGAGCGGTTTGGCCATCTTAACTTCCACTACTTGCATCAGCTTAACCAGCAGACCATGGTCATACAGTTTCCTTCTACTTTGACATTGGAGTCAGTTGGAATACATGATAGATCTTCTAATGAGTCAGATTCACTTGAGCAATCTTCTACCTCCACTTCTGATGTAGAGAGTGAATCACAGGACTCACCTCCTTCCTCTCCTAGTCAACATTTACAGGTTGATGATTCTCCTCTAGATTCCCAATCTTCTGGTCCACTTTGGGCTAGACAGACCTTGCAGTTTCTAGGTGATTGGGTTGGGGATCCATCAGACACCAAGAAGACTCGTTCACAATTCTAGGATGCTCTACACATCTTCATTGCTACTATCTCAAATCCACAGTCCTTTCATGAGGCTTCTGGTATTTTTGAGTGGGATACAACTATGCAAGAAGAGTATAGTTCCTTGATGAGGAACCACACTTGGGATCTTGTCCCTTTTCCTCAGGGAAGAAAACTTGTTCAATGTAAGTGGATCTACCGAACAAAATTTGCAAGCTTTGTTGGGGGTGCGGGATGCTTCATCTTTTGGGGGGGCCTCTTCCTCTCACTTGGAGTCCTAATTTTCTTTGGGGAGTCTCTTTTCTCTCTCTTTTGGGAGAATTTTATGTACATGGGTACCTCATCAGGCTTGACTTGCCGGGACCCATTTCTACATCCACCTAAGCTTCGCTTATGGGGGGGTGTTAGTGTACTTTTTTATTTTTCCTATTTTGCTAGGTTTTTCCTACACTTTTAGTAATCTTGCTTAGGTTAATAAAGCATGTCTTATTAGGTGAATGGTTGTGAGGTGTCACTTACCTACATGTGAGCATCCATTAGCTATCTTGGGAAGATACTTTTCTATCTTTAGTCCGATAGATGGTTGCTCCTCATTGGTTAGTGTTGCCACCTCCTCCCTCTTCCTAGCCTATATAAGCATGCTACCTGGCTTGTATTTGGATATCTCTTATTTTTGTATCCTCTTAATGCTATTTTGCTTCCAGAATTTGTATTACTCTCTTGGAGACTAACTCTACAATGCTATTTTGATTTTGTATCATCTGCATTCATAGTTTAGATATTTACTCTTTGCACTAGTTTTCTGGGTTATTAATCTTATTAGATTCTAACAATGCTTGCCAAATATTTTTAGAAAAAATGAAATTTTAAGGGAATAATCCACTAAAACTAGTTGAGGTTCAAGAACCATTCCAACAATGGGGGTTGGACCTTATCACAAAAATATCTCCTAATTCTAGCACTAGTTATTCATGGATTCTAGTAGCTATTAACTATTTTACAAAGTTGGTAGAGGCTATTCCAACAAGGAATGCTATGAGCATGGTTGTGAATAATTTTCTTCTCAATAATATCATTACAAGATTTGTATGCCCTTAGAAAATTGGGATAGCTAGTGCAATGTGTTTTAGATTTGAGAAATTCATAAAATTTTATGACAAATATGGTATAACAAGGTCAACATCTTTCCCATATCATCCACAAGGAAATGATCCACAAGGAAATGGACAAGCTAAATCCACAAATGAAAGATTCTTAAGAGTAATTAAAAGAAATCTGGAAGATAACGAGAAGGCCTAGGATTCCAAATTGTAGTTAGTAATATGGGATGATAGAGTAACTGTAAAGAAAGTTATATGCATAGCACCGTTTGATGTTGTATATGGGATTTAGGCAAGGACATCCTAGAACAACCTAGTAGGTCTATATTATTACATTCAAATGTATGATTAGGACATTATTGATGATATGTAGGAGAGGTTGGATGAGTTGGTAGCACTAATTGAGACTAGGAAAGAAGCATCTCTCAAAAATCAGAAACTACAGTTGCAAGTCAAGACATTTTATGATACAAAAATAGTAAAGAAGAAGTTTTAAATTGAAGATTTAGTCCTAATGTGGAATGCTAGGATTGAAAATAAGGGAAATAATGGAAAGTTTGATCCTATATGGTTAGGTCCCTATCTAATTGAAGCCACATGGGGAGAAGACTCCTATATTCTGAAGGATCTATCAAACAATATTCTTTAATTTCCAATTCATGAAAAGTTATTGAAGAAGTATTTTTGCTAAAATACTTATCTCTTCCATGAACAATAGTCTAGGATTTTTCCTATACATTATGTACATCCTTTGTGTCTTTTTGTATAGCCCTTGTATATTGCTTATCTTGTGTGGTTTCTCTCATAGAGTTGTCAAGAAAGTTTTTGGGTCAAGATTGTGGTCTACTTCTCCTAGGGAGTTTGATCCTTCACATGAAATCTTATGTATTCATCATCCCTAGACAAAGGTACTATTGGTCATGTTTTTACCTCATGTTTTAAGAGTATATTTCAGTGAGAGTGTTGGTCTTAGATTGGTTTTAACAATTGAGTGTCAACACACTTAAGAAATTTCTAAGTTGATGATGAGTTATTTAGATGCCGAGCAGATAGATAGTGTTGAGAAAAGTTCCAAGTGTTGAGTGACAATTGATGATGGGCCAGTATATGTGCTAAGTAAAATATAGGAGCAGAGCAAGAAAAAATTCCTATAGATGTCGAGCAAGACTAAATTCCTATATGTGTTGAGCATCAACAATTATTAAGTGTCAAGTAACATAGAATTAGCATTAGAGTTTGTGACCTCACAAACTCAAATGTAAACCATTTTTGAGCCAACTCAAGATGAATCTTGAAGGATCTAAAAGATAAGATTGAATCTTTTTAATTGAGTGGGAAATATGGATGAATCTCAATCATTGATTCATACCTAACCCTAAGTCTCGAAACATTTTTAAAGAGGTCAAAACCCCATAATTCAATATGATGCAAGAACACAAGGAGAGAATGCTACTGAAGCTTAAAGGGCTATAAAGACTTAGAAGAAGGAAAGCACTATAGAATCAACTTATCAGAGCATAGTATTGACACTATAAATAGAGTCATATTAGATCAAGAAGGATCTGATTAGATTGGAGAGAACAAGGATCTGAAATCAGCAATTGAAGATTGTAATTTGTCAAGTCAACACATTGTACTATACTTTCTAGCCATTGTACTAGGAGAATGAAAATCTTATGAAGATAGGTTGGTTTAATAGCCATGTTGTAAATCCTTTAATAGTTTGACATTCCAAGTGAATGTTTGTAAATCCTTTAGATAGGTCAAATTTAATTGTGTGTAAGAGCCTTTAACATGGTAGGCCTTTCATAGGGAAAACCATTGATGATGGTCAAAACTTTGTAACCTTGACAAGTTACATATTGTTGTAGTGATGAGATGTGGGTGTCATCCCCATCCCAGTTTTGCCTTCTCATGTTGGAGGGGTTTTTGGTGATCAAATCTTGTCCAATCTATTTTCATGCATGCCTTTACTTTCATGTTAATTAGATATGTTAGATGCATGTATTTATTTCAATTAAAAGTTTTATAGCTTAAAGTATTGGTACTTCTAATTCATCCCCCCACTCTTAGAAGTAAATATTCCCACTTGTGAATTCCAACAATTGGTATCAGAGCTAAGTTCTCACAACGAGAAGCCTTAGAGCTTCGAGAAAAAGATCTAGAAATGGAAGTCTACAAACTTGGGAAGATCATAAAGAACCAAGAGATTGAGATACATCTCATTCTACATTCTCTAGAAGAAGCTAGGGAAGAATTGAGGAAATCCCTAAAGAGAAGAAGAGAAATTACCATAGCTGAGAACGATACATAGTACAAGGAGATTGCCACCTCAAAAGTGTTTCCAAATGGAGATTCCAAGGAGTTTGGTGCAGCAATAGTATACATGATGGGGGTAAAAGCACAAACCTGTGTCACCTTTTATAAAGAAATGGGATATCAGAATGTGATAGTTCAACATTAATGACAAAAAAATGGTATTTGTGTTTAAAATATGAAGATGATGTAAACTGATAAAATGTGTAGAATTGGATGAATTTTATGCCTATAAATTTTATAATCATTTTGAGTAAGAATTTATTCATTTTATTTTATTTTGAAGTCCCTTTTTTAACTATAAAAAATATAGGGTGTAGTTCCCATCAGACAAGTATATGCAAATCATCTTTTTTTGTTCTGATTTGAAAATATCTTATAGATGACATGTATAGCTAGTGAACAAAAAAAGAAATAACTATTTTTGATTTATAATTTCTTTGCTATAAGTACTCAAGTTTGACCTTATTAGAATCTAACAATTTTTTCCTCTAGTCAAAACTTCTCTATCAAATTTATACCTTCTTGAAAAAAAAATTAAATATTCGTGAAGAGGATTTTCTCCTCTGGAGATAAATATAATTTCTTAATTTTTTGATATGATTTACTATTTTTCTTCCTTTTTTGAGGGAACATCTTCTGAAATATTGAAATATCAACTTATAATATTTTGAGATTATAACATATTATAACTAATCAAAATAGTCAAAAATTTATATAAGTATGATATTGAATTTGAGACCTATAAAAGGGTATTTTTAGTTTTTGAAAAAAATTGAGTTTTGATAGAGAAATGAGATTTGAAAAAAATAGGTTTTGGTATCATAAGCAGTGACACAAGCCTGTGCTTTTACCCATGGAAAAGAATAGAGCTCAAGAATAAGAGATTAGAACTCTCAAGATTGAAGAAGAATCTCAAGACATGATGCTTTGTGCAGTGACTGAACAAAAGAAAAAAACCATTGAAGATAAGGCAATGATAGAAGATGAGAAGAGAAACCTTGTCAAAAGATTGGAGGAAAAGTCAGTTGATCTTGCAAGAATTTCCAACATGCAACTAGACACCCTAAGCCAGATGATGAATGCACATCATGAGTTGAATGTTAAGGACATTGAGATCTCCATACTAAAGATGCAAAATGAACAACTACAAAATGAGTTGAGAAGAGAATAAAGGAGATCCCACAATAATTGTTTCCACATTTTGACCAATTTTTACACTAAAATCAATATTTTTTAAACAAAACTCACATTCGAGTGACTATATTTCTAAAACTATAAATAATTTCAAGATGACATAAACTAGTTATTTTTAGTGCTTTGTTCCTAATTTGTAACCATATTTTTTAATCTAAAAAATAATTATTTATGTCAATTTTTTCTTCTCCTCTAAAAAGTGATACATAATAAAATTCAATATTTTTAAAGAGTGACAGTCCGTTTGACACACATAACTTTTTTTCTAGAAAAGATAATGAGATAATTCTTTCGACATTGTATTTTTAACATCAATATCCAGAGGATGCATTTAGTTCAATTTGATTTGGTTGAATATTGTATAGTTTATGAAGTTTTGAAGTGACACCAATTGTAATTCAGACATATGTTTTTTTTGACACAAATAACTTGAAGTTGATTTATCGTAAAGTTATTTTTTTGTTTCGAATAGAAAGCTAACTCAATAAGCTATTTCCTAGATATTTTTCAAAAAAATTTGACCTAATTTACTAATTTTTTCAAAGTGTCAAAGTTAGTTGATGTTCAATCAGTAAAGAACCTATGATGAGTTAAACTCATATTTAAAAGTCTTAATGATTGAAATATGTGTTACAATTATAGTTGTTGGAAAGCTTGCTCCGAGTTACACATTTTGGCATTTTTAATTTTATAGTAGGAGATTATTTATCTACAATTATGGGTGTTGAAAGAAAGAAAAAAATAAAGTAAAAAGGGCCCAAAAAAAGGTAATTTTGCATGTTCTAGCCAATGTAATGTTCACTGGGAACATATGTTTGCTATGAACATGTGGTCCAAATTTTTTTGACTACCGATAATTGTACTTGATATGTTTGTGTGAAAATATTCACTTCTTCGTGTTCATGCAAACAAGAAAAAAGAAAAAATGTTGACATTAGCTTCAGATGGGTCAGCTTAAAAATATTGAAGCTATACTATAAATTCATATAGTGACATTTTTATATAGTTATTGCATGAAATTTATGTTGAGGCAAGGAGTAAATTTTATTTTTTTATGATTTTATAATGGGAAACAAGAAAGGAAGGAAAAACAAATATGTAAAGAAGAGATTTGATGAAGTAGAACAAAGAAATCTTTAGAAGACTATGGCACATTATCATCGAAATAAAGAAGGTATGTAATTTTATATATATATATATATATATATATATATATATATATATATATAGGTTTTTTTTATGATTTTGAATTTAATTATGCTTTGTAACACACCACAAGAAAAAATAAAACTAAGCTATGAACAAACATAAAGAACCATGGAATTTTTTTTTAATTTAATCATCAATTTGCAAGATCCAGTACAAAGATTGAATCATTATCAGAAATATAAACCTCAACATAAAAGAATATATCATCAATATATATTTCCATAAAGATGTCTATACTTAATGAGTTCAGTACAATATAGATGAACAATATCATTCAAAGATGCCTAGGTCCAACAAATAAAATTTTACAAGTATCAAATTCAGTTTCATGAAGTAACTTCAACAGTCTTCCATCAAACTAGATATTCAACTTGAACACCTAAAAATAACACAAACATACAACACAACGCACAGAGGGCTCAGTACACACTGAGTTAAAAAGTGTATTCCACCTATGTACATGTCAGAATTAACATATATATATATATATATATATATATATATATATATATATATATATATATATATATATATATATATATATATATATATATATATATATATATATATATATATATATATATATATATATATATATATATATATATATATATATATATATATATATATAACCTTAAAGCAAATATCCAACTACATAACATAGTGCAATTCTAATATTACTATGCAAGAAGTAACACCTTCTAAACAATGAAAAATTAAACTCACACTAAGAATAACCAGTTAATGAACCATATATATACTGCGATGTCATCACTATGGTGCTAAGATACTGCATCCGTATATGGTACACCCTTAGATAACACATAGTGGGGTTCTCTATAATACTCATGAAATGATGCAATAGAGATCTGCCTTGTTCTCCATACTTAACCTTACTGGTTAAAGTCATAGGTAAGGCCAATTATCTTTTATTTATAATTAACCCTCCCAATTCATTTTAAAATTATCACCAAATTTAATTAACTGAATGATGCAGGAGCATCTTGCATGGGAAAATTAAATTATTAGAAAAAAAAAAAAAAAAATTATGGAGGAGAGAGAAAGTGACGAAAATGGAAGGAAAATAATAAAACATAGAAAAATAGGAAAAAAGGAGAAAAGAAGAATTTCTATTTTCAAGGTGCATGGTGGCATAAATAGAAAATAATAAAAATAGTTGTCATTCCATTAATCAAGGTGTGTAGGTGGCATCTTAGAAGTTTGTGGAAAGATCCTTAAATCATGTATTTAATATTTGTTGGGTGCTTAGTTGTATTTGGGTGGGAATTTAATATTTATTTAAAGGTAGTTGTATTTACCTTTTATCCCACATTGGTTGTGTTTGTAATGTCTTAGGTTAGAAATGCCTATTTAAGAAAGGCCTATTATCATTTGTAATCAAGTTGGAGAAATAGAAGCTCTTCAAGTGAAGCTCTTCAAGTATAAGCTCTTCGGATGTAATTTCTTGTAGAAGCTCTTAGAGAGAAAATATCTCTTATATTGTAAGAATCTGGAGTCCTTTCATTTGGAGGATATTGTAATGAATTTCAAGTATTAATGGATGCTTTATGAAGCATTTTTGTCATCTCTCTTGTCTCCATCTTGTTGCATTTTTTGGGTTGTGAGTTGGTACGGGTGGTGTGGTCCATCATCAGTGGTATCAGAGTAGAAGTTCCTGAGCATGTGGATAGATCGCCAAAAGTGAGGCAGTTTGCACCAGGACATTTGGGTGAAGTTTGTGAAGAAGTTCTTGATTGTGTAGACAGAACGCCGACTGTGAGGCAATTTGCATGAGGTTCTTGTTTTGGACAAGATTTGTCTTCTAAAGGCTTGATTATGGAGAAGAGAAAGAAGAAGATGACTTTTTTGATTGGATGGATTCTGAGGATTCCTTGACTAGAGAAAATTAGAGCAAGAAATCAAGGGGCATTGCTAGTTGATTTGTAGAAGCAAGTGAATGAACTAGAAGCTGAGTTGTGGAAACAAAGAGCACGTCACCAAAAACGAGATGTTGATAATTCCTTGAATGTAGAAAAGAAAGAAGATCTAGTGGACTATCAGACATGTGGTACAAAAGAAGAGCAAGAGGATGAAGAGGAAATTATTTGCGAACCTAAATTTGAAGAAGATGAAAGAGAAGAGGAAGAGCATGAAGATGACAAGATTTATGAACTTGAGATAAATAATTTGAAGATTGTAGCAATGGAGGAAACATATAGTGCCTTTGTTGGAGATCAAGCAAGTGGAGTAGTTACATGCATTTTTGACGACATAAAAGAGGCAAGCAAAGATGAAGATGTCAAATAGGTAAATTCTTATGAATCATGGGATGTTTTCTTTGGTACGAGTTTAAAAGATATTAATGATGGTTTGCATGAGGATCTTGTTCATGATGTATGGTATGCAAAGAAAGATTGGTATGGTGTTGTTGGATATTACAGGTGTGATTAATTCAACAAGATTGGATGAGGATGAGATTTATACTTGGATAGAGCTCATTGCAAAGGAGAAATTTCAGCATCGGATACATGTTCCAGCTATGTGTTGGAGGAAGAGGAAAAAAATCTACCATGAGCATCATGCATCAACAAATAAAAATGTGGAAGATTTGCATGTTGGTTTTCTTGTCCCTATTGAGGTGGAAGGTTGTGGTGAAGATGAAGATGGTTCTATATCTTTCTTTTCACATCAACGTGTGGGACACACTTTTCTATCTACCAAGGGAGTCTGATGCAGGAGCATCTTGCATGCGAAAATTAAATTATTAGAAAAAAAGAAAAAAAGAAAAAAAAAATTGTGGAGGAGAAAGAAAGTGACGAAAATGGAAGGAAAATAATAAAAAAATAGAAAAATAGGAAAAAAGGAGAAAAGAGGAATTTCTATTTTCAAGGTGCATGGGTGGCATAAATAGAAAATAATAAAAGTAGTTGTCATTCCATTAATTGAGGTGTGTAGGTGGCATCTTAGAAGTTTGTGGAAAGATCCTTAAATCATGTATTTAATATTTGTCGGGTGCTTAGTTGTATTTGGGTGGGAATTTAATATTTATTTAAAGGTAGTTGTATTTACCTTTTATCCCATATTGGTTGTGTTTGTAATGTCTTGGGTTAGAAGTGCCTATTTAAGGAAGGCCTATTATCATTCATAATCAAGTTGGAGAAATAGAAGCTCCTCAAGTAGAAGCTCTTCGGATGTAATTTCTTGTAGAAGCTCTTAGAGAGAAAATATCTATTATATTGTAATAATTTGGAGTCCTTTCATTTGGAGGATATTGTAACGAATTTCAAGTATTAATGGATGCTTTATGAAGCATTTTTGTCATCTGAAACACACCACCATAAAAAAAATGAGAACAAAGTATGAAGAATGATTGCAATAATTTTTTTTTTAGAAATCATCTTAATTCAAGTACCAATACATAGCTTGAACCCATCTTAATCTGAAAATCTCAATATGCAATAGGATGTCATCCAAATACATAACCATTACAATAAGAATACAAAAAGAGTTCATTACAATCATGAAGTACAATTTCATTTCTAGAAACCTATGTCCAACATAGGAACTTTAAATACTGATTCAAGAAGTAACTTCAATAAACATCCTTAGCTACTTGAAACTCGAACCACCTGAAAATCACACAGAATACAACATAACACAAACAGGGGCTCAGTACATACTGAGTTTAAAAGCAAAATCCATCTGCATATATGTTAGTACCAACATTTAGATATCCAAAAGCAGATCTCTAATCTATCTAATGTAATGCCAATCTGATATTACTATGTAAGAAGTAAACAATTACTTAACAATGCAAAATTAAACTCGCACTAAGAATAACATGTAAATGAAACATATATATACTGAGGTGTCATCGTTATGGCACTATGATTTTGCATCCATGTATGGTATGCTCATAGTCAACACATAAAGGGTTTCTCTATTTTACTTGTCCATGATAGAATAGAGATAGACCTTGTACTCCATCCTTAACCTTATAGGTTAAGTCATAGGCAAGGCCAATTATCTTATATGTAATTAACCCACCCAATTCATTTTATAATTTTCACTAAATTAATTAACTGAATAGGATAAACCGAATTCAGCCACCCCGATATATGTTCACTGCAGCTATTCTTATAAGTACATGGCAAACAGATTTTCTAAGAATGTACATGCTTCAGTTATAATTCAGTATTCAACACGATACTACATCCTATAATCTATTTGAGCACATCTTAACTTGCCTATTTCCAAGGTAAATCTAGACTAGTATACAATGGAAGAAAATAATATAATAATAAGTACTAGTAAATACCTTTAAACCATTATCTTAACCTAATGATACTTACTCATCTTAGTTCTATACTATTTAACCCCACTGTCATAACAATCTAAATTTATCTTTTGAAATATGAAGAAAGTAAGATCAAATACAAATGATACTTTTTTTAAAACTTACAACACCATCCTACAACATTCCTTGCTGTTATCTCAATAACTAGCCTCTATTTTCTTCATCTTTACAATACTATCCAGTCTACTATTTATAAATGAGTGAAATAAAACTATCCAAAGAATCAACAATTATCAAATAAACAAAATCTATTGTTATATCAAATAAATCAAATATCAGCATTTAACTAATTGTTCTCCAATAATCACTATCAACTAAAATTTTCCCAATTATCATATGACTGTGAAATGATCATAAGCCATTTTATATCCTATTCAATATAGAAAATTTTCAACTATCAACTGGGGATTTTAGCTATCATAGACAGCGAAATAATGAAGGAATGTTGTTTCGACAACTAATTTAAACATTCCAAATCGATAGTTCTTGCAAACTATCTCAACCAAATCCCTAGTTTCCCTAATCCAAAGAAACCACCATTCTTTACTTAAAACAACACATATCGACAGAGATACAACTGTTTGTCCAAACACAAGAAAAATTGCAGAGTATGCAAACGATTTTATCATAATGACATTGGCAAAACCTTATTACCGACTATCCACAATTTCCTATATTATGCAACCAAAATAGAATTCTATACTATTTATCTCACACCAGGATAGTTTTAAAAAATAGAGTGATAAAATCATAAGATAACCCAAATTGCTAAACCTAGCATATCATTGAAGCATCTTAAACCTTACTTCAAGGAAACTGTATGACAAAATGACTATATCGAGAATTCCATAAACATCCCTTTTCCTAAGACTTAACCCTTGGTCTTACAAAGTTAACAATGTCAACATAAAAATCTAAAATACTGCATAAACATATAAACTATGGTAAATCTAAAACACATTACTAAATCTCCCATTTAGGTATGGGCACACACAGAGCTACGCCATAACATAGAGTCCAACTCTGCCTCTCCCCACACATAAATGACAGATACTTCTACAATGTAACTAATAAACATGTGTGTACAACAAGATGAATTACAAATGAAAATAAAAAGAGAGTGAAGGGTAAGAAATTTCCCCTACATGAGGTAAGAAGACACAACTGTTCAACACAGTCCTTGCTATGCAACTTGATGCGAAGCCCAAAATGTCAAATCTAACCAAAGTTCAAAATGCAGAGATGGAAGAGCTTGATAAATTAACTAGCTGTGAGTAATATCTCGACGCTCAACCTCATATACATGAAAATAGTTCCAAAAAACACTTTCATGTTTTCAAAAATTACTGCAACTATGTTCACAAGTGTATGCCAAACAGAGCACGGCGGCCATGATTCCAGCCAAACCTTAACAGAAAACCCTCTTGCAAATGAAATGATCAACAGAACACCGAGTGCCATAATACCTCTTTAATATTGCTTTTAATGCTACAGTGACACATAGTTATACTGGGTACAATAAAATAGACCCATTACCACTGCCATTTTGGCATTTTAAAACAATGCGAAATTCGCATCTTATAAGCATTAAAGACTAAATTACCAAAACAAACTAATATGCATGTTCTATCATCTGTGGTTAATAAGACCCTAACTTAAACAAGTGAACCATTGACATGAAACCAAAACCAATTTAGGGTAAGATGCAATAAAATATATTTAACCCTATTCACAACATCTACTAATATACCAAGTCAAAATCACCTCTAAGGAAGTAATTAATCTTTTAACTTTATATGCATAAACCTTGTAAAGTTTATCCTCATGAACACTTGATACCCTAACATTATAACTTCTTATAATCATGTTTTCAAACCTTAAAAAACTCAAATTAAATTAAGAACTTAAAACATTTACTCCTTCAAAGAAATCTAATATATGCAACTAAAAAAGTTAGGTATTTAAAACTTCTTAATAAAACATATTAAAATCATAAGTCATCTGTCATATCTAGACAAAGTAGTGCTAATACCGAAAAAACACTCAACAAAAGTTTTATGTTCTTGCTAAATAGAATATAACCAAGTTCTGACTAAACAATCAACATATCAAACTGAAAGAAATGAGATCACAGCTAAGTCATAAAAATAGAATAACCAAAAGAAGGATTCAAGCATGACATCCTGCCCCACTAAGTTTTGACTTTCTCCTGGAAGTCAGCAAATAAGTGCAGATGAGTTATTCTCATCAGTTCAGTATCTTCCCAGGTAGCATATGTTTCATCATTAGGGTCACATAAGACTTTTACCTATCTTATTTCTCTTCCTCTTAAACTCATAGTTCTGCTTTACATGATCAGCACTGGTTCCAGCATGATTTGACCATCCAAAATCTATAAATTTTTCCTGTCAAGCACGTGAGAAATATCAGGAATATACCTACGCAAAACTAAAACATGAAAAACATTATGAGTGTGTGAAAGACTTGGTGGCAAGGCAAGCTTGTAGGCAACAGGTCCAGTCCATTCCAAAATTTCAAATGGACCAACAAATCGAGGTGCTAACTTGGACCCCTTTCCATAACGAATCAAACTCTTACGCGGTTTAACTTGGAGAAACACTTTATCACCAACCAAGAATTGATGGTCAATTCTATGCTAATCAGCATATTTCTTCTACCTATCCTAAGTAGTAATAAGATGCTCTCTGATCCTCTTAACCTATTGCTCCAAATCTAGCAACATAACTAGTCCTAGAAGAGTCCTATCCTCCAAATTATCCCAACTAAGAGGCATCCTACAGGGTCTTCCATACAATTCTTGAAATGGTGCAATACCTATGGATGTGTGATATCAATTGTTATATGTGAACTCAACCAAGTGTAGATACTCCTCCCATTTATTCTGTCTATCCATTATGTACATCCTAAGCATGTCTTCTATAATTTGGTTGACATGTTTAGTTTGTCCGTTCGTCTCAGGGTGATAGGCTAAACTGAAATTCAGCTGAGTACCTAATTCTTGTTGTAAGGATTTCCAAAGAGATGAAGTAAACACTAGATCCCTGTCAGAAATAATCTTTTCAGGAATTCCGTGTAACTTAACTATCTGTTCCATATAAAATCTGGCAACCGTTGCTGCATTATAGGATGACTTAACAGGAATAAAATGAGCAACCTTCGAAAATTGTTCCACTACCACCATAATAGTATCATGCCTTCGAGCTATCATTGGCAATCCAGTAATGAAATCTATCGAAATGGTGTCCCATTTCCATTCTGGAATATTATGTGGCTGCAATAAACCTACAGGGTGTTGATGTTCAGCCTTAACTTGCTGACATTCCAAGCATCGAGCCATGAAATCTGCTATGTCTCTCTTCATTCTAGGCCAATAGTAATGCTGCTTAAGGTCAGCATGCATTTTCTTGACACTCGGATGATCCGAATATGGTGCTCTGTGGGCCTCAACCATAATTAGATTCCTCAAATCAGCCAAATTAGGAACGTACATGCTTCCTTTATAAAGCATAAAACCTTCAGAATCCACTAAATACCCTTCAAAACGTCCTTCCAAGATGCTGTTGGTATCCAAAATAGCCTTAACATCCTGAAACCAATGATCTACAGAAAGGTTTTGCAAAATCTTATCCTTCAGATCCACTATTAGGATCAAAGAAGATAATTCATGATGCCTTCTGCTAAGAGCATCAGCAACTAAGTTATCTTTCCCCTGTACATACTTAATTTTGAAGTCATATTCACACATGAATTCCTTCCATCTTTGCTGCCTAGCGTTGAGGTCTAGTTGTGTGAAAAGATACTAAAGACTTCGATGATCCGAATGTAACTCAAAACGTTGACCCAGAAGAAAATGCTGCCACTTGGTCAAAGCATGCATAATCACAGCAAGTTTGAGATCATGAATAGGGTAATTCACCTCATGACTCTTAAGTTTTCTAGACTCATAAGCTATGACACATCTCTCTTGCATCAAAACTGCCCCTATGCCATCCAATGATGCATCAGTGCAAACCACGAACTCCTTAGCAGAATCAAGGACCACTAGAACTAGTGTACTGGTCAAACATTCCTTCAGTTTCTGAAATGTTGCCTCACACTCAACTGTCCACACAAATTTCTTCCCTTTTCTCTGAAGAGATGTGATAGGATGCGCTATTCTGGAGAAATTTAATACAAATCTACGGTAATAGCTTGCTAAGCCCATGAAACTTTGAACCTCGGATACATTCGTAGGTGCTAGCCAATCAACAATAGCCCAAATTTTGGATGGATCCACTGAAATTCGATCACTAGAAATGATATGCCTCAAGTAACAAATTTTTGATTTGAAGAATTTGCAGTTTTCAGGATTGGCATACAATCTGTTCCTACGAAGACAATCCAAAACTTGCTCTAAATGCTGCTTGTGCTCCTCAATAGAGTTGGAATAAACCAAAATATCATCTAGAAATACCACTACAAACTTATCTAGGTAAATCCTAAATACACCATTCATTAAGCTCATGAATACAGAAGGTGCATTAGTTAACCCAAAAGGTACCACTGTGAACTTGTAGTGTCCATACCTGGTGCAGAAAGTTGTCTTATGGATATCAGCTTCCTGGATTCTAAGTTGATGACACCCATATTTCAAATCAATCTTTGAAATGATTTGGGAACCCTTGACTTGATCAAACAAGTCATCAATTCTAGGCAAAGGATACCTGTTCTTAATTGTGACCTTATTTAACTGCCTATAATCGATACAAAGTCTTAAGGAATCATCTTTCTTCTTGACAAAGATCACTGGAGTAGCCCAAGGTGAAACACTAGGATGAATCAAACCTTTCTCCAAAAGCTCCTCCAACTGAAGTTTAAGTTCAACCAGCTCTTGAGCTATCATTCTATATGGAGTCTTGGAAATTGGTTCCGTTCCTGGTACTAAATCAATTCAAAAATCAATTTCTCTCTTTGGTGGTATCCTAGGAATCTCCTCAACAAAAACATCAAAAAAATCTACAAGACAAGATAATCGAGAGAAGAACCTCCATCTACGAAATCTTCTAAGTCATTTATTGAAATGGCAAACAAACTATAGACTTTTTGAGCACACCTTGCCAATTGCTTGGCAGAAATAGTCTACAAAGAGATAGGTCTCTTGATTCCCGCAATAATCCTAGCTGATCCAAGATCATCAACACAACTGATTGTCTTATCCTTGCAATCCAAAATAGCTTGATGTTGTTCTAACCAATCCATTCCCAAAACTATGTCATATGTCCCTAAAGGTATAACCCTAAGGTTCGCTGAAGTAGAAAAAGATTCTATAAGAATCTTATAGTCAGGGGCAATCAAATCAGTACACACCCTAGAACTTGATGCTAACTCCACTTGCCAACTATTACTTTCCTTAGCCATAGGAATACCACTATGAGCAACTAAAATAGAAGAAATGAATGAGTCTGTAGCTCCTAAGTCAAATCAGATAGAAACTTTCATACCTTGAGTATTACCTAGAGCTTCTATAATCGAGTTGTCATGTTCAGCCTGTTTCTGATCCAAAGTTGCAAAGATATGGTGGTTCTTGGAAGAATTACCAACTGTCACTTCAGACCTAGCTGGCTTAGATCCAACCTTTGGCTTATCCCAATTAGGACACTGAGACTAATAATGCCCTAGCTGTCTACAATGGAAACACTTAATAGATTTCTTGAATCCCATGTTCTGACCAGAAGGATTAGAAAATGGCTTATTACTCTGCACACTCTAAGGTGGTTGAGATGGTTTAGGCTATTCTGAAACCTTGGAATTCTTATCAAACTTCCTCTTCTTGAATCTCCCTCAAGAAAATCTTGATTTCAAACTGTTTTGAGGAAGCTTCTAATTTTTATTGACATTCGGATAAGGTGGATTCATTCTGGTTTTGTAAGTAGCCCCATGATAACTAGACTTCATCTCTATTAACTTTGCTCACTCTGAGGCTTCCTGAATAGTCAGAGGTTTGAAAGTCCTCACTTCCTCCCCAATCTTGGTCATAAGCCCTCTGATAAAATGCTGAATCATGGCCTTATCATTTTCAGCCCACCCAGAAAACTTCTTAAGCTCAAAGAACCTACGTTCATAAACTTCCACTGAAGAGCCAAACTGCATAATCTGAAAGAATTCCTCAGCATGGGCCTGACGCCAATACTCAGACATGAATCTCTCCTTGAAGCACTCAACAAAGAGCTCCCAAGTAACTACAGAGATATCAATGCCAAGCTTCTCCAACTCCTATTCCCACCACAAGGAACCAAATCCTCTGAAATGCATCACCGTCCATCTTACCTTAACGTTACTCATGTAACGATGTAAGAAAAATCATCGCTCAATATTCAGTAGCCAAGCTTCAATCACTGTACCCTGCTCTGTACCAAAAAATAATGGCCCTTTCATCTTGAACAAATCCTTGAGTCGGGCTCTTGCCACTAGATCTTCCTCAACAGGAAGGTTAATACCCTATGCAAGAGGTCTCCTTCCATCTGCTCCCCCACCAAGAATCTAGTTGTTAGCCTCAATATTATCAAGACATTCCAGAATACTCTAAAGTACCATAACCTGGTCAGCTTGGTTATCCTAGTTGTTTCCAACCCTAGCATTTTGATCAAGCTGATCATTTCCAGCATCATTCTGATACCTAGGTCCTCTACCACGGCCCCTACCCCTACCTCTACCCCTGCCCTTGCCAGCAAGGTTATTCTCAAGAATGCCACATCCACGTGTTCCTCTAGTGATGGGAGGCATGATAGAAACTTAAAAACAAAAGTTCTATTAATAACGCATCGATGACGGGTTAAACCCTATAACCCAAGAGTCCTGGTTATTCTAACCTGGTGCTCTAATACCAAAATGAAACACACCACCATTAAAAAAATGAGAACAAAGAATGAACAATGATTGCAATAAATTTTTTTTTTACAAATCATCTTAATTCAAGTACCAATACATAGCTTGAACCCATCTTAATCTAAAAATCTCAATATGCAATAGGATGTCGTCCAAATACATAACCATTACAATAAGAATACAAAAATAGTTCATTACAATCATGAAGTACAATTTCATTTCTAGACACCTATGTCCAACATAGGAACCCTAAATACTGATTTAAGAAGTAACTTCAATAAACATCCTTAGCTACTTGAAACTCGAAGCACCTGAAAATCACATAGAATACAACATAAGACAAATAGGGACTCATTACATATTGAGTTTAAAAGTGAAATCCATCTGCATATATGTTAGTACCAACATATAGATATCCAAAAGCCGATCTCTAATCTATCTAATGTAATGCCAATCTGATATTATTATGCAAGAAGTAAACAATTACTTAACAATGCAAAATTAAACTCGCACTAAGAATAACACGTAAATGAAACATATATATACTGAGGTATCATCGTTATGGCACTATAATTTTGCATCCATGTATGGTATGCTCATAGTCAACACATAAAGGGTTTCTCTATTTTACTTGTCCATGACAGAATAGAGATAGACCTTGTACTCCATCCTTAACCTTATAGGTTAAGTCATAGGTAAGGCCAATTATCTTATATGTAATTAACCCACCCAATTCATTTTATAATTTTCATTGAATTAATTAACTGAATAGGATAAACAGAATTCAGCCACCCCGATATACGTTCACCACAACTATTCTTATAAATACATGTCAAACAGGTTTTCTAAGAATGTACACGCTTCAGTTATAATTCAGTATTCAACAAGATACTACATCTTATAATCTATTTGAGCAAATCTTAACTTGCCTATTTCCAAGGTAAATCTAGACTACTATACAATGGAAGAAAATAATATAATAATAAGTACCAGTAAATACCATTAAATCATCATCTTAACCTAATGATACTTACTGATCTTAGTTCTATACTATTTAACCCCACTTTCATAACAATCTAAATTTATCTTTTGAAATATCAAGAAAGTAAGATCAAATACAAATGATACTTTTTTTAAAACTTACAACACCATCATACAACATTCCTTGCTATTATCTCAATAACTAGCCTCTATTTTCTTTGTCTTTACAATACTATCTAGTCTACTATTTATAAATGAGTGAAATAAAACTATCCAAAGAATCAACAATTATCAAATAAACAAAATCTATTGTTATATCAAATAAATCAAATATCAGCATTTTACTAATTGTTCTCCAATAATCATTGTCAACTAAAAGTTTCCCAATTATCATATGACTGTCAAATGATCATAAGTCATTTTATATCCTATTCAATATAGAAAATGTTCAACTTTTAGCTAGGGGTTTTAGCTATCATAGACAGCGAAATAATGAAGGAATGTTGTTTCGATAGCTAATTTAAACATTCCAAATCGATAGTTCTTGCAAACTATCTCAACCAAATCCCTAGTTTCCCTAATCCAAAGAAACCACCATTCTTTACTTAAAACAACACATATTGACATAGATACGACTATTTGTCCAAACACAACAAAAATCACAGAGTATGCAAATAGTTTTTCCATAATGACATTGTCAAAACCTTATTACCGACTGTCCACAATTTCCTATATCATGCAACCAAAATAGAATTCTATACTATTTATCTCACAATAGTCTAGTTTACGACAATAGAGTGATAAAATAATAAGATAACCCAAATTGCTAAACCTAGCATATCATGGAAGCATCTTAATCCTTACTTCAAGAAAACTATATGATGAAATGACTATGCTGAGAATTCCATAAACATCCCTTTTCCTAAGACTTAACCCTCGGTCTTACAAAGTTAACAATGTCAACATAACAAATCTAAAATATCGCATAAACATATAAACTATGGAAAATCTGAAACACATTACTAAATCTCCCATTTTGGTATGGGCACACACAGAGCTATGCCATAACATAGAGTCCAACTCTGCCTCTCCCCACACATAAATGATGAATACTTCTACAATGTAACTAATAAGCATGTGTGTAAAAAAAGATGAGTTACAAATGCAAATAAAAAGAGAGTGAAGTGTAAGAAATTTCCCCTATGTGAGGTAAGAAGACACAACTATTCAACATAGTCCCTACTATGCAACATGATGTGAAGCCCAAAATGCCGAATCTGACCAAAGTTCAAAATGCAGAGATGGAAGAGCTTGATAAACAAATTAGCTATGAGTAATATCTCGACGCTCAGCCTCATATACATGAAAATAGTTCCAACAAACACTTTCATGTTTCCAAAAATCACTACAACTATGTTCACAAGTGTATGCCAAACAGAGCACGATGGCCATGATTCTAGCCAAACCTTAACAGAAAACCCTCTTGCAAATGAAATGATCAACATAACACTGAGTGTCATAATACGTCTTTAATATTGCTTTTAATGCTACAATGACACATAGTGATGCTGGGTACAATAAAATAGACCCATTACCACTACCATTTTGGCATTTTAAAACAATGCAAAATTCACATCTTATAAGCTTTAAAGACTAAATTACCAAAACAAACTAATATGCATGTTCTATCATCTGCAGTTAATAAGACCCTAACTTAAACAAGTGAACCATTGACATGAAACCAAAACCAATTTAGGGTAAGATGCAATAAAATATATTTAACCCTATTCACAACATCTGCCAATATACCAAGTCAAAATCACCTCTAAGGAAGTAATTAATCTTTTAACTTTATATGCATAAACCTTGTAAAGTTTATCCTCATGAACACTTGATACCCTAACATTATAACTTCTTATAATCATGTTTTCAAACCTTAAAAAACTCAAATTAAATTAAGAACTTAAAACATTTACTCCTTCAAAGAAATCTAATATATGCAACCGAAAAAGTTAGGTATTTAAAACCTCTTAATAAAACATATTAAAATCATAAGTCATCTGTAATATCTAGATAAAGTAGTGCTAATACCGGAAACACACTCAACAAAAGTTTTATGTTCTAGGTAAACAGAATATAACCAAGTTCTAACTGAACAATCAACGTATCAAACTGAAAGAAATTAGATCATAGCTAAGTCATAAAAATAAAATAACCAAAAGAAGGAGTCAGGCATGACATCATATCTCTTGCCTCCATCTTGTTGCATTTTTTTGGTTGTGAGTTGGTACAGGTGGTGTGGCCGGTCATCAGTAAATAGAATAAATCTATATTTAGCCACCTTGATATACATTCACTACAGCTATCCTTAACATACACATCATACAGATATTCTAAGAATGTACATGTAACTAATAACAAGTCAATTTTCTCATGATATTACATTCTTCATCTTTTAAAACTCTCATCTTTTAGTATCAATTTGAAAGTAAAGTTAGGTTATTATAATAACAGAAGTAAATACTACAATATTACAATTCTCGTAAATATAACTAAACTGCTATATCAGTTGAATGATATTTACCAGTTGTAGTACTGTACTACTTATCTCTACTATTAAAACAAGCTAAGCATATCTTTTGAAATGACCAAGATAATAAATGATACACCTATGATAATTTTACTGCAATTGACATATCTTCAAACATATATCATAAATCTGCTTCACAAAATGAAATAACTTACATTCCAATCACAAACTAAAATATATCAGTATGCAAAGAATTATGTTTCAAACACTTAATCTCTAAACAATCCCTAAATTCTATAAGGAACTTCATAGCCTAAACTAAACACAATTGAATCCAAATGCAGCCAAAAGATCCTTGCAATATCTTAGGATATTCAAATGTCTATAGAAATTTCATCATTGTTTAATAATAAAATTCCACCTAGTTTTAACTACAATCAGCAATTATCAGAAAATAAAATATAATATCTAAGATTAATTCAAAATACACTTCACCAATATGCAAAGTAATTTACATCATACTAAGAACCAAAAGTAATTAGGATGTAAATTCCTAAGCTAACAGAAGCACACAATCTCTTCTCATAATGATCCTATTGATATAACAACACCTATCTATATCTATGTTTTTTTTGAAAAGAATGCCTTATTCATTTGCAACTAATTCCTCAACAATAGATATTTAACACTCAATTTCCATTATAAATTATGGAATAATTTATGCTGTCATAGAGTTTCCAGTTCGAAACAAGTTTCCTTTTTAAAACATTTGACAAAATGTCATTTCCAAAACCATTGTCAAATGTTAACTAAGTTACTGCTTTCAATATATAATTTAATCATATTATCAGATTCAACATAACTCTAAAGAAAAATAATGACAAAACCATCCAATTACTCATCAATATCATAATACAAGATAACTGTCATAAGAAATTTGAACTAACAATGTTAAGACTGTATAATCGACCATGATTCATGAAGAAATTTCAAACATTTTGTTACCCATAAAATGCTATGCAAGTTAAAATTACAATTTTAACATTGCTATGGTTTCACACAAACCATTTGACAAAATTTCTTTGCCATCAACAGTAGACACGAGTACGTTTAAAACATTCTCAAGTCTAAGGCCAAGCCTCTCAAAATTTTCTATATATAACCAGGTAAGTTGGAGGTATGGGTTCTCACAAGCTCATACCAATGAAAGCACAAACTTGCTCGCTATTACACAACAGCTAACATGCTCACTACCGCAACCATATGTTTCTCACGAAACTCAGCTTGGTGGGAAACATATGTTTGGGGTAAAGCTATAAAAACATAAATGAAGAAACTTCCATACATATCTCTCCACAACTTCCACATTCAAAGGTGAATACATGCAGAGCTTTGCATAGCACGCAATGAACATACTCATCTTTGAATGTAAAATTTCACAATATGCAAATCTGATAACTTTTACATTATCCAAAATGAAAGTAACATGGCATTTGCAAATAGAGTGAAAGAGTAGGGTAATAAATTTCCCCCTACCTAAACAAATGAAGATGGAAGATTTTTCCTCAAACCAACTTGATGCCAAAACCCCAAAAAACAAAATCCAACACTGGTGAGGAAACTCTACAATGTCGACTCACACAATTCGTAGAAGACTTCACAATAGAGTGAAGCAGAAACTCCATAAACAACAACAGCCAAACTCTGAGAAATAACTCCATCAAGTTAAACCAAATATTCACGTTAACCTTCCAACCAACTCCCATTAAAATGTTGATATCTCAACATGAAACCATAGATGTAAAATCAATAGAGCAATGTGGCTGAAAACCTAGCCTGTAACTAACAAAAACCTAACTCACATCAAGGTATGGCCAACTGCAACTTTAGTGCCATAAGTTTGGTAGTTCCAAGTCCATCACCATGAATATGGCTCAAACAAAATAATAATGTTACCCTCCTTCATAGAAATCGATACCCATTTAGGGTTACATCATTGCTAATTGTTTATGAGGTGATTTAAGTCTTTTTTAAAAAAAAATGAATACAAGTGTATGCCAAGCTCCACTAAGGTATTAAACCTTAATCATAAGAAAACACACACACACTCACACACACACACACACACACACACACACACACACACACACACACACACACACACACACACACACATATATATGCAAACCATGGTTCCCTCAATTAACAATCCAATATGAGTCAAGAAACAAAACCATCTTAAGGGTTAATACGATCTAAACATTAAATCCCTGTATAGTTACATAAATGAAAGTACAATAAAGGATTATGATTAAATACATCATATAAACCATTTATAAATATCTACAACATCACATCAACGTACATCATGAAACATAATGCATTAAAAAAAGAGTCAAAACATAATAACATAATCGATAATCTATCAACTTGAAATCAATGATATGCCAAATTCAATACATAAAATCCTAAATCACATTTATTGCTAAAACATAGTTCTTCACAGAAAATATGCTCAGCATCAGTCTCATCATTCAACAATAGTATTATAACCAAGCTGTACAAAAATTCAATCATAACATCAGAAAGAAATCTTAAAACAAAAAAGTCCTAATTTGCAAAAAAACTCGGAGTAGTGATCAGGCATGACACCCTCCCCCTCTAGGTTTTGAATTTCTCTTGGAAGTCAGTAAACAAGAATAGATGAGTTGCTCTCATCATTTCAGTGTCCTCCCAGGTAGCAGATATTTCATCATCAGGGTCCCATAGGACCTTTACCTACCTTATTTCTCTCCCTCTTAAACTCATAGTTCTGCTTTGAATGATCTGCACTGGTTCCAGTATGATTTGTCCATCCATAATCTGCAAATTTTTCCAATCAAGAACGTGAGCAATATTAGGTATATACTTATGTAGAACTGAAACATGAAATACATTATGAATGCATGAAAGACTCGGTGGCAAGGCAAGTTTATATGAAACTGGTCCAATGCGCTCCAAAATTTCAAATGGACCCACAAATCAAGGTGCTAACTTGGATCCCTTTCCATAATGAATTGGACTTTTAAGCGGTCTTACCCAGAGAAACACTTTATCACCCACGAAGAATTGACAATTAATTCTATGCTTTTCAGCATATTTCTTCTATCTATCTTGAGTAGTAATAAGGTTCTCTCTGATCCTTTTAACTTGCTGCTCCAAATCTAGCAACATATCAAGTCCTAAAAGAGTCATGTCCTCCAAATTATCCCAACTGAGAGGCATCCTACAAGGTCTACCATATAATGCTTGAAATGGTGCCATACCTATGGAACTGTGATATCCATTATTATAAGATAACTCCACCAAATGTAGATACTCATCCCATTTATTTTTTCTATCCATTACGTACATCCTAAGCATGTCTTCCAAAATTTGATTGACACGTTCAATTTGTCCATCTATCTCTGGGTGATAAGTTGAACTAAAATTTAGCTGAGTACCTAACTCTCACTGAATGGATCTCCAAAGAGATGAAGTAAACACTAGATCCCTATTAGAAATAATCTTTTTAGGAATTTTGTGTAACTTAACTACCTGCTCCATAAAAATCTTGGCAACCATTATTGCATTATAGGATGATCTAACTGGAATAAAGTGGGCAACCTTAGACAAACGGTCCACTACCACCACAATAGTGTCATACCTATGAGCTGTAATAGGCAATCTAGTAATAAAATCTATAGAAATGGTGTCCCATTTCCATTCTAGAATATTATGTGGTTGCAATAGTCCTGCAGGGTGCTAATGTTCAACCTTAACCCTTTGACACTCCAAGCATTGAGCCACAAAATCTACTATGTCTCTCTTCATTCTAGGTCAATAATAATGTCTCTTAAGGTCAGCATGCATTTTCTTGACACCTGGATGAGCTGAATATGATGCTTTGTGAGACTCAAACATAACCAAATTTCTCAAATCACCCGAATCAGGAACATACATGCTCCCTCTAAAAAGTAGTAAACCTTCAGAATTTACTGAATACCCCTCAAAATGCCCTTCCAAGATGCTTCCACTATTGATAACAACCTTAACATCCTAAAAGAAATGATCTGTAGAAAGATTTTGAAGAATCTTATCCCTAAGATCCACTGTTAAGATCAAAGAGGATAATTCATGTCACCTTTTGCTAAGTGCATCAGCAACAATGTTCTCCTTCCCTTGCACATACTTAATCCCAAAGTCATATTCACACAAGAACTCCATCCATATTTGCTACCTAGCATTGAGGCGTGGTTGTGTGAAAAGATACTAAAGGCTTCGGTGATCAGTATGTAACTCAAATCGTTGTCCCAAAAGAAAATGCCACCACTTGGTCGAAGCATGCATGATCACTGCAAGTTCAAGATCATGAGTAGTGTAATTCACCTCATGACTCTTAAGCTTTCTAGACTCATAAGCTATAACACATCCTTTCTACATCAACACTGCCCTATGACACCCAAAGATGCATCAGTGCAAACCATGAACTCCTTAGCTGAATTAGGGATTGCCAGAACGGGTGCACTGGTCAAACATTCCTTAAGTTTTTGAAATGCTACCTCGCACTCCTCTCTCCAGAAAAATTTATTCCCTTTTCTATGAAGAGATGTGATAGGATGTGCTATTTTGGAAAAGTTTAACACAAATCTACGATAATAGCTTGCTAAGCCCAAGAAACTTCAGACCTCGGACACATTCGCAGGTGCTGGCCAATCTACAATAGCCTGAATTTTGGATGGATCTACCAAAATTCCATCCCCAACAATGATATGACCTAAGTAAAAAATCTTAGACCTGAAGAATTCACACTTCAAAGGATTGGAAAATAGTTTATTCCTACGAAGACACTCCAAAACTTGCTCTAAATGCTGATCATGCTCCTCCGTAGAGCTAGAATATACCAAAATATCATCCAGAAAAACCACTACAAACTTATCATGGAAAGTTCTAAGCACACTATTCATAAGGCTCATAAAAATAGAAGGTGCATTAGTTAACCCAAATGGTACTACCATGAATTTGTAGTGCCCATACCTAGTGTGAAAACCTATCTTATGAATATCCACTTCCTAGATTCTAAGTTGATGATATTTGGATTTCAAATCAATCTTCAAAAAGACTTGGGAACCCTTGAATTGATCAAAAAAATCATCAATTCTAGGCAAAGGATACCTATTCTTAATAGTGACCTTGTTTAACTGTCTATAGTCTATACAAAGTCTTAAAGAACCGTCTTTCTTCTTGACAAAGATTACCAGAGCACCCCAAGGTGATACACTAGGATGAATCAAACCTTTCTCCAAAAGCTCTTCCAACTAAAATTTAAGTTCAATTAGCTCTTGAGCTGTCATTCTATAAGGAGTCTTGGAAATTGGTTCCATTCCTACCACTAAATCGATCCAAAAATCAATTTCTCTTCTCGGTGGTATTCCTGAAATCTCTTCAACAAATACATCTGAAAAACTCTGCAAGACTGGATGATCATGAGAATAACCCTTATCCATGGAATCATTTAAGTCATTTAGCGATATGGAAAACAAACTACAGCCTTTTCAAGCACACGTTGCCAATTGCTTGGCAGAAATTGTCCACAAAGAGATGGGTCTCTTGATTCCAACAATAACTCTAGCTGATCCAACATCATCCAAAAAAGCGATTATCTTATCCTTGCAATTCAAAATAGCTTGATGTTTTTCTAACCAATCCATTCCCAAAACTATGTCATACAATCCTAAAAGTATAACCCTAAGGTTCGCTGAAGTAGTAAAAGATTTCATTTGAATCTTACAATTAGGAGCAACTATATCAACATTCACCCTAGAACTTGATGCTAACTCCACTTGCCATCTATTCCTTGCCTTAACCATAGGAATTCCACTATATGCAACTAAAGAAAAAGAAATAAAGGAATCTATAGCTCCAAAGTCAAATAAAATAGATACTTTCATACCTTAAGTATTACCCTGAGCTTCAATAACTGTGTTCTGATGTTCTGCTTGCTTCTGATCCATGGTAGCAAAAACATGGTGGTTCCTGGCAAAATCACCAACTGTCACTTCAGACCTAGCTAGCTTAGGTCCAAACTTTGGCTTGTCCCAATTAGGGCACTAAGACTGTTAATGACCTATCTGACCATAATGATAACACTCAATAGATTTCCAAAATTCCATATTTTGACTAGAAAGGTTAGGAGATGGGTTATTACTCTACACACTTTGAGGTGGTTAAGATGGTTTAGGCTATTCTGAACCCTTGGAGTTCTTACCGAACTTTCTCTTCTTGAATTTCCCACCAAAAAATCTTGATTTTGAACTACCTTATGGAGGCTTTTGATTCCTACTGAAACCCAAAGTAAGTGGATTCATGTTGGTTTTGTATGAAGCCCCATGATATCCAAACTTCATCTCAATTAGCTTTGCTCATTCTGAAGCATCCTGCATAGACACAGGTCTAAAAATTCTCACTTCCTCCCTGATCTTGGGCATAAGCCCTCTGATGAAATGTTGTATCATGGCTTTATCATTTTCTACCTATCCAAAAAACTTCTTAAGCTCATAGAACCTATGTTCATAAGCTTCCACTATAGAGCTAGACTGCATAATCTGAAAGAACTGCTCAGCACGAGCGTGTCGCTAATATTCTAACATAAAACTCTCCTTGAATCACTCTACAAAGAGCTCCCAAGTAACTAGAGAGATGTCAATGCCTAGCTTCTCCAACTCTTGCTCCCACCACAAGGAACCAAAACCTCTCAAATGCATAACCATCCATCTTACTTTCATATTACTCAAGTAACGATGTAAGACAAAGCATCGCTCAATGTTCAGTAGCCAAGCTTCTGCTGCTGTACCCTATTCCGTACCATAGAATAATGACCCTTTCATCTTGGAAAGATCCTTGAGCTGAGCTCTTGCCACTAGATCTTCCTCGACAAGAAGGTTAATACCCTATACAAGAGGTACCTGCACATTTGCACCCCCACTAGGAATTTGGTTATTAGTCTCAATATTATTGAGACATTCTAGTATCCGTTGAAGTACCATAGCTTGATCTGCCTATTTATCTTGATTGATTCCAACCCCAGCATTATGATCAAACTGATCATCCCCAACATTTCCTTGGTTCCTAGGACCTCTACCACGGCCCCTGCCTCTGCTTTTGCCTCTGCCAGCAAGGTTACCTTTAGGAATACCATGACCTTGAGTTCCTCTAGTGATAGGAGGCATGGTAACAACCTAAAAAAATTAAATGTTAATAACGCATCGAAGACGAGAAAAACCCTAAAACCCAAGAGTCTTAGTTAATCTAAACTAGGCGCTCTGATACCAAATGTAACACACCACAAGCAAAAATAAAACTAAGCTATGAACAAACATAAGAACCATGGAATTTTTTATTTATTTAATCATCAAATTGCAAGATCTAGTACAAAGATTGAATCATTCTCAAAAATATAAACCTCAACATAAAAGAATATATCATCAATATATATTTCCATAAATATGTCTATTCTTAATGAGTTCAGTACAATATAGATGAATAGTATCATTCAAAGATGCCTAGGTCCAACAAATGAAATTTTACAAGTATCAAATTCAGTTTCATGAAGTAACTTCAAAAGTCTTCCATCAAACTAGATATTCAACTCGAACACTTGAAAATAACACAAACATACAACACAACACACAAAGGGCTCAGTACACACTGAATTAAAAAGCGTAGTCCACCTGCATACATGTCACAATTAACATATATATAAAACCTTAAAGCAAATATCCAACTACATAACATAGTGCAATTCTAATATTACTATACAAGAAGTAACACCTTCTAAACAATGCAAAATTAAACTCGCACTAAGAATAACTAGTTAATGAACCATATATATAATGAGGTGTTATCACTATGGTGCTAAGATACTGCATTGGTATATGGTACGCCCTTAGATAACACATAATGGGGTTCTCTATAATACTCGTGAAATGATGAAATAGAGACCTACCTTGCTCTTCGTACTTAACCTTACTGGTTAAAGTCATAGGTAAGGCCAATTATCTTTTATTTATAATTAATCCTCCCAATTCATTTTAAAATTATCACTAACTTTATTTAACTGAATAGAATAAATTGATATTCAGCCACCTCAATACACGTTCACTACAACTATCCTTAACATACACATCATACAAATATTCTAAGAATCTACATGTAACTAATAACAAGTCTGTTTTCTCATGATATTACATTCTTCATCTTTTAAAACTCTCATCTTCTACTATCAATTTGAAAGTAAACTTAGGTTATTATAATAATAGAAGTAAATACTACAATATTACAATTCTTGTAAATATCACTAAACTACTATATTAGTTGAATGATATTTACCAGCCACAGTACTGTACTACTTATCTCTACTATTATAACAAGCTAATCGTATCCTTTGAAATGACCAAGATAATAAACAATACACCTATGATAATTTTACTTCAACTGACATATCTTCAAACGTATATCATAAATCTACTTCACAAAATGAAATAACTTACATTCCAATCACAAACTAAAATATATTAGTATGTAAAGAATTATGTTTCAAACACTTAATCTCTAAACAATCCCTAAATTCTATAAGGTACTTCATAGCCTAAACTAAACACAATTGAATCCAAATGCAACCAAAAGATCCTTGCAATATCTTAGGATATTCAAATGTCTATAGAAATTTCATCGCTGTTTAATAATAAAATTCCACCTAGTTTTAACTACAATCAACAATTATCAAAAAATAAAATATAATATCTAAGATTAATTCAAAATACACTTCACCAATATGCAAAGTAATTTACATCATACTCATAGCCGGAAGTAATTAGGATGTAAATTCCTAAGCTAACAGAAGCACACAATCTCTTCTGATAATGATCCTATTGATATAACAACACCTATCTATATCTATGTTTTTTTTGAAAAGAATGCCTTATTCAGTTGCAACTAATTCCTCAATAATAGATATTTAACACTCAATTTCCATTATAAATTATGGAATAATTTATGTTGTCACAGAGTTTCCAGTTCGAAACAAGTTTCCTTTTTAAAACATTTGACAAAATGTCATTTCCAAAACCATTGTCAAATGTTAACTAAGTTATTGTTTTCAATATATAATTTAATCATATTATCGGATTCAACATACTTCTAAAGAAAAATAATGACAAAACCCTCCAATTACTCATCAATATCATAATACAAGATAACTCTCATAAGAAATTTGAACTAACAATGATTAGACTATATAATCGACCATGATTCATGAAGAAATTTCAAACATTTCACTACCCATAAAATGCTATGCAAGTTAACATGACAATTTTAACATTTCTATGGTTTCACGCAAACCATTTGACAAAATGTCTTTGCCCTTAACAACAGACACGAGCACTTTTAAAAAATTCTCAAGTTTGAGGCTGACCCTCTCGAAATTTGCTATATATAACCAAGTAAGCTGGAGGTATGGGTTCTCACAAGCTAATACCAATGAAATCACAAACTTGCTCGCTATTACACAACAGCCGACATGCTCACTACCGCAACCATATGTTTCTCACAAAACTCAACTTGGTGGGAAACATATGTTTGGGGTAAAGCTATAAAAACATAAGTGAAGCAACTTCCATAAATATCTCTCCACAACTTCCACATTCAAAGGTGAATACATGCAGAGCTTTGAAGAGCACATAGTGAACATACTCATCTTTGAATGTAAAATTTCACAATATGCAAATCTGATAACTTTTACATTATGCAAAATGAAAGTAACATGATATTCACAAACAGAGTGAAAGTGTAGGGTAAGAAATTGCCCCCTACCTGAACAACTAAAGATGGAAGATTGTTCCTCAAGCCAACTTGATGCCAAAACCCCAAAAAACAAAATCCAATACCAATGAGAAAACTCTACAATGTCGACTCACACAATTCGTAGAAGACTTCACAATAGAGTGAAGTAGAAACTCAATAAACAACAACAACGAAACTCTAAGAAATAACTCCATCGAGTTAAACCAAATATGCATGTTAACCTTCCAACCAACTCCCATTAAAATTTTGATATCTCAGCATGAAACCATAGATGTAATATCAACAGAGCAATGTGGCTCAAAACCCGACCCGTAATTAGCAAAAACCTGACTCACATCAAGGTATGGCTGACTACAACTTTAGTGCCATAAGTTCAGCAGTTCCAAGTCCACCGCCATGAGTATGGCTCAAACAAAATAACAATGTTACCCTCCTTCATAGAAATCAATACCCATTTAGGGTTACATCATTGCTAATTTCTTATGAGATGATTTAACTCTTTTTTTTTTAAAACAAATACAAGTGTATGCAACATGAACTAGCAATAAATATCTGCAACATGACATCAACATACAACATGAAATAGAATGCAGTAAACAAAGAGTCAAAACATAATAATATAATCGATAATCTATCAACTTGAAATCAATGATATGCCAAATTCAATACATAAAATCCTAAATCACATTTATTGCTAAAACATAGTTCTTCATAGAAAATATGCTCAGCATCAGTCTCATCATTCAACAATAGTATTATAACCAAGTTCTATAGAAATTTAATCATAACATCAGAAATAAATCTTAAAACAAAAAAGTCCTAATTTGTAGAAAAACCCAGAGTAGTGGTCAGGCATGACATGCTTCAATCTTATTTTTTATCTAATTTTATTTATTTATAATTTTTTTGCAGCTGAAGAAAATGTTGAAGAAGGCTTGACAAAAGTAGAAGAAGTTGATATGGGAGAGAGGTTAGGAACACTCCCTATGGAATCTAAAACAATGAATGTTGAACAAGGTTCAAATAGTAGAAGTTGGAGAAGGGTTAGAATCTTTCCCTATAGAATCTCAAACAATGAATGTTGGAGAAGGCTCAAGATCTCTCCCTATAGAAATTCCAGTAACAAAAGTCAAAGAAGGGTTAGGATCAAGTGCAAGAACTGGTATGGATGAACTCCTAAATATTGCCCAATCTATAAAGAATGCTATTTCTCCAAAAAATATATCATTTACTTAAAATGGATGTGGATAAATTGAGAAGACTTGCAGCTACTATTCAACCATTAAGTTTGTCTATGGAATGGTCAATGAATAAGAAGATAAGAGAAATTATGACTCAATTTGATAACACTAAAACACTTGAACAAGCTTAGTTACTTTCACTTTTGCTTAAACAAAAGAAGTTGCAAGAGGCATTGAAATTGTTAGGTGTAGACACAACATCAAAGAATAGAAAATTTTCTAGCATGCAAACTATTATGATTTAAAATGTTAAACAAGGTTTGAGAAACATAGGAAAATACTCTCATACTAAAGATAAGTCCATGGAAAAAAAAGTGATGTTGATGTCTATTTTAAATAAGAATATGACCCAAAATAGACAAATATCTGCAATTTCATCTGAAATGGGTTTTAGTAGGAAAACAATGAGAAAATATGTTAAGAGAAGATTAATTATGGATGACAATACTATGGAGGGCAATTGGCCAATCATGTGTAGAGCACCTTGTTCTGATAGGATTGAAGAGTCATTAAAAATTTTAGTCATATCATTTTGGATTGAGAAGACTCTTCCTTCATCAAATAGTAGAGATGTTATTAGGCATAGGATTTCATCTAGTCAATATGAACAACATACAAAAGATTGTTTGGACACAACACAACATGAGTTATATATGTTGTTTTGTAGTGAACATCCTAATGTAAAAGTTGGGAAAACTTTGTTTGAAAAGTTGAAGCCATACTTTGTGAGGTCAAACAAAGTGTTTGGAACATGTTGTTGTCATCATTATATTGAGTTTGATCTCCACGGTTAGGTATTTCAAAAGGTTGTAGAAGACACATATGGTTTTCATGTTGCTCCTCCTAGTAGGAGAAGTGAGTTTATATCATCCATTCTATGTGACAAAATAAAAATGATCCAACTAGTCAAACAAATTGCATTAAAGGATTATGTGAAACATGTGGTGAATTGGCTTTATTTCCTTTAAAAATTGAAAATATTGATGCAACAAAAAAATTGAATTGCAAAAGTTACAAGTATGTCAAGAATGAAACAAAGTTGGGAAAAGACACAAAATGGTTGGAATATGTTGAAGAGGAGTTACCTGTTCTAACATTTATGGATGGATTTAAGAATTTGATTCAACCTTATGTTCATCAGGAATTTTTTGCAAGGTGGCAAGAACAATAGTTTCACACTTTGAGAGATAATTTCCCACTTGGAATGATTGTATCTGTTGTTGATTTTGTAGAGAACTATTCCTTTGTTTATCAGAAAGAAATTTAATCAAATTATTACTTTTCTAAGAAAGTC